>JAIXND010000621.1:11194842-11241796 GCA_023646645.1 Varanus salvator macromaculatus
GAAAGAAAGAAAGAAAGAAAGAAAGAAAGAAAGAAAGAAAGAAAGAAAGAGAAAGAGAAAGAAAGAGAAAAGGGGAAAATCCTGCTTAATCAAAAGGAATAATTGAGTGGGTATTTTTGTACTGCACAGGCCTTAAGAGTGAGAAATCCTAGTCATTATAAGGAAGAGAGGGAGATGAAAAAGGTATCAGAGTTATAATTAAAAGGATATCCTGCCTCATTCACCACTTGTTTGTAGGATCTTTCTCATTAGGTTTTGCCTTTTAAATGCTCATTATCAAAGATTTGCTAATCCCAATGACTCTCCACATTTATTCAGATTTATTCACCAGCTTAATAATTTTAAAAAATTCCTGCAGGTCTTGAAAATGTGTTTTTGTCGGTATGCCAGGGTAATGGCAGCAGAGAGAGGAACTCTTTATAAATTGTAGTTTAAAAAAGATACTGCAAAGAGCAAGCTAGGGTTCATCTGGGCAGACAATTTATTCCTTCTAGTTTACTGTAGCTTTTTACCAATTTCTGCAACTTGGGAATCCAATGGAACTTTTTTTTAGTTGTGACAGCAGAGATATGGCAACTAAGGTTAAATAAGAAGCCCAAAATGGAAATACGCACGGCTCACAGCCAAAGCAGCCTTATCCAAATTGTTCCTTGTTTTTTCATCTAGGATATTTATTTAGTATCCTAGAACTCAAACTGGGGTACATTAGGTTCTCAAATATTATCCCAAGAAAGCACTGACAATACCCATGGGGCATCAGCAAGTTCCTGAAATTCCCTGAGATTCTGAACCATCGCATAGCTTGCAAGAAAACTCACCAGAATATCTGAGAAGGCTCATGCTGTCTTCCTTTTAAAAGGATCAGAGTTGCCCTTTAAAAGCTAATGTTTATTTTGTACTGACTTATCTGTATCCAGTTACATAGAATAACCTTAACCCCAACTCAAGTACAACAGGTTTCCAGTAGTTTTAGTGCAATCATTTCCTGCATAGGCCAAAAGTACAAGAATTTTATATTTCCTTGTAAATTACTCAGTCACAAGCCCAAATATAAATGGGAGTACCTGCTCCCATTTTCTCTGAATGTTCTGACCTTGCATTTGTATTCACAAAATACGTGCTTGCAAAAAAAATTCACACATGATGAACACGTTTATAAGTGCCAAATTTTACAGTGCTCTTTTCTGCAAATGTATAATTTAAAGTGTGTATTTTCGATGTGCATTTCTTTAAAAATATGAATTTTTAAAGTGCACACTTAAAATGACATCTTTAAAATGCATTTTCACACTATTCAATGGGAGAAAAGTAAGTCTTTTTATCATTTAAATGGACCCCTGCCTTCCCTCACAAAAATGATATTGAACCAATTCACAGAATTTTGGTGAGCATGCCGGTCCTTGGTTCTCCCATTCCATGACTGTCAACTTTTTGCAGAAAAAGGCAGAAAGCAGTGGAATCCATCTGAGAGCTTGTACAGGGTAGTGGTTAGATTGCCAGACCTAGAGTCCAGGTAGCCAGCTTCTAATTCCCACCCTCTCGGGCTGCTCACCAGAAGGTGCCTTTGTGCCAGTCACCAACACAAAGGCTAACCCACCTCACAGGGTTGTGGTAAAGATAAAATAGCATGAAGGAGGACTAGCTAAGTTGCCTTGGGATCCTTGCAGGAAAAAGGGCAGGACGTGAATATAATTAATTAATCAATCAATCACTCGGTGTCACCGTAGTGCAGAAGAATATAACCAGGTGACTACCAGGAGTAGGGCTTTTTCGATTGTGGCACTCTGGCTATGTATACCTGGTGCCTGCCAGGGCCACCTTAACAGCATTATGGGCCCTGGGCAAAGCAGTATTCCCTACGACAACTATAACTACTGTTAATTTTGGAAGTTTTCCCATTTTCCAAGGGTTAACATACTCAGATTAGTATGGGGCCCACGGGCAAGTGCCCATCAGGCCCATGCGTTAAGACTGCCCTGGTGCCTACTCTGTATTCTTTTTAGCACCAGGTGAAAACCTTTTTCTATTTCCCCAGTATTGTAATGGTTAACATTGCAGCTTTAGTTGTAATATTGCATTTCATCTTGTATCATTGCTATACCTCTGTGCCGATTCAGTTGTACCTGCTGTGATTTTGTTGCCTTATGTTAGTTTTTTCTCTCTGTGTTTTTGACTTTTGTTAATTGCCCAGAGAGCCCCAGCTATTTGGCAGCATAAAAATAAATGAATAAAATGGCCAGGTAACCTGCCAGTGTCTCACATTTTATCACAAGCGATAATATTGAGAGTGGAATACTCATGTAAGCACTGCTATTACCAAAACAGGGTTATCTGGTTGGAAACGTACGCAGGTCCTGGCCCTTGAGAACGACTTCCATGAGTGTCCATTGTCTGGGGGAAATGAGGTATATTCATTGGAATGAATTCCCTCTGTGAAACTTGATCAGTTTATACATATCTTGATCTTGAAGCCTCAAAGGTAGCATGTCGCACTCTGTCTGTGCACCGTGTTCATCTAAATTCAGAGAAATCACTATGACAGAATATAATGGGGTCTAGCTAGCACACTTTCCTAAGGAATAAGCACTCTGACACTTTTAATGGCTGAGTTTTCCATTAAAGTGCTAACGATCCTATTAAATAAGAAGGATTTTAAAGGAACCCTTGTCTCTCCACTCCATGCACTTGGATTTCCGTTTAACATTCAGAATGGAAAGATGGAAGCAAACCCTCTCATTTCCTGCTCATCTTTGCTCTGATTTAAACCTCCTTCTGTCTGTGTCAAAAGCATAGAACACTAGAGCAGGAAGCTAGAAGTCCAGATTCGGATGCTTCCTTAAGTAAGATGAGATACAGGAGTGGCTAGTAGTTGGAGAAAAAATCCAGGGGTGCAGAAGGACTGCCTGGAATTGTGTTCAGTATTTATGAGTGGGATATAAGGTTTGCTACAAAATCAGAGAGGGATAAATGAAAGTCAGGAAGCAAGTGTTCCTATGTTTGCATATTCCAGGCTCCGTTGTCTAATAATTAGAGCAGGTGTTTGAATTGTGGTGACCTGGATTCTATTGCAAAATCTGATTCTCTAATCTGGTTCAATAATGAGAGTGAGTGGATGCTCCTGTATGAACGTGATAGTGGGGATCACTTTCTGTTCATAACTTGTATTTATATTCCACCATTCTTCCTAGAAACATGGATCCATTAGACCACTGCAGTCTATGAGGAATCTTTTGTTTTGACCATACCTTGAAGAGTTCAATCTGTGGTGGACATTCTCTGTGGTAATGTGGCAATGCCCTCGGAATAACCTCCTCTCTTAGATACATTAGGCACTGCTAACCATGTGCTTTCAAACATTACTAAAAACATACTTGTTTGCCTTGACTTCTCCTAGCCATTTGCTTGTAAAAATGTTGTGTCTAAATATTGCATTTATAATAATGTACTGTTCTATAATTTTCTCTAAACCACTTCAGTAGTTTCCTTTTTTAATGAAAGGCAGTATACACGCAAGTTAAAATAAATTGATGGATGCTCCCATCATCTTATTTTGCCACAATCCTTTCTGGTTGCTAAAAAGAGGCAATCCAGTGGGCTTGATGACTGAGCACTGATTTGAACTTAGATCTTCCCCAGTCCAACTAGGTGTCCCCTTATGTTTGGATTACAGCTGCTGTAATCCCTGAATATTGGACAGGGTGGCTCAGGGTGATGGGCATTGTAGTCCAAAACATCTCAGAGTACCAAATTTTCTATTCACTATTTTGCCACACTCTTTTCATAAAGATTGAGCCCAGACCTCCTATATTGCAGCCTTCTAAGTTTCTTGAATCAGATTCAAATTCAGAAGTGGAGGAAGAGTTAGAATTCACAGCTGTTTTGCTAAGGACAATGGATCCAGAGATAAGTCAGGCAGTTGCTGAGAATCGGACAGTTCCAAGTTCTGTGGGAAAGTCTGAACTAGCTGATATGGGCGGGCCAGACCCATCAACGTCAGTCTGATCATATAATGGCAGACACTCCAGGGGACTAGCTTATCAGCTATTTTGGGTTTGGAAGGGAGGAGCAGTACTCAGTCTGGAATCAAGCATTTTCCACATTTCCCTAATAGCCAGTATCCCATCATGTTTCTTTTGATATTGACCTTTGCAATGCTCTTCTTTTGTATCCCAAGCCAGCCTACATGGTCAGCTTTAACATAATAATGGCTTCCAGTCAGAATGCCTTTGTTCTGATTTGCTTGGAAGGAGAGGAAGAAAACCAGCCAGGGCACCCCACTTTCTATGGTCACCACAAAGGAGTGACACAGCAGCTTTCTTTACGCAACTAAACCCCGTCTATGGAATCATGTAAAGGAAAAGTAATATTATCAAGCTCTGCTGAAGCCTGAGTGGAAATCATTTTAACTTTTAACTTACTCTAAAATCGATATATTAAATCATAATATAGAATGCTTAACAAGAGGCAATATCAAATAACTATGATTTATAGAGTTGGTAAGTGACATTTGGAAGTCAGAAGTGGTATACCTTTTCTTTTGGCCCTCACTTTCCCGAATGTAATTAATTTTACTATTTTGCATATTTCTCATATTTTCCGCAACCCCAACCAGAGATAATTAAGGTTGTGCTAACCTCAACTTCACCTATGAATTTGCCCTCCTGCAGACACAGCTCTTTTGCCTGCCTGCAAATAATTTCCCTGAGGATGAATCTACAAATCTATTCAATGATTTTTACCCAGCCTGAATGCCTTTCACACCGTATTTTGTGCCTGAACCCAAAGGAAAGGTAGAACACGAAAAGAGGAAGCAGCTTCCACCCTGATATGGCAAAGAAATAGAATCCCCAGATCTTCTTCTATAGAATCCCAAAGAAGCATGGGGACAACCCCTTTTAGTGCAGTGGCAAACATGCGGTCCTCCAGATGTTGTCAGTCCCCAGCAGCCAACATTTCCAGTTATGGGCACTGGAGTATGACAGCACCTGGATGCTATGTCAATCAATCAGTGGCAGGGCATGAGCATTGATGTAGAAGGTATCACATTCATCTATGGTAAATTTATTTCAAGAGCAGACCTGGGGGGAAAATTCTGAGCCTAAGACTTTGCTATCAGTCTCGTATATTCTGATATATTTTAACAGTCTCACATATTTATGCATGGGTGTGCGTGGATTAGGTAACCATATCAATGAGGCCCACATCCCACTGGGACCTTGGACTAATATGTCAGTGGTGAGTCCACACTCCTGTATCTGATCATGGTCAAAGCATCCTTTAGCCACTACTCTCCCTCCCTGTCTCTGGAAGTAGGCATGCTCTTCCTGAGGTCAATGCAGGTAGGCTGACCTTTGCTTCCCCTGTTAAGGAAGAGCTCCACCCTTTTCCTTTGAAGAACAATTACCACACACATATCCCATTTTTCTGGTCCTCCCTGAGCTGAGTTCCAGCGCAACTGCTGGAAAAATGTAGTTAAAGCTAGCTGCAGGACCTGACAAGATGTGTTAATTAGGATATGATGCACCATGAAGTGACACATCTAAAGTACAGCAAAATTGGCAATATCAGTCACAGAGGGAGGAAATGGGCATGTGTGACATTTTTAATTAAAGAGAAGCATGTTCTGACATCCAGGTGTCAGGGGCAACATCCCAGCGTTGCTCCTTGGAGCATTTGCTTTTAGCATTTAAGACTTTTCCTCACAAATTTTATCCCTGACCCACCCCTGCCTGGCATTAGATAACCCAAGAAGAGCCATGGTAGATTGGAGACCAGAAGCATACTCAGGTGTCTCTATGTAACTTATAAACAGGATATGATGCTGATAGCTTTTCCGCTGTTGATTGGGTCAGTTCCCCTGTTGACTGGGTCAAGTCTCCAAATGTGTAAATTCCGTGTCACTTTCTCATGAATAATAGCCTAAAAATTTGATCTAAAATAATGACCATAGTTATATGTTGAGAGGGAGAATTCCATATGTCCATATGTCCATGGATCCCCACTTGAGATAAAGTCCAGTATGAAGAATTTGTGATTTGCCTTTCTGGATCACACACATAGCACATTCTCCAGGGTCCCACCTCACCACCATTGTCTATCAGAGCCATTTAAAATACTGGATGTGTGTTTTGCTTGAATTTGGTGTGTGTGAGAGAGAGAGGACAGAGAGGCAGGCAGTCAGCACTGAACATGGTGAAGAATGCATAATTAAAAACTGGTCTTTTGATAGATTACATCATTTGAGTAAGGCCTTTTGAGTTAAGTTTCCTGATGAGTTTCTGGTATTACTCAAAAAAGCACAACCTGTCAATAATTTAAAGTGACTGATGTGAATTAAATCACATCACTGTGGTGTTCAATAATTAAATTAGTTGACTGTGTGGATTTTGCATTTGACAAAAAATGTGAAAAGAGATTCCCAAAAAGCAAATGCTGGTTGGGCACATGCAAAACCAGAAGCTCATTTGTTTTGTGCTCAATGGGATTTCAACACCTTTCCAAACTGAGAACTGAAAGAGAGTCAAGAGGGTTTCTTTTTTCAGCTTCCATGAGAGTAGTCAGACTATTTGCATAGATTAAGAGCTGGGAACTCTGTATCTGAAGGCTAACTTGTGTAGTTCTTTACCTCAAACCTATGAAATTTAGGGAGAGATCCAGGTAACTATAGCTATCCGTTGTGGATAAAGGATGCTCCAAGCTCAGAGGCAGCATGCCACCAAATACTGCCTAGTAAGCAGTTAGGGGACAATGGAGCTATTACTTCACAGCTCCTAGAGTTATCAGGTGGCTACTGGTTTTTATTCTGCCCTGCCTTCCAGGGAATCTAGGGCAGCTAACAACCTGTATAGCATTTTTTCTCTGTTCCAAAGCCTGTACAAATGAATAGAACTTTGGTTGACACTTGAATGACAACAGTGGTATGGACAGCTAAATCTACCCTGAAATGGTAAGAACATTCAGGAGGTTGAGGAGGTATTTTCATGCCTGTATCATCCCTGCGTTGCACCAATCTTTGTGGTGCACCTCAAAATCATAGAAAATTAAATCAAAATGATGTTTGAATCAGCTATGATTCATTAAAGTATTGAAATTAGCTGGCTGTCAAGTTAAATTTGACACTTTGGGTGCCTTGCTATAGCTACAGACCATTGAAGGCATTTATTAAAAAAGCTTCAAGATACTGGTTCTGGATATTTTTATGATGGCTGCAGGGAAAATGGTTAGGCCACTTAACAGGTCAGAGATGCCCATCCTGTTCTGCTGAAATGGAATTCCAGAGCCTCGGAGCTACCACCAATAATACTCTGTCATATTACAGGAAACGTGGTGCCACTAGCAGGGTGCCACCAGCAGGACGGCTGTGTAGGAAAGAACAATGGACTACTCTAGGGCACATAATCTGGTGTTATTCAAATGTTTGAAGCTACAGATCTAATAATTCTTACTATCAGCCATGCTGGCTGGGGTTTGTAGATCAAAACATCTGGAAAACCATCTAGAGAGCCAGTGTGGTGTAGTGGTGAAGAGCATGGGACTGGGACTCAGGCGATCTGGGTTCTAGTTCCCGCTCAGCCATGGAGCCAACTGGGTGACTTTGGGCCAGTCACAGACTCTCAGCCCAACCTACCTCACAGGGTTGTTGTTGTGGGGCTAAGATGGAGGAGGAGATGTAAGCTGCCTTGAGCCCTTTGTAGGAAAAAGGCAGGATATAAATCCAAAAATAAATAAATAAATAAATAAAATAAAAACACCAATTTGCCAATCCATTGACTAGATGGCCCATATGTTGTGACCAAGCGAGGCTCTTCTACATTCACTTTTGATTAAGGGAGTAATGCTCAGATGCAAACCAACCACAACGTGTCGTTCAACCATGGTATCATTGCCCTTTGAAGTGATGTGGTGACATTCTTACTCATATGCTGACGTAGCAAGCTGTTAGGCTACAAAATGGTTGAATGATCCTGTGCTGATTTTAAAAGTTCTGGAGGCCAGGCAATCAATGTTTTCAAAATGCAGAGATGACCCGAAGGAGCTGGATTGTAAAACACATCACACAAAGAGATTATTACATAGCTGATAGTCTATTGAGTCTATGAAGAGAGAGTCTAACCATTTGAAGACAATCACCTGGTACCCTATGGGATGCAGATCTGTAGCATTTGCAAAATTATAACCTTCTCTATAGCAGTGTAGAACTAGGGACTATAATTCCATGCCTCACCTAGGATGACAATGGCTCTTATCATTAGCTGGCTCAGACATTATTAATGGTCATTGGTTTGTCAAGGCTTTAGTTTCTAATAATCAGCTATGAAGTTTATTGCATTGATTTCCAAGACTCTGTTATGTAGTAATCAAGAAGATATTCATGGGCAAAATTCCCCCCACCCTCTGCCATCCAAGTTTTTCTTCTGAGGACAGTATCACATAGCAAGTTGTAGCTTACAACATTCAGGAGAGCAACTGATCTGTAAAATGAGTGATTCAACATTTTAGAGAAGCCCAAAGATTTCTGGTGGGGATGGTGAATCCAAATAATTGCCTTTTTATCACGAGATGCTAACTTACATGAAATCAAGGTAGATTTAAGATTCCAACCTGCCCTCCCAGAAAAGACAAAATTGGTAAATGGAGGGAAAGCAAGTTTTCATATGATGAATAGTGCTCATATCAAGAAGGTCAGGAGGTGATAGTCCGTTGTGTGTTTGGGCTATTCCTGCATCAATGCCATGTTTTCCACATTTCAGTATTTAACTAGTTCAGACCAGCCTTAGCAAGATACAGTCACTTGAAAAATTATTCCATCTACAGTTCATGAATTGCCAGATGCCTTTCATTCTATTGTCCACTCACAGATGGAATTGGATTATATGCACATGTGTTTGTATGCATTTCTGCACATTTCTGTTGCACAAATTCACACTTCCAAAATTGAACAAACCCTTGCAATGTACACACATCCTGCCACAAGGCATCTTTTCACACTTCAATCTCTGGAGTAAATGCACACTTTTGGTATTTTTAAAAATTTGGTGTATTTTCCTTCAACTGAATTTGCATAACATATATAAAGTTGGGTTTTTTTAAACTCATGGAATCATGAAAATCTATATAACTTGGAATCTGTGTAACGTGGAAAAACCATTGTGCTGCAGAATCTGTTGGCTGGATTCTTATTAATTTGAACTCACACGCATCCATTACTGATTTGGCTAACATTCCTAGCTGGGAGTCAATAGCCTTAACTCTAGAAAAAATAAGGCTATTGAAAGACGCCATAGTGGAGATCCATATGCTGTTACTTAGCACAGCTCCAAAGAACTGCTAAACATTCAAAGTGCTGTTCAATAGCCTGACACCCGCTACCAAAAATGGCTGTGCCATGTTTAGCTCATGAATGATCTTCCCAACAGTATAGCAGCCACCCAAACTTTTGTGGACTTTCCTGCTGATAGAACAGTGATACTTCTTCCTCCATTTCCTCAGTGTGTGTTTGCTTCTCTCAGACATTTTGCTCCCCAAAGATCCCAGCCACAACAATGTTCCAGACCATTCTTGTGGAGATGGTGCTTGCCAGGTGTAGTTACCATTAGCTTCAATAAGAGATTTTCCCCAAAGCAAGTACAGGCTGTAGAGGAGGGACTTCTCCCAGAACTGCAGCAGTGGAGGGAGACATTAAATCCCTCCATGTCTGTTTTATCCCATTAATCCTCCCCAACTAATGCAATTTGCTTTAACAAAGGACTTTGCATAATGAATGCAAAGTCTACATTATGTGTGTTTGGCCCTTAGAAAGTAGGAGTTGGAAATTGATCCAAGCATATACTCTGGTTTCTCTTCAGATCATATAAATCTTTCGCCTGAAATTAATCCAAGCTAACTAAGCTACTAGCCCATGTTTAAAGTTACCTACTAATAAGCCTATCCACCCACACTCCACCCACTCACAATATATTTTCCTTACTACACAAAATAACTGGTTTGTTCCCCAGAGAACCTCTGGAACGCTGAAGAACTGAACTTCCCTCTAAGCACTAGTTAGATTGTTGTTGTGTTAATAGTATGGATGAGAAGAAATTCATTTGGTCTTCATGTTAGAATTGACTGAGTTAATTCACACTTTGCAAACTATTAGGTGGACCAGAATGCCATTTTTCATCAATCTTTGCACTTCTCCAAAATTTGTGATGCCATTTTCTCCTTTTAAAAAATGCATACAAAAATGTATACATTAGGGAAAATAACATATGAAAAGACATCTATTAGGGAAAATTGCCTGGGAAATGTGAATATCAGAGAAAAATGAATACAAAAATGCATACAAATTTCTGTGTGAGGTTAAAAAATGAAAACTGAGGGTGAAAGAAGGGACAAAGTCTTGCTCAAAAGCACAGATGTTACAAGAAGCAAAACACGTTGATTTATCCCTGGCAAGGAAGCATGGTGCTCTCAGTGCTGGCTATAGGGTTCTGAGGGCCTTGGGCAGCATTCTGTCAGTGTTTCCTCCCTCACCATGTCTAGCATTGTCTCCAGCTACTACTGATGCTTCTCCCCTTTTTCATCACTGTTTCTGCTTGGTTGCTGAACAGACAGGAAGCCGATGAGCAAGTGAGACAAAGTAACAACTGCCTTTCTTTTTCATTGCCCTCAAAAGGCAGGTGAACAAGCTGAATGTACTGATGAGGAGGGGGAACTCCAGAGGATTCTTGTCAGTGGGCCCTTATTCAGGCATGGCACCCAACCATGCCTACCTTTGATACCAGTCCCAGGTAGTATAGAATCATAGAAAAGTAGAGTTGGAAGGGGCCATGAAGGCCATCAAGTCCAACCTCCTGCTGTTGCAGGACCAAGTTACACCAGCCCACTCAGATGGCTGCCCATAGAATCATAGAATAGTATTGACCTGGTGCTTTTTTGAGGCTACAGGTGCTGTGCTTCATGGTACTATAAAACAGCAGTGTCTGTAGAAGCTGAATATATAGGGGACAAAGATGCTAAAAGTTCCATAGGCCTCTCGCTCTCGCTCACTCCCTTGCTCACCCCCTTACATTTTATATGAATTCTCAGTTCTACTTAAGATCCATCAAAGTTATAACATGCTCCAAGTGAGAATTGCAATTCTTCAAAAACTACACCAAACTGTCTTTTCTACTCCTATTACACACAACAGTGCAAAAGATAAAATAAGCACCAGCTCTTTGGTTCCGTACTCTGTTTATTCTAGTAGCCATCCTTCACTATGCATGGCTGCCCTCAAGCTGCAGCACAATCTTATCTGTCTTCCCTGCTGTTCCTCTTCTGGCTTTCTCTTCTCCTCCTTTTGGAAAAGTGCCCTGGAAGCCAACCAATAAAAGACAGATTGAAAGTGTATGTATGTATCTCCAACGTAACACACAGGGAATTAAAATCGGCAGGGCCATTCGGTGAACAAGCTGTTGGATTGTGCTCTGTTATATTGATCATTTATATTTCACGATTCTTGGGATGTGCTATCGCTGTGAATTCTTCACAACCTCTGCCAGCACATACAGCATTAAGTTATGAAAATGGTCCAGTTGTGTTGGAGTAAACCTGAAGAACTGATGGCTGTGACATTATGTAAAGACATTTAGTTGCTTTTACTTGATGGCGATGGAATAAAAAATGGCCTTGCTTGATAGCGAATAAAGCCTGAGACATTTAGCATTAAGGGCCATAGCAGATCAGAACAGGAGTTCCCACACTTGTGGCCAGGATGGGCTGCAGAGGCTCGGTCCTCTTGTGTAGGGCTTGCCTGACCCTTCCAGCCCCTGCTTGCTAGTATACACATTTGTCCATCATCTATTCATTTTATTTATGGTTACACTCACACTTTCTTAAAGGAGATCACAGTAGTATACATCCTTCCACTAATTCTATCCTTATAAGAACTATTCCACACTGGCTGCCACCCCACAAGTTCATTGATTTTCAAGGTGTCAAATATATATTCCAAAAACCAGTAGGGGTGTCTATTTCTTGCTGCCATGAATGTCTTGTTGATGCAAGTGTGGCTGCACAGGCAGGCTTGTAGCTTGTGATAAGGAGAGTGAAAATGTCCCTGGATCTCCCGGAGCCACCCACCCTTGAGATGCGGTGATACACAACTGTTTCCTAGGACATCTGTGAGAGCCTGTGTGCATATTTAAGTCATTTATGTTGCAGTCATCAAGAGAGGAGAATGGGCATCTGAAGCTGTCACAGGCATGTGAACCGGCAGGTGCTGGAACTCCGACATCAGCATAGCCACAGCCTGTTTTGGTGACCTGCTTAGGATAAGCCATAAGTTTCTCAGTCTCAGTACTTGGATCAGCCAAATGGGCCAAAATACAGAGCCCTTGTACACATTGCTGAGATTTTAAAAAGTGAAATGATTTACACATTTAAAAGAAGTACATCAGTTCTATTCAAGGATAGGCTGGACGCCCACATGGTGGGCATGTCATGAGCAGAGCCAGCTGGTGCCAGAGGTCAGACTAGATGGCCCGGGAGGCCCCTTCTGACTCGCTCTGTTTCTATGTTTCTATTTTGCAATGACTCCATAGGTTTCCAAAACATGGAAATTATCTCCCTTCTAAATAAGTACAGTTAGCTTCTGTCAGTTAGCTCCATGACAGTTTAAATTTCCATCCAAACCCACAAAGTGACCAATGTATCCTTGTCAAATATTGCAATTAGACCCACCTTAATCAAAATGAAGGGATGTATCTGCCCTTCTGACTGCACCTGTTTCTACCTACATCATCGCTTTTTGGTTGGAATGCTGATCTGTAGTATTCTTAACACTCAGCCTTTACCTGTAGCAAAGTCTGAATAGGCCATGGTGATGGAATGGATCAAAACATATGTTTTACCCCGTTTGCTTCTTTAAAAACTTTTAATGCAATATTGGGAGTTATAACTGTCTGTCTCTCTTTGATAATTAAGCAGAGGAGCTGCTTATCCAGAAATCTCAGTGTGGTGCTTTTCAGCAGTGATGAATTCCTGTTGCAAAAGGCACTCTATTTTGCTTTTGAGTTGTGCCCCATGAATATAGAATCTTTCAGCAGTTCTGCTGCTGCAGCTAGCTGGAGCCTCATGCCCCTCTCTGTTACTTGCAGACAGTCCTTTGTTGACTTTAAGCCATTGATCTGTGTCAGTGTGAAACCTAGCATTACTGGCAGAAGGGGTCATTTATTGCCCGAGACTAAACTACTTCAGGCAAAGTAAGTGGCTGCATAGGAAACGCCTTGTTTGAATGTTTTCCCCAAGAGCTGGGAATCAGAGTGGATTTCATCTAGTACAAGTAATTTAAAAAATTTCTGTAGCAATTCAGAACAATAATATCTGCATTCCAATGCTTGGCCTATTGATCTTTGATGTACATAACAATAGTTTGGCTTACAACTTCAAAATCAGCACAAATAAGCTTTCCCTTAATTGATTGTAATTCTGTTTGCTGCAGCTCTTGGTTTTCAAAGGTGCTAAGATGACCTGCAGTTAACTTCTTTTGTGTCTTTGTTTGGGATCCTTTGTTTGCAGTCCCAACCAACCCCACAGAACTATTTTAATGCAAATTTGGAGATGTTCTTTTTCCCTAGGCATGTTTTAGTTTATAGAAAGAAAAGCATCAAAGGGAAGAGGCTGAAATCTGTGGACATTTTTAACCAGCCTGAATTTAACAACATTCAAGAAGAACAGTGTTCTGGTCTACTTATATGTAAATTATACAACATACTGTAAGCCTGGGGTATGATAGTTACCCCAACATGAGGGATGAATGGCTCTGCTCCTGGCTTATGCCAGCAGAAATATCAGGTTCTGATTGTATCTTCAGGCCAGTTCTTTTTTGTACCACCATGCTGAAAATGTTTCTTTCCTCGCTGTGCTTTCCCCTTCAAGATGATTAATAGAGCATCGTCTATTAAAACAAAACAAAACAAAAAGATGAGACCAAAACTACCCTCAGCTTCATTTTTCTTCTTCAAAAGTTGTGTGTCTGTTTGCCCAGAGAGAGGGATATAAAACACATACACAATGCATATGTCTAGACCTGTATGATGAAGGCTGAGGGGAAGGGAAAATATTTTTCTTTATAATGGAAACACAAATGGACAAGATAATGATCTTCATATGCTTTTGGATCCATGCCAATACATCTTATTCTACAAAGCCCATTAGAACTGTAAATTTAATGTAAAGCACTCAAAAAAGAGAAAAGAATTTTAAGAAGTATTAAGACAATATAATCAAAGCAATTTGGAATATTAAGTGTAGGGAAGAAGAAAGCGAAGTGTTAGACAATAAAGCCCTCGGAGACCCAAATCAGTAAAAATGATAATAAATTACTGTGGTTTAATCATTTAGTAACTAAGCACAATAGTTTTATGGAATTTTAGTGTGGCTATTAGAAATATTCAAAATAATAACACTAAAACATAAAGAAGCACCACATTAGAGACAGTGTGGATGGCTTAGGTGGAAACAACAAAGTATTTTAATTTAGTCTTTTAAACAATGGTGCATTATTTTCCATACAGATCCAGTTTTTAAACTTCATGTAGGCTTTTAACATATAACTTACCACAAGGGTGATCCCCCCCCTTCCATACTCAGTGCACTCCTGAGTCTTTGAATACACAAAATCATATTATTCTGGGCAATTTTCCCCAGCACAGCAAAGAAGCAAACATTTACCAAATTTCTGGAGGGATTCAATGTTAGTAATTCTTTCATGTGTCTGGGCTCCTCCTAGTTGCAAATAAAAAAAGTTTATGTATGCATCTATTCATGGAGGTGTGTTCATTACCTATTTACCTATTCAATAGTTCAAATCTGGGTTGTCTTTTGGAATGGAAGGGTGCATCCCAGAAGTGTTCAGGAAGACGGAATTGTAATGCGAATTGGTTGGTAGCTGTGGGACGCAGGGAAGGGTTGATTGACATATTGAGCAAATGCTGGCAAGACCAGGTGCCAGCACTGTGGGAAGCTGGAGCCAGGATCGGGGAGGCAAGGTTCTGTTCTTGTTATGCATGATGGGGAGATATCAGAGATCATGCCCCAAAGACACAGGCGAGAGTTGCAATGAGGTGCAAACAACTGACTTCTGGAGTGAAGGACTGACTGTCCCCCATGTGTCAGCTGACCTGGGTTGGAGGGGAATGAAGCCCGGGGCATGGAAAGGCTTGGGGTTCCTCTTTCAGGAGGGATTCTGTTTTTGCTGCCAGTGCCCCCCTATGTGGCGATGCTCCTGAATTCAGTGCATCATTTGCGTGTATAGCTGAGGCTGGGCTGAGTTTTGTCATTTTTCTGTGTCCAAGTGGGCCAACAAGGCCGGAGAGTTGGGGGCTCCTCATTGTCTCTAAACTTGCTGCTGCTGCTGCTTTCCAAATCCCTGTACCCATTTCCCTCCCACCTCCCCCCCCCGCTTTTACCCCCTTTTAGCTGTATTTTAGTACCCTCCACCACTATATTTTGATAAAGCTATTTTGCCCTAGAGAAATAGTGTGTGCTGAATCCAGTTTCTGGTCCAGGGTTCTGGGATCAGAAAGATTCTGGGCAAGATCTCAGCCCAGGTGGCCATGGGAGTGGGGAATCCTGGTCAGCTTTCCACTGCAGGAATACCTTAATTTAGTGGATTCTGCTTCCTTCCAAGTGGTAAACAGAAGTGTACATCTGGACTGTTTACCCAGTTAGCTGAACGTTTGGTACACTCATCCATCCCTGTTCCTTTTTTTCTGTAACTAAGAGAAGAAGCACATGAGCAGGTTAAGAGATTACCATGATCCAGAATTCTGACCCATATTTGTAGGAAAAATGGGTTTGGCAACTTGGGAATCCTCGCAAGATTGAGCTTCTAAAGCCTAGCTTGGCAAGTTCTTTCAACTAACAACAGAAGTGGTGGGTAGATCCAGTGATGAAAAGAGGGGGCTTAAATGCAAAAGTAATGGCATATTGGAGTTTAGCACTCTATATAACTTAACCTTAGAAGAGGCATTGCGACCTTTCAGCATGGGGGGAAAATGGACAAATGTTGGGAAAGACCATGCAATCCGTCGCTTGAGAAAAGGGGCAGGCATCAGAGACAAATTATGTGGCAATCTGGAAAACAATGCAATATGAAGTGGGTCTTCAGAAGGTATAGAATGAGCCCCTGGAGGTCTGGATTGGACTAGCAGGCCTGAGGTTCCCAACTTATGCTCTGAAGTCACCACCTCACCAAAGCTCTTCATGGTGGAGGTTCCCAAGAAGATAGGAGTGTTTTCATCTTATTTGCTTGATGAGACAGTGAGAATGTCCATGACTCTTTTTCAATTTTTCAAGTCTGTGCCCTGACCCAAAAAAGTTTGGGATCCTGTCCTTCAAGCCCAAGCAGCTTTTCCCCTGAGGCAGTGCTTGAGAAGCTGACCTTGCCTCAAGGTGACTCAGGACTATAGAGTCTCACCATTGGTACCAGATTAGTGGTGGGTTGGAATGTCCCAGCTGAACTTTGGAGGCTTTGGGAGTGGGTATGGCCAGAATTTGAACTTCCTCTGAAATTCTAAGAGGAATACATTGGTGGAAAACATGGGGTTAATCTCATTTGCAGATGGAGCAGATTTGCTTTCCTACTCACTGACAATGCGGCAGCACAGATTAGTCCAAGTGGTGGCACACTCCAGCAATGGCACCTCCAAGGCATGTGCCGAAAGCGGGGCCAAAAGAGGCTTCCTGAAATGGTGTTAAGGCTGTTCTCAGAAGTATTTACAGCTCCCACTTTTAACACATGCATTGGTGCAACAGCAGGGCTATGAAATATTATGTGCTGCTGTAAAAGAAAGAACAATCTCTTCAGTTACCGTGGAACATGTAACGACTGCTAAGCATCCCCTGCTCAGAAGCCCTCAGAATTTCATCACTCTCCTTGAAAGCCTCTAATAGTCTTCCCTCCACCCATACACCATCAGAGTTGACAAAAGTCTGGAAAAGTGGGGCAGGAAAATGAAACTTTTCCCATTCCCAACCCAGACAGTAGCTGTAGCTGCACACACGCACTTATCATGTGTGCCTTGCCACCTGCTTCACCTTTCAGCTCGCCCACTCCACAATGTGCTGGTCACCAGAATCCTAACATGGATATCACTCTGCTTCCTCAATGTGCCCTTTGGGGTTGCAGCCTAAAGCAGTCATCTCTTTGACATCGGAGATCCCAACTATTCAAAACAGAGCCTAACTTTCCAGCGGGATCTTTTTCACCACGGGCAGAGAAGATTCAGTATTCAAAGAACTCAAGAGTCCAAGGTTCAGCTATTAGATTTGTGGCAGAGGGAGCATAGTGGCCTGAATTGATCGATCGATCGATTGATTTCTATACCTTTGAACATCAAAAGCTCTCTGGGCTGTCCACAGCTATCTGAGATCTGCTTCTGCTCTAAGACTGGCTACATTCCAGGGATCTGATAAGAAGCAAACAGTCCCAGCACCATGTGCCTCTCCTCGCTCTCAGACCTGCCCATTCTGCCCATTCATTCTTGGTGTCTTTCCGAAGGTTCTCTCTGATTTCTTCATTGTACTGGATGTTGTCATGTTGCATTTCCTAATGGGGCCTGGAGAGCAAGAAAAATGTGACATGTGATGCAGAAAGGATGACATGAACAGCAACCAGCCCTCACAAAACCAGCCATGCGCATTATGCTCCCCAAGTGATTTAACATTTGGAGCCAGCAGTCACATTAAAAAAAGTATTTTCTTTTCTTGAAGCCCCCTCCAAGCAATGTACACCCCTTTCCAATTGAGGTCTGTAGTCCCATCATTATTAATGGTCATTACAGCAGGGAAGCTCCAGTCAGACCGGAGGACTGTCTTAAATTTAAGTCAGCTCAGGAATGTCACCCTCATCCCCACAGATTCTGGTAGCACAGAAATAAAAGGCCTTTTTATGATTCAGTCAACCATTTGCCTGCTCCCATATCTTCATCTTAGCCATTAAGACCTTGCGACGCCCTGGAAGGTGAAACTAAATAGAAAATCAAACCTTGCAGAAAGCAGCCTGATCTATAGTTCAGTGTGGGGCAATTACACCCCTAACCCCAAAGCCCTATTTCTGGCACCCGGTAGATTAGAATGCTACCCTGTAGTGAGATTGCATCACTCCTGGCTACCAACAGGCGCTCTCGTGACTCAGTGTTTCACCAAGCAAAACAAAACAAAATCCCTGCACAGAGCAAACTAGATATAGATAAGAAAGGCTGCTGGGGAGGCATTTGGCAGTACTCCAAGGCCCACTGAATGGCATCCCTACAGGACAGCACAAACCAGCTTCAAACCCATTTTAACCACATGAATGTGGTACAGTGGTTGAAAAGTGCAGGACTGGGACTCCAGAGATCTGGGTTCTGGTCCCCATTCAGTCATGGAGCTCACTGTGGACCAGCCACAGATGCTCCGTCCACCTACCTCACATGGTTGTTGTCATGAAGATTTCGTTGAAAGGAGAAAGAGAATTATGTAAAGCACCTTGAGTTTCTGGAAAGGAAAGAAAGGTGGGAGTTAAATATATATAAAATAGGACACCAAAAAGCCAGTGATCCCCACAACCTAGCAATGAGTGGTTCTGTCAGAGGGTAAGGATGTCGAACAAACAAACACGAATGTCCAGTGTCCATGTAAATTGGCTTTAGGGGAAAGGGCTTAGTACTCTCTTTCAGTACATCCTGAATAATTGAGCTGTCACACAGAGGGCAGCAGATTTACTGTCGCTGTAGCATGGTGGTCCTTTTTGTCTAATGAGAGGATGCGCTTTTTGGTAATTGCTTTTGACATGCATTATTTTTATTCCTGCCTCACCCAGAATGCCCAGACATAATATAATTGCAAGGCATTCTGGGAAGGTAAAAGATGACCACCAGGAGCATCAGCCATTTGCTTCTGGAAAAAATTTCCCCTCATTGATGGAAACACCAGGCAGTAAACAAACCAGCAAAGCAGCCAACAAGTCTGTGAAATCCATGCAACTCAGGAAGATCTGGTCCACTGTTGACTCCATGAGTTAGAGTTATAGAAATCTGAACCTCATTTGATTCCATTGCAAGTTTCGCCAACACCTGTAGGAAGGGGGCAGAAAGAATTGGCTAATGCCAATGAATGATGCCAATCTGCAAAAACAGAACTTTCTAGTCTTGGGCAGTTTTCTAGTGCAAAACAGAGAATGGAGCTGTAAAGATTGTGCAGGATACCTAAGAACAAACAATCCTCAGACATCTGCACAAGCTTTTCTAATGAACAGAGACACTGTTTTTACTTTCCGAAACATGGTTCAATGAAAGAAACTGAACTTTGCACAAAGAATGAAAGAAACTGTACAAGTTTCATTGTACAAGTTTCATTGAATGAAAGAAACTGAATTATACACAAAGAGCCACAATGTATTCTGAAGAACAAAATTAAACTCCCAAACCCACTGCCTCAAAATTCAGACCCCACCCTCTCCAGGTTTGCTTACCTACTGCTTAAGAAAAGAAATAAATCACCAGAAAATGGGTATGAAAATCCTAGAAAAGTAATTTGAAATAAATAAGAGAAATAACAGGGTTTAGTGCTTTTGTGTTTCTTTTATTGCATATGTATTTTTAACAAAGTTTATATATACACATATATAAGCACACACAAAAGCACACATGTACATATGAATATACTTCCTATTTGATTGGACTGTTTTACATTTTAATAAATTTCTGTTTATATTCCTTCTATATTATTGGGTGGTTTTATATGTTAATAAATGCATGTTAGGAAAAGGATTATAGTAGTGTTTTGATGTAGTCAGAATTATTTAATCAGCTAAAATATTGGAACTTGTTGAGGAAATATTGAAAGGAAATGCTTGTGTTCTCATTCTCATGTTCATGTTTGTGTCCTTGTTGTGTTCCCTCTCCATCCCCTTTCTAAATGGTTGATGGTTGCAAAGAAATAGAATGTGGAAATAAATAATGAAAAGGCTGGAGCAACTGGGAAAATATAAGACAATGTGGCAGCATCTGACCAAATAAATGAAGGTGGAGTTAGAGAGAGAATAACAGCATTGGGAAGGGAATAATGGCATTTTGGAGATAATTACCCATAATTGCAAAATGGTTTGGGCAGGAGGGGGGAATTAAGACAACTGATTCTTTCATTATCATTTCCTCTGAATCTCAGTGGGCCAAAAAGATTTGCTCTCAAGGATGATTTGTTTCACTGGCAGATTACCCTTTGTGTTAAAGACCATTGGGAACTTGGATGGAGACACAGAATGTGCAACAGAATTATTAGCAATACTACACATTTATTCCATGGCCATGAAGTAGGTATGTGGAACTGGGAGAGGGAGGCAGCAACTTGCCCAGATGCTTAGCTAGCAGCTTTGTATAGCCATGCATCTCCTTGCCTTTGGAAACAAGGAATTATTCAACACAGCTGAAGTTGTTCTTGGAAGCCAAATGAAATATTAGAGAACAGCCAAGATGCTCTACAGCAAGGGTGGGGTGAATGTCACTCACCAGATCTTTGGACTTCAGCTCCCCACATCCCTGACCATTGGCCACACTGACAGGAAATTGTAGGAGCCGATATCCAAAGCACTTGGAGATTTGCCTCCAGCCCATCCAAATTAGATAAAAAAGACTCCCACCTTCTCCACCATGAACTATGGTCAACATTGATTTATTTAAAGTATTTCTAGGATCACCTTTCAGGGCAGGAACCCTCCTAAGGCAGTTTTCAAGAATACAATTGACTGATACAATGTCATAAAAGCAAGAAATACACACACACAATCAGAGGAAGGCCAGAGTTAACACCTAGATTTCGACAGCCTTCCGAAGAGCTCGCAGTAAGCTATGAAAAGTACACAGAATGTTACATATCAGCAGAAGTTCCATGCACTGTTTTTCCAAAGCAGGGAAAAGATTTGATTCTGTCAGTGAGCAGATGATGAGCAGAAATGCCTGACAATCTGCAGAATACAGATGGAATCGATTAAGTGCAATGTGCACATTCCTAGTGTACAGTGTAGGTGAGATTAGACCTCACAAGAAGGGGATCACTTGTTTCAAAGTGCTACCGTGAGTCACGTTCTCTGTGCTAGTGAAACTGCCACATCAGGGATGACGCTCCAACTCTAATCTTCTCTTCCAGGCTATTATGAGCACATCAGAAGCATAGTGGCAAACACTGAAGCATTGTACGTAATGGGATTCTCTTCCAGAAGTGGTAATATGGCTAGTGCTGTGGATCAAGGCTTAGGAACACAAATGCTTATGCACGGATACCACACTTGCAGTGCTTCTGATAGGGACTGTTTATAGTAGGGACCCTGCTGTCCATTGGGAGAAAACTGAAATGAAATTGTGTGATGGCAATTTTAAAAACCATGATGCTCAGAACATATGATGTGCTTCCAGTAGGCTGACTTAGGATGTAGGCTCCCTCAAAATTAAAAGCTGTTTGGAAAGAGAAAAAAAGGGGTTGTTCAAAGACTGTTCTCCATTTTCCTCTTAAAGGGTTTGCTACCAAAATAGATGACAAACATCAGAATTCAAGTTGAAAATTGCACTTTCAGTAAATCCACATGTCTTGTAGTGGCCATCAAGGAATTGTTCATAATCATTAATCAAGGATGAATCAGCAGTGTCCAGGGGCTGGGTTCTGAAAAATTTATTAGGTCCATAAATTTATATAAGTTTATCCACAACTGTTTATCCTGAAACTGAATGGAAATATGTAGGTGTGTGTGTGTGTGTGTGTGTTGTGATATGAGTCACAAACAAACACAAAACATTGTTCTGTATGTGTGTGTGTTGTGCATACACTTCAGACCTGCACACGAATGTGAGAGAATGTGTTAATGGGAGAAAATAGATACTTTCAGAGAAGGATCAGATCTTGAGCAGGGTTCAGGCTAGGTGTGGTTCCTCCAAAAACAGCCAGAAAGCAAGTAGTTCTATGGAAAGTTCTGAGTGGGTGGTGGAGTGCGATGCCAGGTGTGGTTGTCCCTATGTTGCTCTGAAAAAGGTCAGAGCAACACCAAGGCTTAAGTAGGGAACTGCCAGCCTTTAAGCTGGCCTTTAAGCTGCCTCCACTTGTACTAAAGGTTGGCCCTTAGAAGGAGCCGAGCTGCTTAGCAGACCCAGGCTATGGCAACATGGTAGGGTTTTTGGCAAGCTGGTGTCTTCTTGGCCTGAGTCCTGAGAGCCTGAGGATGGTAGAAGATGCAAGGAAGTCTTAGATTGTTCCTCCAGAAAGCCAGGCCCCAGGAGGTAGCATCCCATGATGCCTTTCCCTAGCTGAGTCTTCTTGGAGTGATCTAGAGCCTCTTCTGAGGTTGAGGGATGAGACTTCTCTGAAGATGATGTGATTCAGTAGGCTGGCCTATTACCTCCTGGGACTTACATAAAGCAGTCAAGACCTGAATGAGTTAAACAGTGATTGGCACTGGCTTTTAAAAATAAATTGGCAGATGGATACTTGTAACTAAATTTTGCTGTTCAGGATGGGCAAACCCTGAACTAGAAACGGAGTCTTCCTGCCAGTTTCACATGTGACTCCTTATATAATATCCCTCTGAAGCATCTGGTGGTGGCTACTTTTGGAAACAGCACACTGGGTTAAATGCATTGTTCTAGCACAGCATGTCGGGTCCTCTGTGCCTTATGTAAATCTCTGCATTGCATCCCCAGAGCCTAAGGCAATAAAATAGTCTATTCTATAATCAGCTTAAATTAAAAGAACAACCATGCAGGGAAGGGACACCCAGATCCCATCTGGGCAGCCCAAACTTATTTGCGTACATCTTGAAACAGATGAATTAGGCTGATACTCATGAAACGAAAGGTTTTCGTGGAAAACGCAACAGGCTTTTATCATTACTCACAGCGGCAGCATTACAGAGTACTGCCATAAAGTTATAAATACTTGGTGTCTCATAAAGCATCTCATGAAGTGATGCAGCAATGCACAAACCTGTAGAGGCAAGAGTCATATGACCAGCACCTGTTTGCCTGCACAGGTCCAGCAAAGTACGATTCTCTTCATTGTCAGCAAGACACCTAATCTAAAGCCAGAGTTAGTGCAGGCTTGGCTGGTTCATAATTAGCTGTCTGGTAAGCTAAAAAAGATGCATCCCTTAACATGGAATTTAGCAGTGAGATTCGAAGTATGCGTGTGGGGCTGTGCATGCGTTTCAAGGGTGGGAAAAATTAGCCTGTGTCCAGGAGTCTCTATGTCAGCACAGGGAAAATTTGGATGGGGAGCAACCTGGAAAGGAGGATGTTGGGGAGAAGGAATGTTGATTTACATGCAAGGGAGTTCACATTCATCTAAGATGACCCTGGTTGCAGTTGGAGTCAGGAGATGTCAGTCTGGTAAATTATTTGTTCTCATTTCAATCAGAATATTTCCCTCAGGATCATGGCATCTGGTCCTCTCACTTCCTGGCAAATAGATGGGGAAGAAATGGAGGTAGTGACAGATTTTATTTTCCTGGGCTCCAAGATCACCGCAGATGGAGACTGCAGCCAAGAAATTAAAAGACGCTTGCTCCTGGGGAGGAAAGCTATGACAAATCTAGACAACATACTAAAAAGCAGAGACATCACCCTGCCAACAAAAGTGCATATAGTCAAGGCTATGGTTTTCCCAGTTGCAATGTATGGCTGTGAAAGTTGGACCATAAGGAAGGCTGAGTGCCAAAGGATTGAGGCCTTTGAATTGTGGTGCTGGAGGAGACTCCTGCGAGTCCCTTGGACTGCAAGACGATCAAACCAGTGTGTCTTAGAGGAAATCAACCCTGACTGCTCTTTAGAAGGCCAGATCCTGAAGATGAAACTCAAATACTTTGGCCACCTAATGAGAAGGAAGGACTCACTGGAGAAGAGCCTAATGTTGGGAACAATAGATGGCAAAAGAAGGGGACGGCAGAGGATGAGGTGGCTAGATGGAGTCATTGAGGCAGTTGGTGTGAGCTTAAGTGGACTGTGTGGAATGGTAGAGGACAGGAAGGCTTGGAGGAGTGTTGTCCATGGGGTAGCGATGGGTCGGACATGACTTCGCGACTAACAACAACAACAATTTCACTCAGTGCCATCATGGATCTTGGCTTGTTCCTACATTCCTAGAAAGAAGATCCCACTTCATGAACAGATGGCTTTAAAGTATTAGGGGTCTTTTGTTGACTTAAAATTCCATTTTCATTAGCCTAATTTGCCAAAATGGAGAATTCCACAGCCTATTCTTAAATATGCACTGCCCATAAATGCTGACATTATGAACTCCTTGCCTAGTTGCATTTTTTCTAGCAATGCCAATGTTTCACCCATCAGTCCTTGACTCATTCTTTGTTTAGTTGCAATTGAGTTTCTTCTCCACCCTGCACCTTCCAGTCTGCGTGTTTCACTTGGATGACGCTCTGTGTATGCGTGCCTGTCCCTAGTTTAATATAGTTATAGGGACTCGGTGGATTTCAAGCTTGAAGCTGAGGGAACATCATTACTCAACTTCCATGCACCTGAAAATTGCCTTCCCCACTGGCTTCTAAAATGAGTACATTTTAAATGCAGTGCATTAAAGCACAGAAATTTGGAAATGTCAAGGGAGAGCCTCAGATTTAGGAATTTGCTTGGTGGAGATGGAGCTTTATTTTGATGCTGCATTAAACTAATAGGCACAAAGATTGTTGGGAGATGGCCAGAGAGAAATGGAAGGAACAGATGGGGTCTTGGGTTAATGGGAGGAGACTGCATGGATCTGTGGTAAAAGCAATAGTACAATGTGGAGTGGTCTTATATTGCCAATATCAACATTTAGGTTGCATCCCAGTATCTATTGGCTTCAGAAAGATGAGGTAATATATTCTGTGATAGTAGCTATAGCTGAAAGAAGAGTGCTAGGATAATAATACAATATAGTCTGGAATTCACAGGGCCTCATTTTCTGTTGCTAACGCTGTCACTTAACAGATCTGTCTCTGACCTCAAGTAAATTACTTGCATTTTCTGTTTCATTTTCTTTGGGTCGAAAATGAGCATAATGGTACTAATCTGCCTTTCAAAGATACTTGAAGGTTTATGGATAGGATGCATTTCAACTGAAATTCCATTGCATGGATTAATGTCTAGATCCTCTGTGATCCGCTTGTTGATGGAGCACAGTGTCATTTTCATTCTGCAAGTGAGGTAATGAAGACACACAGAGAAGATGCGTGGGCTTTATTAGCCATCTCCATCCTGGCATCTTCATCTCAAGGACTGCAGTGCAAAGTTGGGAAGGTTTCTTCTGCCCAGGTAATCCTAGACATTTGCCAGTAGAAGTAGCTCAATGTTCCCCAGGTTTCTGGCCCACCTTTCTCTTTTTTTCTCTACAAAACTGGAGGTATATCCTTCTCTCATCATACTAGAACATGGGAATGCAAAAATGTGGTGATGGCTACCAACTTAGTTGGCTTTAAAATAGGATTAAACTAATGGAGGCTAAGGCTCACTAATCATTATATCTCAATATGTTGTGTCCAGGATCAGACCCAGCATGTCTCTAGTCCTAGAACAACAGCAGCAGAGGGCTTTTTCCCCTCAAGTCCTGCTTGTAGGCTTTCCAGAACCATCCTGTTGGCCATTATGGACGCCTAGACACTGGACCATATGGGCTTTTCATATGATCCTACAGGTTCTTCCTTCCTTCTTATGCTCTTATTGAAAGCATTGCAGTGAATGCCTCATAGTGCAGCCTGAGCCCATGCTTCCATTCAACATGGAATTGGGTCCTGGTGAGACAGAGGATGGGAACTTTGCCTGACGAGATCCCCAAAAATTAAACTTTTCAGAGGTAACCTGTTGCTATTACCCTGCCTGAACCTACTCTACCCAGACAGGGGCTTCAAGAGGTTTCCCAGCCCCACTGGGAATCAGAGGAATAAGGGACAGTCTCTTTGAGCAGAAACAGGTTTCCTCAAATGGGGCCAAGCTAGGCACAGATCCTTGCTATGAAAACTCTAAGTTTAGGGTTGCACACCTTTGGTACAGCAAAAGCCCTCCCACGTGGTTTCAAATTGTGTTACATTCTGCTGACTAGGTTCGGATTTCTGGCAAATTGCACCAATTCTACTGAGAATTTCCAGCCTAGGACATGATAGGACTTTTGGCATGCTTGTAATCGGGAGGAGTCAAAGTCCAGGACAGTGACTCATGCAGGGATGCAGTGGGCAGTCTTTCCTTCAGAAGGGCACTTTTGCATCAAGCATGATTGAGATGTTCCAACTGCATCCAGTGCAGCAGAAAATCACAGCAATGAAGCATACAGAATCACAGAACACACTGTCCTTTTCAGGTGGGCGCTTCAGACTCACAAACTCAATTTTATACTTTTCTCTTCTTGCATTGAGGCACCAGAGCTCCAGAACAGAGCACATGCTTGGCAAACACAGGGGCCCAGACTTGGCAGTGGGAGGGACCAATGTGACCCTCAAGTGGTTCTTGAGCACAGTTAGGAGAGCAAACCTTCTGAAGTATGAGAGTTAGGGACAGGGTGGTAAGCATCGCAAGAAGCAGGATAAAAGATGGTACCAGTTGGCAAAACATTTGCTTGTGGTAATTTACATCTACAAATGCAACTTTAGAGATAATTATTCCAATTGAAATGGAAATACAGTACTTCTCATCTTAGCATGGAAGACTGTGACCAGGTGCCTTGCTCAATTTGCTGTCCTGGTATTGTTTATGGGCCATTTCAAGGTCCAGCTCTTCCTTCTGATGGTTCTTTATCTTTATACCAAACCCTGAACTAAACAGATCTGCAGGTATTTCCTCATGTACCATGTGAAAATCTCCGAGTGCTTCACATACCACTTAGAGCTTCTTTTGTGGGGGCTGTCTCCAAAGTAGAGCACTTCGGCTCTGCATCAGAGGACACATGGCCACCCCAGCACTGAAGCAGCCTTAGCTATTTGAGCACTGATTGCTTGAAAGCCACCGCATGGCCCATTCTGTCTGTCGCGCTGTTTCTCCCTGGCCCTCGCCCTCCATATTCACGCTCCGTTTCTAAGAAGGTCGCTTCCTTATGTCAGCCTGCCCTGCTGCAATCAGGCACTGATTCTAAGAGTGCTGTAGCAACGGGAAGGGGCTGGACACACCTGATTGGACAGGAGAGCGGCTGCATGCAGCGTCTGGGCCTGGTGGAGGAGAGGCTGCTGGGAGCTTGGCGGCACCAGCAGGCAAGAGGCAACAGACGAGGACTGTCAAATAGAGCAGATGCCTCATTAGCCACAGAGGCACACGGCAACAGCGCAGCTGTAGGGAGACAAGCAGAGCCTTCAGTCTCACTTTAGTCTGATTTGCAAAACGAAGTTGCATTTTCTCCGAGTATATACATGTGGGCTCCCCTGCTCCGTCATGCAGATGCATTTGTCTATCTTAATGTTTTCTCTGTCCTGTTCCTTTTCCTGCTACGCTTCTTATCTCAATCTCTCTTTTTAAATTCTTTTCTTCATCTTCACCACCACCGCCACCATCATAAAAAACACTTCATGGCAATTGATTTGTTAAACTATGGAACTATCTCACAAAGCATCAGTTTAAGGACAATTAGATTCAAATAATGATGTTGTATGGGTTTAAAAAACAAACCCCACAGTAAGTGAGTAAGTTCTAGAAGACTCACAAGCTTCCATCCTATTTGCATAATGTTTAGTCAACTAATTTGAGTTTTGCAATGATGTTTCTCCCCAAACTACATATGTTTTTGAATAATGCAACATAGTTCAATATATTCATTTATTGCATGTGAGGCAGCATATTTACAGCAATGGAGCTTTTAACCTTAATAGGACTAAACTGAAATTTCCCCATTTGAGAGCAGTGCAATGGGGGAGGGTTGCTTGCAGAAAAGGGCAGCTGAAATGTGGGTGAGATGAGACCGTTTCCCAGTGATGGGAACAAAAACAGGTAGTCGATAGCTGCCATTTTCCCTTTACGAAATCTCCTGCAGATATACCACTCTGTTATCACAGATTCATAAGGTCCATAGCTCAGGAGTAGATCATCTTCATATTTAAACCACAAAATATCAAAACTGTGGATTCCACTGCCACAGGAAGCAATGATGGTCACCAACTTGGATGGCTGTAAAAGTGGACCGGACAAGTGCAGGGAGAAGTCTTTCAATAGATACTAGCTCTGCTGGCTTTGTGTTACCTCTGTTATCAGAGCTTGAAAGCCTGTGCATACCAGTTACTGATGAGCTTGGGCTGATGGAACTTTTTAATCCATCTTCTTGAGGGATTCTGTGGGTAGCTGGTTTGCCACCATGTGAACAGAGTGCTGGAACTGGGTGGACCATTGGGGTAATCCAGCCTGGCCCTTTTCTTATGTTCCTACATTCTAATGGTCTATCTGAGATCCTGGAGAAACATCAACTGTCAGTAAAGACAATACAGAACTTGATGAGCAGTGGTCTGACTCAGTATAACACAGCTGGATCCATAAGATAGAAGGTATTGTTCAGATATCTTGGACTAAAGCCATTTAGGACTTCATAGCCCCAAATCAAACAGCACTTTGTGGTGAGCTCAGAAGCACACTCAAAAGTCAGTGCGTACATTAATGTACTGAAAATAAACAAAAATGAACAAGTTAATCTACCCTGTAAAGTACTTCTGAAGTAGTTTCAATATTCTATATCTGTTGCATCAGTATCTCGCTGATGGTCTTCCCACAGGATTCTGAGAAAGCTGAAAATTTAGACTATGTTCATTCATGTTCAGCTGTGAATGTTCAGTGCACAAAAGTGCAAAGAGTTCTTAATGATCCTCCCAAGCCCTGTGAAGGGTTTGGTGGCTGTTCCAAGCAGGAATCCAAGGAGGTTGGACACTTTGGTGAATGATTTCTATGAAGAACCTTGTTATGTGGTAATTTTAATGAAAGCCCCTTTAGGGGTACTGTGTTTGCACTGGCATTTCCTTCAAAGCGTTAAAGACAGCAAATGAGGTTTAGCTTATTTTAATCTTCAAAACAGTCCTGGGTACATGGACCTGAGAGACAGCAACTGGTCTAAGTGAGCTTCATGGGGTTTTATCTTCCATTGTTCAAGTCTGTTTCTATCACTACACCACAGTAGTTGTCCAGTACTGCTGGCATCTGATGGCAAAACACTTCTTTTGAGTTGTTTGCTCTGTTCCTTGATTCTGACTCAAGCCCCTGCCATTGTATTGATTTTTGCATATGTGAATTGCATCTTAACACAATTACTGACACTGATACTTCCACTTTGTCAAAGTTACAGTAGAAATGACAACAGAAATTATTTTAATAGTATTACTCCTGTTCTTATTTTGTTGTTGTTAAACCTTGGTAAATGTCAAGATATACACATGCAGATTGATACTAACAGATGAGTTGTGTGAAAGTTTGAAAACAGGTTATCTTGATTTATGACACTAAATGGAAAAAGGCAATCATTGCTGTATCTCTGTATTTTTGGGCATTCTCCAGATTATCACTGTCAATATTCACATGTGAATGTAGCATGATATATAGAATGCAGTGGGTTTCAGAATTCTGAACTTGCATTTTCACTAACTCTCCTCTGATTTACACTTGTAGTACCATCAGATAGATTTGTGGTGCAGTTTTATTTTTTCCATGTGTCTTACACAAAAAGGCCTGATCATTCCAGATTTGTCTTGTGTGAGCTATCACAGGATTAATAGACTGGAAATCCTTTTTCTGAGTTTTCTTTCTGGTGCTAGTCCCTTGGGGCCACAACATCTTTTCTATTCTACTTCTGTTCTAGTTCAAGGAATTGGATCCTCA
The DNA here is from genome assembly GCA_023646645.1 of Varanus salvator macromaculatus. Classification (NCBI taxonomy): domain Eukaryota; kingdom Metazoa; phylum Chordata; class Lepidosauria; order Squamata; family Varanidae; genus Varanus; species Varanus salvator. The sequence continues at coordinate 11,224,656 of JAIXND010000621.1, forward strand.
TTTGGTAGCAAAATTGAATTCATTCAGGCAGGGTTGTCAGCCCTCTCCCTCCCTGCCCACCACACACACACACAGATTTTCAAGCTACTTCAATGATAGGCCACTGAAATGTACTTTAATTTTACTTATTTTATTTTTTATGAAGCTATGGAGTAGGTTCTCCATTTTTATAAAATGAGATTAGTAATGAAAATCATGGAAACTTAATTCCACCCTGATGTGGGACTCTAGCATCTCCTTAGTTTCCTAGATACCTTAGGTTATTGTGAAGATCCTACTCTGAGGTAATACATGGGTTATATTGGACCCACCTACCATTTAGGAAATCCAAGCTGGAGTATTTCCCTCCCTCCACTTGTCCCACCTTTCAGAGTCACTGAGGAAAGTACTGTGGTGGTTTTCTCACCTGAGGCTATAACTCAATTCTTAGGTGAGGGAGCAGAGGATGGTGGAAGAGAAGAGGAGGGAAGGGGAAGCAGCAAAGATCCAGAGGGTCCAAAGCTTCCTAATTTCTACCCCTGCAACTCCTTGTAGATATGCACAAAAATGGAAAATCTAGTGAAAAACAAGCTGTCCCCATCTCTCTTCACACTCTGCTGTACATGGGCTGGTAGACCACAGGCTGTTCAGTATGCTCCTTGGACATGTACGGTACAATTGTTCTGGTTGGTAAAGAGATTCTGTAAGCTTCTGGCTATCAAAGAATCACTATGACTCTGGGAGGCCTGGTGTCAGCACCTTGGATCGAAGCACCAGGGCAGCCCAAGACATCTGCCTGTACCTCCACATTGTGACAGTGTATGTGAGATTTGGAGGCTCTGGGGAAGTTAAGAGTGGCTGTCTTAGGTGTACTGCTGCTGCCACCACTGCCTGATAATTTGATTTATATTCAAATATATGCATTTAAATACATGCTTGTGCCAAAACTCCATGGCAACATTCAGAGAAATGCAGGATCCAATAGTTCACTCACACAGAAAAACACATGCCACACAAACACACACACACAGAGAGAGAGAGAGAGAGAGGTAGATCAGGCTTATTGTTCATGCACCACATTATAAGAACCTGGGCTTTGAGAAGTGGCTTATGGTGGTAAAAGCAACAAAAGCCATGGGCTCAAGCTGAGCACCTTATTCCTTATTGCATTTAAATTGAAGTGGTAAATCAGAACTAATTAGAGTAGATAGAAGAAGTACATATATTTCCAAAAAGTACAAAAAATGAAAAAAGTATCTGAGAAACAAACAAGAAGTAATGATGTCCATACATTTTCAGTTCTCTGCCTGCTCACCCACCCTCAAGACAGGATAGCTACACTAGTTTCAGGGTGGTTGTAGCAGATGGACCAGATTTGACCCATATGGGGGAATGGAGCAGCTTTGGCTCCAGCAGGTCCAAAGTCAGCTTCTCCCTCCTCCACGATGGCAAAGCTTCCCAACTGGTGGTGGTGTTCTTCTGCTGGACTGGACAGGCTTGTCCTCCTCCAGCCATCAGCATTTGGGATTTAGGGTTCTGCTCTTAATCCTGCAAGTGTCCATACAGCTATCCTTTAATTTATGTGCCCTTTGTGTTTGTTCACCTTCACCCTAAATTAGTGTAGTCACTTCCACCCAACTATGAGAAGCTGTTCTAGCAAGCTATGTCTGGAGGGCTTTAAACTAATCCATTGTAGAGACAGGAACCCTCAGAAACCAGTCAGGACTGGTCAGGTGAAGGAGCAGTATTGGGATCTCAGGGGAAAGTGATATGGGGATTGCAGTGGACGGCAGGACAACTGTACTGAGGGTTCCTGCTGTGGCAGGTTGGAGAGGAGAAAGAAGGAGACTGGGCAAGCTAGGGAATGGGGTTCACACGAAAGAGCTGAGAAGTATGTACACAAATGCTAGGAACATGGGAAACAAGCAGGAAGATCTCAAGGCACTCCTGGGAATAAGTAGGGATAAAAAAAACATAGTGGGATGAAAAGGAGGATTGGAATGTCAACACAGAGGGATATTCTCTGTTTAGGATGGACAGAAAGGGAAAGAGGGGAGGGGTAGTGAAGGTAACATACATCCTTCATCACTGATACTGCCCAGTGCTCAGTGACAGTGTTTCTTCAGGATAGTGATATATGTCATCTACATGCAGTGAATGCTTCAGTTTACCACCCCAGGGATCTGTGAAATTGTACAAGCCCTCTTCTTCTACATAGATATATTTGTCATCACAATGTCAGATGTACAGCTTTATACAAATGAGTTGTCTAGGGTCTAGTTTTCACTGAGGTGGCAATCCATGGAGCCACTGACTATAGATAGGGGCTTGCATGACTGAATATTCTTCTAATATCTAATGGCTTATTTTTCCAGACTGAATTATTTTGAATGGAAGAACATTCTGTAATATGAGCATTCTGAAGTTTAGCAGGGAAAGTTTTATCTTGCCAGTGCGATCTAAGATTTGTCTCAATCTGTAAAAGACTGTGCTGCCATTCTGTGGGAGAGTTATTATTTTTTAAACTTAATTACCAATGGCATAAATCATCAAATCTATAAATACCCCATCTTGGGTACAAGAAAGCACTTGACTGGGTTGAGTGGGACTCATTCGCTTCTCTGCCAATTAGCATGAGTCCAACAATCAAAGAAAGAGTATTTTCTTCATGTTTCATCAGTATCACTATATATGTTCTTCCTTATCATGCTATTACAAGTGGTCAGTGTCCTACCTTGAAATGCTGAATCTGAAAGTGTACCCAGACTAGTCTCAAGACAGGACTAAGTCATCCATGACCTTTCAGAAACACAATAGGAGTTTAATTAAAAACAGAGCTGAGTAGGCAGGTGATTCAGATGAGGCTGTTGGCTCCCCTATGTAGAATGGAATAGAGACCCCTCAGCACTCAGAAGTTGCTGCTGATAATGCAATTACATAATGATTGCTGAACTGAAGAACAGACTTTTAAACATAACACAGGCGTATTGTTGAAATCCTCCAGGCAAAGAGGAAAAGATTAGAGAGACAGTTACATTACTTCAAGGAAAGGAAGTAATCAGTCAATGGAACTACATATTAAAAAACAAAACAAAACCTTAGCACTAAGGAGAAGTGTGTGGAAGTCTGGATGTGTGGACATGATACAGAGGGAATCCTTGGCATCTAAGAGGCTGGGGAAAATGGCCATTATTAAGTATGTAGGTGTATTATTTCTTTTGAAATGAAGACAATTACATCTGAATCATTAGCATTCTTCAACTGTGAGAACGTACAGTGCACTGATAAGGGGGTGCAGAGTGCACTGCAATACTAGACAAGTCCATTTCAAACATGTTTTGCACACATATAAAGATGAATGCATGAAGCCACCAGGTTAGGACAGGTTACTTATATGCCTAGTTTCCTTTAAAATGTCCAAGGGTAGCATGCCTTTTTTAGAAAATTTGCTGGACATGTTTGTATTTGCAATATAAAACCATGCTGAGAGAAACTGGGAGACTTGTGCTATACAGATCAGATGGAAAAGTGTCTAGACACAGGGTCCCATTAGGAGGCTTCCTTGAATGTCTTAGACTGTAGCAGTATGAATAGAAATCCATTTAGCCTGGACAGACTTGGGAACTGCCATGGATTCTCTTGTCTGTGTTGTCAAGTAATTCACAAAGTATTGCAGTGATGGATACAATTGACCAACAGTCCTTCCTAAAGCCATATACCTTTTGGCTCCAGATTCTGCACTATGTCAGCCCTGCTGTTTACATTATACTGATCCCTTGGGCTGGCTTGACTCACATCTGTTTGTTCTGAAGTGTGAGCATCACTTTGCCAAGGTGATACTCTGTACCTATTGTGATTCTTTCCTTTGGTGGGAGATTGATATCTGCTTTTCATCTGAACCTTCTGTGCAATGAATTTACTGCTGTTCCAGCTTTCAACAAAGAAAAACTTTATTGGTAGTTTGATCCTTCTTGTCTCACATTGGACAATAGGCTTTCCTTTACACACCATGTTTAAAGTTCAAACTGCAACCTTTGATAGGGAATGGAGGAGTTCAGTTAATATTATGTGTTGTCTGTAAATTGAGTCCATTTCTTGTTCATTTTTATGAATGTAAGGAACCCCTTTGCTCTTGCATAGTACCTGCTCACACTCACACAGAGACACTTGTACTGAATCCAGAATAACTACCAATTCTGTCCAGTCCTAAATGCAGATTAGACTCTATGCACTCATATGCATTGGAAGGATCAGAACCAACCCTGTGTTTGAGAAGGCTTTTAACAAAGAACATTCCCTGGTGAACTGATAACAGGTTTAGTTGACTGGAGCAGTGGACAATTATAAGCTGTCATTTTTCATTTCAGAACATTGTGGGAGTTTAGGATGATGTCCCACTCTAAAGTAAGAAACATGGCAGCTTGGGGAATGTAAAATGACAACTTGCAATCCCAGGTCAGGGGTCAGTGCTGGTAGGCTCTGCTGGAGTGTTGAGACCCTGAGAGCTGCAAAGGATGCAATGCACTAACAACGGGCTTAGAAAGGACAAGGCTTTCGCTATTCTTTAACCAGGGATACTAAATCAAGTCATGTGAGCATTGGATTAAGCTTCTGCAAGTTTCTGTTAACCTTCAATAATGATCACAGTGGCATTCAGCAAACATTATCTTTCCCATGCTAACCATTGGCAACATCCAGCTGGACCACATGCTCAAAAATGTCAAGCAGCTACTGAAAACTCAGCTGTTGTCAGGGATGTACTGAAACAGGAAACTCTGGCTTTTGTTAGTTCAATGGATTATCTGCTATTTCCGATAGGATGATTCAGAAGTAGGCCAAGTTGGGGGTTTCATTAGTGGTTAAAAGTAAGGCACAAATTGTGCTCCTGATTAGAGATGGGAGTTTGTGATCTGGATTGATTCGCACCAGAGTGAGTCAGTGCCTATGCAGTGCTAATGAACCAGAATTGGAGTGAGGGAGTGAACTGTGAAAACTATTTAGATTTTCACCTCCCCAATGGATTCCTCATACTTCTGTAACTATGTGTGAATTGGCTCTATGATAATGTGTTTATAGGATGCCTTGCTGGAAATCACTCTAGTTCAGTACTCTGAGCATATTTCTATTCAGGAAGAACATGTTGTAGCTGAACAAGACCCATATTTTGGTTTGTTAGAAGCTGAACGCTGCACCTATACCTGCACATATACAAGAGCGCTTATTTTAGCACAAAAAAGTATTTCTTTGTGTGGAATAAAAATTTCCAGACTGGCTTTAACCTGCTTTTTATGATTTATTAGATTATTTGGTTCATCTAAAGGCATGCCACTGTAGAAAGCAAACAAACAGGTGTCAGGTGGGTTAAGGGTAAGAAAGAAGAGGTAGGAAAAAGTTTTGAGAGACATGAGAGGTCTATACAATAAGGAGTAATTTGGAAAAGATGAGTGAGTGAGTGACATTTTTATTCCATCAGAATGAAAATAAATTAAGGAAGGAGTTTGGAGAAGCAGGAAAATGAGATCCTTATTCAATGTTTGAAGGAGCTAAAAGAATCTTATAAGAGTTAATTTGTACCACATCTCTAGAAATGAGGCCAGCTTCCTTTGCCAGAGCTATTCTCTGGGAGCTATTCTCAATGTTTTCCTTGGTTGGTGGATAAAGGAGCATCCCTTGTTAGCATTCTACCCACATATTGCTTTGCCAGTTTGCTCATCAGTATCTAGTGTTAGTCCCATTTAAGTCTATTCATTTCAATTAGTTTACTCTAATTAGAACTAACATTGGATGTTATCCTGTGACCTGAATCCACTGCAGATTGGGGCAAAACATCTCACAATACCAACTGTGGTGGGACTTTAGCTAAATTGAAACCATGATGCTTTTATCAGCAGGGATAGATAAAAATGTTTATTTCTATTTTCTTTTGATAAATTTATGAACTTACACAAAATCAGAGCAAAAGGGTGTGAATATGCACTTCACAGATTCCTCCATCCTTGCCCAGAACTTTTAATGGTTTGCTTTTGAAAGTCTGGGTTTGACCCTATGCACGGTTAGCCATGCTTGTCATGTAGAATTGGTTTTTCCAGACCTCTCCTCCCCGCCACCCAATAAGCGTCTAATTTTAAACTGTTATATGGCTGATAGGTTCCTCATAGAAGAGTTACACGTATTAAATTTGGCTCATCTGTAAAGGTGAACATCTTATTTCATTTCATTTTAAAATAAGGATAAATCAAAATTCACAAAGTATATGTTTGGAGAGAAAGAATCTGAGATGTTTAAAAGTTCAGTAAGGAAGGAAATGAAACAGTCAGATTTGTTCATCTCTGGAAGTGCTTGGGAAGGTGCCATTTTAAGTAGCGATTAGCCTATGTACAGCAGTCCAGAAGGAATGAAAGCAGGGAGCAGTGCAACTTGCATTAAAGATGGGTAGAAAGAGGGAACAAAGGTATCATAAGATCCTTCAGACTCCACTTGCAATGAATCCTGTCTGCCATCGCAGTCAAGCCAAGCCAGTAAAGATGATTCTCTTGCTGAGTCTTCAGCAATTAATTGCTGAACTAGAAGCAGGAGGAAAATAAACATGTTGGGCTTGCGGGGTACGGAACAGACCATGCTTGTGGTGTGTGTGCCAGTGCCGTATCTTAGCTGCAGTGGATTATGGACCCTCAATGACCTTAATCAGTGAAAATGAGTTCTGGCAAAAACCCTGTGCCAGGACTCAAGTCCCCGGTGTGTTTTGCACTGATGACCTGAGAATGCCAGGAACTGATTCAACACACACTGGAATAAAGAGGTGATACACTAGAGCATTGGGTAAATGAGGGATACAATTTATTACTTCAGTTAGAAAAAATCTGCAGCACTACAACATGCAGGGGTATTATTAAACCAGTAGCTGTCTAGTGACTCATATTCACTTGTTAAAGTAAGCAAGCAAGAACTGCTCACTTGTTTGAGTGAAATACATCGTGCTGCTTCCCTTCTCCAGCAGTCAGCTCTGTTCAGGTGCTAAGGAAGGCCTTTCTGATTTACCCTCCCCTCAGCATTATAGCCTCAGGTAGGGAAAACAAGTTGGTCCCAAGGAGATCTGTATCCTACCCTAGTGCGCACGGCCTTTAGTGCCTCTATGTGCTCACCAAATCTCATATCTTTCCCTGCACGAGCCTGACAATTGGTAGGAGCCTGTTTGCTAGGGCTGTGTGAAGGAACAATGGTACGAGTTAGCTAGGATTCTCTGCAATCAGGGAATTTACACAAAACAAATTTGCAATTGGGAATGAGATAAATGCAAGTACATATTTGATTATTTGCAAACATTTGGGTAGGCACCCACTTGTGTTCGTGCCTACATTTGAGGCTTCATGCTCTATGAGCAAAAATGAATGTCAAATGCACCCTTATCCATTTCCCAATTAAACACCCCCTCCCAGCATAAAGGCTAAGAAGGAACCCCTCCTGGACCCAGTGTTGAGTACAGGAAAGAAAATGTAAACTTCAGCTGATAAACTATTGATCAGGTGGTCTCAAATGCCCCACATGCCCCTAAGGAGTGAATAAAAGTGCCAGAAGAATGAAGAGATCTGGTTTGGGGTGGGACAGACTTTAAAAGCCCCAATTTGCTCTGTCCTGTGCCAACTCTGCTTCAGTGTGGGGCAACATGAGATTTCTAACATGCCCGTCTCATTTCCAGGCACAAAGCTGCCCTCTTCATGGACAGCTTTTAGGCACCCTGGTGAGTGTGAGTGTGCCGCATGATTCCACCCATGTCCAGAGAAGGGGTCAGAAGGGAAAGCATCCAAAGAAGCTTTGCAACATGAAGAGGGTTGGGTGCTATTCTGTGACCTGCTTAGAAACTTGAGTGCCAGGCTTCCTTACAGCTCTGAGTAGCTATCAAAAACTGAACAGGACTATATGGAAGCTACCTTATAAGAAGCTAAGATACTGATCTATCTAGTCTGATATTATCTATTCCAACAAGGGATATATGAGAAATTTGTTTCAGTTCTTATTATGATTATCATCTGGATATTTTTAGTGGAAGAGCATAGGGAGGTAGGAGAACTTGATTCCTGTTTACCAATCATGCAAATATCTACCATTCACAGGCCTAATCATGAACGTGAGCAGAAGTATGATTCTTGGGAAATGCTCACTCTTCCCATGAAGTTCCCTTCACTTTCTTGAAAATTTATTTGCATAAATTCACACTGCGGTCCAAACCCGGAATTTGCATACTCAAACCTCCGCCACAGAGCATGCCTTTTGGGTGCACACTTTTTAAAAATGGGTCATTTTTCCAATGAAATCCATGGTTCTTTCAGACGAGGTGCCTGTCTTTGGGAATGTGAACAAGGTGAACCAACAAGGCCAGGCTTGCCATGTTTGCTCCTCTGTGGAAGGGCATAAGATTGGATTTGTTTTGTGGTTGTTTGCAGGTGGAACCTGCAACAAAATTTCTGCAGACTAGCCTAAATTTTAAGCTTGGAGTATTCTTATTCAGAACCCCAGCAAGACAACCTGCTCCAAGTTATCTGCTTCTCTTAAATAGTTAAAGTCATCATTCCATGGCTGCTAAGCCTGCTCAGTCCCCGTTGCATTGGAGGGCTTGAGGGGCGGGTTGCCAGCTTAGAAATTGTGCTTTGCATGGACATGAAAACATGCAAAGTGTGGGCATTCTACTAAAGTGGAGTCTCTCCAGTTAAGGGGATGCCTCTAGGTCTTACTCCCCTTGTGCCTCACTTTCACAAGCACCACGTGCTTTCAATATCTCAGGAGAACATGCCCAGAGGAAGAAGCTGAGTCCCCTGGATGGAGGGGCCAGGTATGATCTTTTTGGAATTACTCTGACACACTCATAGTGGCTGACTGAAAGGTGAGGTTTATCGGAACACCTTTCCCTTACCAGCTAACTACCATCCAACCGGGATGGGAACAGCACAGGACAATCTCAAACTTTCCCTCTCCTCATTCGCTTTCCGCTCACCCTCCAGCCTGCAGTTTATGACTTCTCTCTCACAGAAGATCCCATCTGCAGTCTGCAAATGGTTGCTGGGGGAGGCGTGGGGAGAAAGGGAAAATATATTGAGTTCTGGTGTGGGGAAAAAACACCCAGTGCTTTTGACATCCCATAAATCACAATTTATTCATGCCTTTCTTTTTATACAAGTAAAAAAGAAAGAAAACCCTCTCTGGAAGCAAACGAGTCTCGCTTCTCTGCTGAACGCAGCCTGTCAGTGCCACTGCATTGTTAGAGGAGATTTAGAAAAATTACCCCAAGCCGCACTTCCCTTCGTATCAGTAATTGTGGATCCGAGCTCTGGGCCTTCTCTGGAGTGTTGCCTCTGTGCCAAACAGCTGGAGCATTGCCACGGACAGGGCTTTATTTTGCCCCCAGCCGGGGTTTACGTGGGCCCCGACAGCAGCCCGGAGTGGAAAAGAGGTCAAAATGCATTGGCCATAACTTTGATGGTTTGGTAGCAACGTTTCAACAACTTCAGACTGATTGCAGGGACGTCTTCCTCACTTTTTCTCTGCTAAGTATTCCTCGTGATAGCTCGGCATTTTGCTAAAGCCAGCCCCCCAAAATCCATTTCAGGGTGTTTTATGAAGATTCCTTAAGAGTGAACAGAGGTGATGCTGATCGAATGCTGAGCTGCAGGTAGCCATGCCACATAAGTGTTGGGCTTGCCTATTCCCTTCCTCCCCTCACTCCACCTCTGACTTCCCCACTACCTGCCAGGGTTGGAGCCAGCCGTGGGTGCTTGTATGCTGTAGCCATTAGGATCCACTGCTGCTTCAAGTGTGCTGTAGCCACTGAGTCCACCACTGCTGGCAGCAAGGAGTGAGCTGCCTGTACCATGATCACTGGAAGTGTGTGTGTGTGAGAGAGAGAGACAGAGTTGCGGATGTGCTGTCCTGTGTCCTTGTGCATGTGATCACCAGCCCCTGAGCCAACATCCTTTGTGGCCTCTGGCCGGAAAGGTCCTGCACCCCAGCAGAAGCTCTGGTGCCTTATGTGAGCATCTGAACCAGGCCTAGTGCTGCTGTGAACATGAGGAAACCAAGCCACTTGTGAACATCACTGCAAGTTTCTTTGAAAGGGGTGGCAACTCAAGGCTTAAAATGGAGAACTTTTAGCAACTTATTTATCAACAGTAAGAATACTTTTCAAGAGAACAATGTTACATTCACTGCAAATCCGTAAGAAATAATTAGAACAGTAATTCCAAAATTGAAACAGAGAAGCACGGGATATATAGATATTATGAGAACAGTGCTATAGATGAAAGCTAAATAAAGATTTAAATAAAAAACGAAGAAATACTGTGCTTTTAAAAGATGAGCTGGACTTTTCTCATGTGGACTTCCCAGAAAACAATGTTTTACATGTTGCTTTTCACGGCTGCATTTCATTGTGAATTGGCTTTGTTATACAGATTACATTGGTCTATATTTTTCTGTGAATTGTCTGTTTAGGATGGAGAGAGAGAGAGAGAGAATATACATTAAATAAATTAGTGAAGGTATTTTCATAAGACCAGTACATGTAACAGCAATATATCCCACTAATGTCATTCATAGTGAGGGGCATCCATGATTTCCCTGCTCTCATGTTTTCTTTCATTGGCTGGCTGGGCCATTTTGGGGGTCATATTCTGATAGAACCAGACAGCACCAGCTTGAGGAAGGCAGTTGTACCGAACTCCACATGTGCATGTTCCAGCCCATTGGCTTTGGCCATACCAGAATTCTCCCAACTCTAAGGGTCATTATCCTTTAGGTTAGAATCTACGCATTCAGTGGTATGCTCAGATATAATAAGCTCCATACGGGAATAACATTGTCAGTAAGTATGTTGAGTGCTGATGCATGACAACAGCACAAGCACAATAGAATAGCATATGACTGGAGAAAGCATTTGCATGCTCAGTTAGCCGTCTGTGTAGTTTGGCACACTCTCCTGACTCCTTGGCTCTCTTTTTCCTCTCTTGAGACCTCTGAGTTTGTGTCAGTGTTTCTGGCAGTTGTGACTTGCCCACATCCTGTGGTTTAACTAAAAACAACTGGAGTGGAAACCAGAAAGACCCCTGCAAACTACAGATAACAGGACAAAGCAAGGTAATTTCCAACTCACTAGTCAACAATAGCTAAGTAAGTCAGGTGGTGACTAATGAATCAGTAAATTATCTACTGAGCTGGTGAGGAGAAGATCATGAGACAATGGGGGTTCAGTAAACAGCAGGAAAACGTATTTTCTAAGCATGGGCTCCTTCTGTACACCTCCACAGCTCAGGCCATTTTCCTGACATTCTGCCACTGGATTTGTTTCCCAACTTTTAAAAATAAATGTACATCCCCTAATCTATCTATTGCAAATAACATCCAGACGGGCTATCAATAATCTTCTAAAGCATGAAGATTCATTACGGAAGGTCTAAACAAAGGCAAAATTGAGCAGGGTGGCCAAGGAAAGCTACAACAGTGAAGAAACAGTAGCATCACAATTCTATAAATAAATCCGCTTAAAGAGTATAAGAATAGCCAAGTTGGATCAGACCATCTGGTCCAGCATTTGGTTCACATTGTAGCCAACCAGATCCTCACAGTTTCCCACAGCAGAATATATGTGCTAGAGCATCCTCCTGCCCAAGTTCCTCAGTAACTGCATGCTGCCACTGATACCGAAGGTGCCATACATCAATAAGGACTAGGAGCTATCAATAACCATCTTCGTGAATTTGTCCACTCCCCTTTTCAAGCCACCCAACTTGGTGGTCATCATTACATTTCATGGAAGTGAATTCCATGGTGTAACCATGTGCTGTGTGAAGGCTTCCACTATCCCTCTGGAAAAGTCATGTGTTCCTCCATTTATGGAAGGCACAAGATGATAAAGGCAGATGGACTGACCTTGATGTCCATCTGTCTGTGTTGCTGATCCTCTTCCTTTACTATCTGGCTAGTTAGGAAGACATGGGATGTCCTTAAGGGCATAAGAAGAACCATGCTGCATTCGGCCAAAGGCCTCTTCAGCTCAGCATTTGTTCCTGCACTGGCCACAGAGAAGTCTACAGGGAGGACAGGAGTGAAATAGCAAGTGCTCTAGCAATTCTCATACAAAAGCACACTGAATCCAATACTGGAGGTAGTATACAGTCCTCATACCCAGTAGCCACTGATAATCTGATCCTCCATTAATTTGTCAATACAAGCTGGTGGCCATCATATTGGATTAAACTGCATTGTTTGCCATTGTTTATGCCTGCTATTCACTTTATTTATTTATAAAGTTTATAGGCTCTTTAGGAGAGACCTAAAAGAGTGTGGCATACAAAATTAACACCATATGAAGCAGTGTGAAACAATGATAAAACAATTATATGAATGAAATAACCATTAAACACAGCTGTTGCAACCTACACATGCCAATCAACAATCTAAGTTATAGACCATGGAGAAAAAGTAAATTTTTAAGGCCCACTAGGAGACCTACAGGGATGGGGCAGGTGTCAGTTGGAACCAACTCCACAAGAAGAATGTTGCTATTGTTGTTCTTGTGTGCTGTTAAGTCATCTACAACTGGTAACAACCCTATGAATGAATGTCCTGCAAAGTATCTTTTCCTCAACAGTCCTGCTTGGCTCTTGTAACTCCAAGCTTGTGGCTTCCTTTATGCAATCAATCAAGTGGGAACATGCCACCAAAAAGGACAAAGGAGGACAGCAATCTGCATTCGCTGATGTATAATTATAGATATAAATTTAGAAAAAATGTGTAATTCAGATAGAATCCATCTCGCCTTAGTATGAAAGGCTGTGACCAGGTGACTTGTATACTTACCTGCTCAGTCAGCAGTCCAGTAATTAGCAATTGACATGCAAGAGTTCTGTGTTTATCAAGTGAAATTTAACAGAACAGCCCTTGAGCTAATGGATGGACCCCTGGCAGCTCTTAGCTAAAGTCTGTCCTTGTAAAATAGGCCACTATCTGCAAGGCACTTTAATTAGGTAGCCCAGAGCAAATCAGAGAAGGCTTTTGGGATTTTGATAGGACCCTCCTTTCCCACCTCTTTTGGAAAGTACAGAGGAATCACTGCAAGAGTCTTCTAAAATCTGCTGATCAGATGTAATCCCCACTTCTCAAAGACCATTCTCCCCCATGACATCCACATGCAACAACACCACTGCATGGAAAACAAGTCCTTGGACATGGTGTTGTGGGGCCAGGCAGGCTATCCATGCCTCCCTGCACATTGTGGAGTGAAGGCACTGCCTGCCTCCCAGTGGTCATCACCCTTCCCTGACTCTCGCATGCTGTGGGAGCATGAGAAAGGGCTCTCTGGAAGAGGAGCCCCTGGCTGGACCATATCATCCTCTTTTCACCTGAAGAATTTCTATGCCAGTAAACCAAAAAGCATATAGATCCATTCCCTGTGCCACCTCCATGTGAGTACAATGAGAAATATGTTCTCCGTGGGTGTTCAGGGTGTGTGGCTGCAGCATGCATGGGCACATGGGGTTAGCCTACTTGGCTTCATAGCCTCTTCTTTAGATGTATTGGAAAATGATGTGATTCTGTCTTTCTCACGGTTTACAGCAGATTTCAATTTGTGGCGCTGTGTTGGAGTAGGAGTAGGTGGTGTGAACACAAGTTTCTCCTAATACAAAGTATTACAGGCAATAGAATTGATAACTTCATGAGAAGACCAAATACTCTTTTCACCTTGCAGGTGGGCTGGGAGCAATACTCTTTGGAAGCCTCCCAGTGACTACCAGTGGTGATCCAACCAAGAGGTTTCCTTAAGCTCACAATTTCCTGTTTGCCTCCATCAAAATTCTTTTGCCTGAGTCTTTTCTTCCAGAGGTTTGTGTAGTGAGGACAGCACAGCTCTTTTCAGTGCAAATAAGCAAATGGGATGTGGGCCAGCCTCTTCATGTCTCACATGAAGCAATGACTGGGCATGATGCATCATATCTCATGAGACATGGAACGGGGGTGGATAGGCTGGAAGGGAGGGAGGTCAAGATGAGACTGTTGGCTGCATTGCACATTGATCAACTGGCAAGAGTTTTCAGTGGAAACAGGAGCTCACTGGGACAGGTGCTTCACAGTAATATACCATATTTTTCGCTCTATAAGACGCGCCTGACCATAAGACGCACCTAGTTTGTAGAGGAGGAAAACAAGAAAAAAAAATATTCTGAATCAAATGGGCACATCATCACAGGCACATTCCCCATCACTTCCCCATGGGCTGCACATCTGACAGACTTACTGCACACACATATTCGCTCTATAAGACGCACAGACATTTCCGCTTACTTTTGAGGGGGAAAAAAGTGAGTCTTATAGAGCAAAAAATATGGTAGGTCTATTTCTGTGCTGAGCATTCAGTAAATAAATCCCCCTTTTCCTTACAAGTTTCTTACATGGACTTTATGCAGTGACCAATTCAAAGATGGATGACAGTAGCTGTCACAACTGGTAGCTTTTCCTGTCTGTGCCATGTTCTGTCATACTTCATAGAATGTTTCATATAATAAATCATTGAGCAGTTTATGTAAAGTCATGTAATACAATAAAAACAATATTTCAGTATTTCCCATGGTTTACAGAAAAGTAACTGGAAACAATGCACATCTCTTTTGCCTGGGACATGTGGCTTCACATGTGACACCTGTGGCTTCTTGGGACAACAAACACCCTGCTTGTGCTCCACTCCATTCCTACACAGGCTTGCTCATTATCTCTGCATCTTTTCAGGCCATGATTCAGGTCTGTTTCTCTCACGACATAATCTGTGTTGCCCCTGAAGTGGCTTTTTGTGCTATGATGTAGTGCTTCTGCCATCCCTGCTTTAGAAACCTGGGCAAGCAAATGCCTTTGCCCTTAGCAACTTTGCCTGGGTTGGGTTTCTTGGACCTAGGACACCAGCAACTGGCAGCAAGTAATACCATGGCAGCAATTACACCCTCCATCACTTTCCCATCAAGGCCTAAGTGGCAGCAAATCACATCTCCGTCATGCCACTGCTGACCTTCATTTCTGAAGGTTACAGTCACAGTCTGCTTAACTGTAATCCAGGCCCAAATTTTTCCCAAGATTGGGCACTGTTGCTTCATCCAGTAAGAATTCATTATGTGAAGCTAATGAGGGCCTGTTACAGGCATCAATGATACCACAAGAGTGAGACAAAAGCGTCTGTGAGAGGGAGAGGAGCAAGATATGGGATATGCTCCATGGTGTAAACATGCTTGCAGAACATCTGCCCCTGCTTCATTATCACTGCAAGTCTTTCTTCTGTGGAAAAGTGCACCGGGAAAAGCTGCAGGAACAGCCAAAGGAAAATTCTGTAACACCTATTCAGGAAAGGTTCTCGGCTGGGATTTTATGATTAGGGACAGATAACAAGAGATCTCATGGGAGGCAACTTTCACTTCACTTCTCCCTCTGCCCAGTGAAGCACTCACCCCATGGAAAAGCGTTCCCTCTCTGGGCCACCAAAACCTGTTGAAGAAGGTGGAGAAGAGAGGGGATAGATATAAGATTACTGGTTGTGGCATTCATTGATGCACCCTGTGATGATGGTTCCCAGGCTTCGAAGGGAACTTGAAAATCAAGGGAATGGGTCTATTGGTGGTCCTCAGTTATGAAGCACCATGTTCAAAAACAATGTATCTCGGAATGTACCTCTTCCCAGAGGTATGAGAAATGTATTTCAGTTCATTTTTGATCAGGACTTACTCAGTTCACAACTCTGCTACTGCACATGGATTCAGGTGCAATGTGTATTCCAAGTCCATATATTTCCAAGTTTTCCATGTAATTCCATAACCAGGCTTGACATCCTATATAAGAATGAAAAAAATATGCACATTAAATGTGTGCAAAAATATTCTTGAGAAGAATGTGCACATTTCAATTATGCAGAGTAGTGCTCCCAGGATGACACAACAGTGAGAAAAATAAAATGAGTTGATGCCCAGGAGGTCTGATCCAGTGAGCTACCTGTCATTGCCTGTGGTGTCAGGGCAAATGACCCTATTTCCGGTCCAAGTCAATTTCATATGCATTAAATCATACGTCCTTCCTGTTCCATTTCCTTAGCCTACCTTGTAAAAATTCTGTACAAATCCACATTTCCCCTAAAATTACCTTTCTGTAGGCAACTTTCTCCTAATACACACATCTCCCTGTGTGATGTTTTGAGTTTAGGACTGCACTGAAGCTTTCTCAGAAGTGCACAATTTGATGTGTTCCAATCTGTGTATTATCCTGGGACATGTGAATTGGTTTGCTTCACATACAAATACTGGCCTACCCCAGCCTTGCATACCTACACATTGCTTTGGCTCCAATATTATCTCTGAGCAAACTAAATTTTCAGACTTTGTTTAAAGTACTTCACATTTTGTAAAATGGGTTTCAGTAGGGATGACAGCATGTGAACCAGCATCAATGGCTTGCATTATGCCAATGTCAATGCCTTTAAGTTAAAAAGTTATCATTTGCCTCCATCCAGGGACAAAACGCATGAGCAGCTGTGCAGCCTGATGTAGTTCTTGCTGGATGTCACCCTTTGAGAATGCAGGTGGAGGACTGTTTGAAAAATGAAAGAAAGAAATCTCCACATTCAAATTAGCACAAAAAAGATAGGGTCTGCCTAGAAACTGTCATGATAATCTTCTGCATCTTTTCCATTTGCTGATGGTTCTCATTCAACTTTTCATTATTTTTACAAGGACTGTTTTCTTGGTGTCCTGCTTAACTATCATGCACTCTCAGGCTGCCTTTATCCAGAATATAATGCTATTTGATTGCACAAGCTGTAATCACCTCCAGCTCACTGGTTTTAAAACACTTTCCTGCCTCATAGGAGTTAATGAATTAGTAAGTGGCCACTTGGTGGGGTCTTTCCAAGGTCAGCCATTTATACGCCATTAAGTCTAATGCATTTCTATTCTGAGACCCAACAGGTCTTTCTCCACTCATTTTTCCCTTGACATGTCACTCCGGTCCTATATAGACCGAGTCCCATTTCCTGATATTGCGTAACAAAGCTATATTCAAATCCACTTAGACAATTAATGAGGGGACATGTATTACTTTGTTCATGTGATGGCTGGAAGTCGGAAATTAGCATTCAGAGAGAGAGA
>JAIXND010000621.1:11241806-11418419 GCA_023646645.1 Varanus salvator macromaculatus
AAAATGATCAAGAGTCTGGAACAATTCTGGATGATAAAGGACTATAAATTTGGGGCTTTTTAGTTTAAAAAAGCATAGGTGTGTAAGGAAGCCACCAAAATGAGTATCCAATCCAGTCTCAAAGGGGCAAGTTCCTATCTTCAAGACATCTCTTTTGAACTTTACCTTGTTGTATGCTTACAAACAGATGAGCTTGCTGAGGGTGGGGCACAATTCCACTTGAGGGCTAAAGTATTCCGAATCCTATGTTAGCTCCAGTTTAAGTATGTCCCTGGCATGATAGCTTTTGGTGGACGTCTCCCTGATGGGCTTATGTGAGATAGTGATGTTGTTGATGGTGATAAATGGCAGCACGGTTTTAATGCCCCAGAGGAATGTTACACTGAAGACCTGTAGATAATTGAAAGAGGAGGAGTCTCAAGGCAAGCCTCAGCTGAGGCACCAACACTGCCCTGTATATTCCTGCTACAAATGCTAGTCCTATTAGAAACAACAGGCATGAATTAGGCCTGAAATATGTAGTAGATCAGATCAGTAAATTTTACCTTGTCAGTATGCAACCTTATGCCCTCCAATTGTTCCCCCTGCACACGCCCTCTGTCTCTCCAGTTCTTTTCATTAGTTTCTCCAAGTTGTATTAGGAAGTTAGAGAAAGATAGATAGCACAAGGAATCTTGTTCAACTCTTTTATTTCAGGCATAATCATTTCTAATCCAAATTTGCAGTGAGAAAGTATTACACAGCCTAATCAGTCACATATATTGCACTTCACTTTCAATTTAGTGAAAAGCAAAAGCCACTCATAAGGCAGAAAGATGTTAAATGAACATCTCCTCCAATATACGCCTTCAGATGGATAAAGCAGCTCCAATATTTTAATGCAATGGTTTGTGTTGGCAGCTCTCTCTCTCCTCTCTCTCTCTCTCTCTCTCACACACACACACACACACACACACAGACGCACTTCATTTGACTGCATTTTCTGACCCTTTAAAACATGAAAAATAGAGGACTTGGCCTTGCCTAGTACTTCCATAAAGAAATGATCGTTGGAACCAACTGCCTTGCAACTCACATCAAAATTGCTGAGGCTGATCTCTGATTGCAGGAATACAAGCATGGAATGCAAGGACAGAGTAGGGTCTCCACCTCTCAAACCAGAGAAGTAATCAGTAAGTCAGTGTGAACATATTGGGTTGGGTCTAGACTGATGGGAATGAAAGGGGCAGTTATTCGTGGTGTGTGTTCCAAGGTCCGGAAGTTTTGGACTCATCAGATGAGGAAGGCCCCTAGAAACCAGAATCCTTAGATGTTGAAATGGAGGACATGGAGGGCACCATCCCCAAGTGTTTGGGAGGACATTGAAAAGGGACATGATATACAACTGAAGGGGTGGGCAGAGACGAACCCCTGCAGCCAGCTCAGCCTGGTACACTTCTTGACCCCATAACATGATGTCGGGAGAGGTGAGGCAAAGCAACTAGAGAGGTGGCAGGCAGAGAAGATGCTTGCCTATCTCCAAATAGGCCCTCCCGGGGATGGGAGGGGACAAGTGTAGTCAAAAGGAGGGTTATTGGAAATAGTTTCTAAATTGGGCTCAATGGACCACTCTGTGCATGCTGAGAGACTTATTCTTTGTTGGCTGGGCTTACTGGAAATGCATTGGAGACTAAAGGGGGTGGGGGCAAAGAATGGTCTGTTGTTTTGCAAATATGAAGGGGGAAACATAGCTCAGGACACAGGCTGAGTTGGTTGAGCTTAGTCCCATTGAGATTAGGGATGCATGAGAATGTCATTTTTGTTGACAAAACATGAAAGCCTGCCCTGTTTGCAGCTTGTTATAAGCATGTGAGCATGTACAACTGTCCTAAATTTATATAAATGTCTTCCCTAGACTGAATAATCCCCAGCATAATCTGTGGAAGAAATTTAGGAAAGCTTCATCAATTTAGAAATGCATGCTAATCAAAAAGGGCAAACAGCATGCATTGCACATTCGATGGCTGCTTGATTTGCACAATTTTCCATTCACAAAGAGCAACATTGCTCAAATATGTGAATGAGAACTGGGCACAAAAAACTGAGCAGGTGATCAGACAAACCTGGCATTCTCAAGCATCATTCCTTCACCACCCGCAGAGGAGATCATCCTCTGACTTTGCACCAAGGAGTACCTTCTCAGCCAGTTCCAAGCTCAGTTTAAAATTGTGGTCGTAGGGTTTATGCCTTGAGCTCTCTTGAAGCTGCCTACCCCAAGGACTGCCTGCCTAATCCAGACCTGTTGTTCTTTTGCAAAGTCATGCCCGACTCTTCGCAACCCCATGGACAACATTCATCCAGGTTCTCCCGCCCTCCACCATCCCCCAGAGAACACCCAACCCAACACCCACCTCTCCAGTGGCCCTATCCAGCCACCTCAACTTCTGCCACCCCGTTCTTCTTTTGCCTTCAATTGTTCCCAGCATCAGGGTCCTTCTCATTAGGTGGCCAAAGTATTTGAGCTTCAGCTTTAGTACCTGACCTTCTAAAGAGCAGTGAGGGTTGATTTGCTTTAGGACTGACTAAATCCAGACCTACCTGGGCTTTAAGATCTGCCATGGAGGCCATCCTTCCTCCACCATCATCTTGGGCTGTTAGACAAGTGGACACAAGAGAAAAGGCTGATGGTGGTGGCTCCACCACTCAAGAATACCCTTCCAGTGGAGAATCACCCCATTTCTTCTTCACAATATTTTATGCTGAAACAGGACAAATTCTTATTATGTCATGTTGCTACTGTTGTTGCAGTATGTTGCTACTGTTTCAAATGATGTGCATGTGTTTACCTGTGTTTTTTTCATATTGCATCTGTAGTTTGCAATATGAGCTGTTATGCTTTGATTGTACTTTCTCTTTGAAGAAAGCTTTTCTGGGTGTTTCATGATAAAAAAGAGTAGGTGATGGTGATAATGATGATGGTTGTTAGGATGGTCACTGCTGGATACAAAGTACTGAACTAGGCAGACTCTTGGTCTGATCCATTCAGGCATTTCTTAAGAAATAGCTACCTGTTGCTATTCATATATATCTTTTGTTATGCTTTGTTTCTGGCACAAGTCCATTTTGTTAGAAATGGTGTGAGCAGCCACCCCTGGACAATAGTGGCTACTTAGAGGAAAACCATTTTACACCACAGGATTAAAAAAAATCAGAGCAAAACTGAAGGTGAATCAAAGTGCCTTAATCCATTTGGAACAATCAAAGGAGTTAACAGGAGGTTGAATACTGTTAGGAAGGCTAGAATTTATCCAGGCTTCATGGCTTCACATTTATTTGCCAATAAATGCCTCCCTGATTTGCTTCCAAAAATAGATGCTGAAAACCAGATGCCTCATTTTCCAATTTTCCATGTGGCAGGTTTAAAAGTTGCAGGAGGCATTTAACAATTATCATAACCATTTACATTAATATAGTACTTTTAGTAAACAAGGGCTCTACAATACTTCTCACACATTTCTGAACTTACTATCATATGTCTGCCTGGCTAATTTATTTCTTCATCTGTTTTGCAAAAGATCCCATTGATTTCTGAAAGCAGCCCTTTCTTCCATGGAACACAATCACTGCCTGCTATACTAAAATACAGTCATTGACATTTTGAAATACCAGTATTTTGGATTTTTATTTTCAGTGCTCTTCCTGCTCCTGCTCCTTCACCTTTTCTGAAGGAAACAGCAGACCACTTTCATACGGCCCAGTAGAAGAGAGGGTTGGCCTAACCACAGGCTTTGGGCTTGAGCTGAACTAAAATGACTCAGAGCTTTTCACTGTGAGGCAATGCAAGGCAGAGGAGCCCAAAGGCTAGTAAGTAGATAGAGATTGACAGCAGCTTATTTCCACCATAAGGAAGTTGTTCAGAGAGTGGAGCTAAAAGCCTTCATTGGCCCAATAAGCCTTTATTTACCTCCTTCTGGCCACTACACTGGGGAGATCCAACAGCATGGGGCAGCCAACCACATCTCCTCCTTGGCACAGAAATACAGAAAGGATGTCCACGAGGAACTGTGTGGCTAATGGGGTGGGCTGGAAATCCAGTACATAGAATAAAATAATAAATAAGTCACTTCATTCTGCTTGCCAGACTCCCCAGAATTGCCTTCCTGTGAAGGTCTCTTCCAGCTGTACAGTGCTTTGGTACAGAAGTTTTTGAAGCAACGCCTCATTTTCAGCACTTTCAGTATTGCTCTTACCTTGTTCTGAAGGAGGTCACAGGGCATAGGTCAGCAAAGCAGACCTGAAGCTGCAGCACCCAGGAGAGCCCCTCCTAAGTTACTGTTTCCAACAAGGTCTGAGCCCAGACTTTGTACAGTACAGTATTTGTACTGTTTACCCAGCATTCTAAGTGGCTGAAATACATCCCCATAGGTTTCATGAATAGCAGTAAGAGAGTGTCTCCAGAATGGATTGTGGTTCTAAAAGATATTCTGCATCCCGACTTCATCACTAAAAGGCTGAATTACTTTCTGTACCCCACTCCATCCCACTTGCTCTCCTCTTATATGGCATAGAATGAGATACCTTATGATTAGCCTGCCTACATTTTAGCAGTAGTTTCATGTTGCATTCTGGGAATGTATCAGAGATTCCTTAGTGGGAAGATGCATAATGGTGGACAAGCTTCCCCAAGACAGATCCTGACTACTCCACTACAGATTTTCACACTCAGGAACATACTGGTTGTCTTCTAGATTATACTGTTATCTTGTGCATAACACAGAGAAGGAGATCTAGGAGGCCCACTGAATGGCCTACTTGAAATGAGCATTTGCACCACCTAGAACATGTTTCTGTATCCCCTGCAATGCACTGAAGACTTGCCTGGAGTGACTTGAAGAAGAATTTGAGGGAGATGGTCCACTGTGGAATAGAACTTCTTGTTCTGCTGTCATGAGTACGTCTGGCTCCTGACCTCAGCCTGTACCATGACTATGACTTGGACTTTCCATTAATCCTTTCCTTTGGATTTTGTCTTGCCAGAAGTTCTGTTGCCCTGGTCCTGGTGCCTCTGTTGATCTTGTCTTGTTTTCTGCTGCCCATGTCCTAGCCCCTGACAATCACCACCCATCCTCTGCATGTTTTACTACATCAGGATCATGAGTATCTGTAGCATTAGCTCACTGGTTCTGCTGTCATAAGTATTTTTAAGTAGTTTTCTTCCATCAGGACACGGTCAGGAAGAAGCCAAGGGTGGAGAACCAGGAGGATACAGATACAGAGATATAGATACCTTGGACAGGATAACAGGGCAGGAGACAGAGCAAGCATCAAGTAAGATGCATTCACTTGAATCAGGATATATAGCAACGCAAGGTGCATGGTGAGATGCTGGAGAGATGGCAAGATGCAGGAGGCAGCAGGAACTGAATGGAGCAAGGGTCAGGCAATGTGGAGAAGCTGGACCACAGATAGGAGGCAAACCTGCATTGCTGAGGCAACATGGCAAGGCAGGGTACACAGCAGGATACAGGAAACATGGCAAGATAAAGGAACAAAGAGCTGTCAGGTGAGATGCAGAAGCAGCAGCAATCAGAAGGACCTGCAGAGGCCAGTTCTGGAGGGAAGAGCTTGTTTTTATATAGCTCTTCTGCAGGACTCTCAGCTGGCCCTCATCAGTAGACTGAGAGCTCTGGAGGGCATGAAACCAAGCCTGAAAATGTGGTGGTGGTTGCTCGCATTCTGTCCGGTGGAGCAGTCCAGATCCTGACAGTAACAGCCCCTCATACGTTCTTTAAAGGCACCCTGAGAGATTCCTAGTACAGGGAAAGATTGTCATGCTAGATTTGCTATTTTACATGTGAGGGAACAAGGTGAAACTATCCAGAGAATAGTGTAAAGATCCCTTTTAAGGAAACCTCAGGAACCATTTCTTCCCTTCTCATTGAATAACATTTCCATTTAAGGTTACAATAATATTTAATATTCCCTGCACAATAACAGAAACAAGAGACCAAATCCCAACATTAGATGCTTTCTCAATTCATTTCATTTCATTTCTTGGTTTTGTTTTATCCTTGTTCATTGCAAGCTTTCCAACTTTGATCTCTGCATCATTCAGTTTCTATCTCCCTTTATTTCTTTCGATTTCCTTTTTTGATTCAGGAGGGTAGCTTTCTCAAAGAAACATACCCTCATTTTTTTGGAAGTCCTGAAGGGCATCTGGCAAATTTCAAATGCTTTGTGTCAGCTACATGAAATGAACATGTTCAAATCACTACCAAAGTGCAGAGGAACTATTTACACATAACAAAGATGGGGATATGAAACATGGGGTTGGGTGGGTTGGAATAATACATTATTGATTAAAACAATGGCATGCAGCATCTTCTTTTGAAAGGCAAGTCTCAGCCACAGAAGTCTGGCAGCATCCCTCATGCATCCTCTGCTTGTTTCTTGAAAATGCAAGGCAAGCCTTTCATTTTCTCCAGTGCATTTTACAAAGTTCTGTTGCTTTCTTCTTGTGAGCTGCCCAGAGATCCCCTGGGCTCTGGGGTGGCATACAAATGCAATAGATTGCTTGCTTGCTTGCTTGCTTGCTTGCTTGCCTGCTTGCTTGCTTTGGGAAAAACATGGCAAAACTTCATTATTGGTAGAATGGTTGTCATTCACCACAAAGCAGCTCACATGATTTGCTGCTGTAAACAGATCGTCTCTCTGTATCATGATGAAATATTGCCAACTCACAGCATCCTGTTTTTCACTCCCAACATTGTAGCATTCACTTTAGCACAGTCTTCCTGAACCAAACACTGTTCAGATGTCTTGCACAACAAGGATTCAGTATTCCTGCCCATTGGCCATGCTGGTTGAAGCTGATGGAAGTTGAAATCCAAAATGAACAGAGGGCACCAGCTTGTAGAACATCCTTAGAAACAGGACACACATCAGGACAGACAACAGGCAGACAGATGTCTTTTTTTATTTCTTCAGGTGACTTGTGCTTAATAAACCATATTCCTATCCACCTGGAGGCTCTATCCCTTATTTTCTTGCATTTGGTGCTTCCCGGTTGGTTGGTTGGTTGGTTGGTTGGTTGGTTGGTTGGTTGGTTGGTTTTTTGTCATTCTATAGCTCAGTAAAAGTAAGCTTCTTATGTCCACCTAAAAAGAGAGCTCCAAAATCCTCATTCCCCCAAGTTATCATTCAAAAACAACATACATTGTAGCTGTTTTCAGAAAGATCCTAGCTATGCAGACTTATCCCTTCACTCCAGCATTCCTTATTTAGTCAGAGTGAGAAGTAGAGAAACTGTTGGCTGAAACTTGAACACTTATAGAATGTAGGGATCCATTAACTTGGCAGTTTCACTTGAATTTCTTTGATCTCACAGGTTTTTTTCTCTCCATCGTGTGTGTGTTTTAGAGAGAGAGATTGAGAGAGAGAGATCATCCAGTCCCAGTGATTTATTAACTTTTAATGCATCAATAAGGTTGAGAATTCCATCTTTTGTCACCATTATTTGCCTCAGATTCCATCTTGAAAACATCACTTCAGGCGCAAGTACCTGACTTACTCATTCTGGAAAGAAGACAGATGAAAATAATCCATTCAGATTCTCCATAATGTCTCATCCTCCTTTAGTGCCCCTTTGTTGTTGTTTTTATGTGCCTTCAAGTCTAAACTGAATCTAAAAGGGAAGGGAGAAGTACATCTTGGCATACACAAGCATATGCACCACAACAAAGAAAGCAGCTCTAACAGTGCCTAATAATACTCTTCCAAAAATGCAGGAAGAAAGCACGTACAAAGCACATGGTCTTCAATGGCTATATACTAATGCCCAGAGTATGGGAAACAAACAGCACTAACTTGAACTCTAAAAGTAGGAGGGGAATACAGTCTGATAGGTACAACTCGGTGGGATGACTCCCATGACTGGAATTCAAGCTATAACCTATTGAAGACGAACAGAAGGAAAAGAAAGGGAGGTGGAGACACACTGCATGTTAAAGATACATATCTCTGCACAGAAATGCAGGATGATGAGCTTAGTAGCCCCACTGAGAGCATCTGGATTAACATAAATGAAGCAAGGAATGACAGGGACACAGTGGTTGGAGTGTATTGCCACCACCCAGTCAAGGAAAAGACATGGATGAAACTTTTGAAAAATGCCAGTGTTTCAAGGGGCATTGATGTTTTTGTTATGGGGGACTTCAGTTTCCCTGGTATCTGTTGGTAGAGAAATTCTGCCAAACATGGCCCCTCTAAGAGATTCCTAACATGAGTTGCGGATAACTTCATCCAACAGAAAGTGGAGGAAGGAACAAGAGAAATGACTATCCCTGAGTTGATACTAACCAACAGGGAAGAACTAGTGGACAAAGTGGCAGCTATGGGAACTCAGGGAGAAAGTGATCCTGCCATACTTGACTTCTCAATTATTCAAAAAAAAAAAACCCCAACAAAACAAAATACTACCAAAGGTCACATGTAGCCGAACATATACCATAGATTTCAAGAAAGCTATTTTTAACAAACTCAGAACAATGATAAGCAAAGTTCCATGGCAAGTGACTCTAATAGGAACAGTAGTCCAAGATGGGTGGGGAATCATATAAAAGAAGATTCTAGGGCACCACTATGTATAATTCAAAAAAGGAAAAAGTGTAGAAGACAACAGAGGAAACCTGAGTGGTTTCATCAAAAAAAACTAAGGGATGATCTGAAAACACAAAAAGGCATGCATAGGAAGTGAAAGGAAGGCCAGACTATGAAGGAAGGATACAGGCAGGTAACATGGAATTGTAGGAATGGTGTAATGAAGACTAAAGCTAGGAATGAACTGAGACTAGTGAGGGATGCTGAAAGTAACAAAAAAGTCTTCTTCAGATATGTCCAAGATAGAAGACAGGAAAGAAATCTTATCTACTCAATGTGGATTGCAAAATGACGACAGATGACAAAGAAAAGGCAGATGTGCTCTTTTGCTACTTTGGCTCAGTCTTCTCCCAAAAGAAGATCTACAAGCTTCCTGATGAAAGGGAAGTACCAGCTGAAGGAACAGGATGGCTGCTCATGATTGATAAGCAAATAGTGTAAGATCATCTGGTTGGGCCAAATGAGTTCGAATTTCCAGGGCATGATGAACTTCATTCTAGAGTCATAATGGAGCTTGCAAAAGAACTCTTAGTTCCACTCTCTATTATCTTTGAGAAATCATGAAGGACAGGAGAAATTCCAGATGACTGGAGAAGGGCTACTGTTGTCTATCTTCAAGAAAGAAAGAAAAAAGACAGACCTGTCCTGTCCTGGGTCCAGCACTCTTCAACATTTTTATTCATGACTTGGATGAGGAAGTGCAGGGAACAATGATCAGTTTTGCAGATGACACAAAACTGGGTGGGATAGCTAACACCCTGAAAGACAGAAAGAAGATTCAAGGTGATTTATTTTATTTTATTTATTTATACTGAGATTTCTATCCTGCCTTTTTCCTACAAAGGGCTCAAGGCAGCTTACATCATTCTCCTCCTCCTGAAGCTGACATCAACACAATGAAATTCAACAGGGACAAAGTTCTGTACCTAGGAAAAAGAATCCAAATGTATCCTTAAAAGATGGAGAATACTTGGCTCAATAATAGCACAAGTGAGAAGGATCTTGGAATTGTAGATCACAAACTGGATATGAGTCCACACTGTGATGTGGCTGCAAAAAGCTGAAGTGCTATTTTTTCTGCAGTAATAAAAGTATCACTTCCAAATCACATGAAATACTAGTTCCCCTTTACTCAGCATTAGTTAGACCTCATCTGGAGTCCTATATCCAATTCTGGGCACCCCAGTTTAAGAAAGATGCAGACAAGCTGGAAGGGGTTCAGAGGAGGGCAATAGGGATGTTCTCAGGTCTGGAAACAGGCAAACAGAAAGATTGAGAGAACTGGGCATGTTAAGCCTTGAGAAGAGAAGAATGAGGAGTGATATGATAGCTCTTTACAAATATTTGAAAGGCTGTAACAAAGAGGAATAACAGAATCACCTCTTGATCATCTTAAAGTGCAGGACATGGAATAATGGACTCAAAATATCAAGAAAAAAAATCTTGTCTCTTTGAGCAGTGCAATGAAACCAATGACCTAAGGAGGTTATGAGCTCTCCCACACTAGAGGCATTCAAGATGCAACTCAATAGCCATCTGTGAGGGATGGTTTAACTTGGGGTCCTGCAACAGCAGGGGGTTGGACCCAATGGCCTTCTTGACCCCTTGCAAATTTACTCTTCTATAATTCTATGATCCTAAGTCACTTCCAACTTATGGTGATACTAGTACTCCTTTAATTCCATTGTTACCCAACTATTCTTGGTTGATATATTTCAAAAGAAGAGAAAAAGTATTTATTGTTGGCCTTGATGCTGCTAGGAATATACTCCTCAAATCATCTGTTTGTATCACCTTTTGGCAAGCTTGTGCTCCCTTTTGTTTTCATTATATGTGCAAGAAATAGATGGGAAACTCCACTAAGGATTAAATCCAGGGCTGCTGCTTCTCTGGTTGATTCCATGACCAGGAATTCTAGGGCACAGTCATTTAGGGTATCAAGAAATCTAACCTTTTTGTCATAATCAGAATATAATGTGGATGAATGAAAGTCACTACTACAAGGTTTCCTTGGTTGCAATCCTGCCTGATTTCGTTTTCTACCTCAAGATCCCCCTGAGTGTTCTGGTATGGTTTACCCACAGTGTTTCTGTAAAAGCAGTGCCCCATTTGAGGTTTCTAGTCTGCTCAACACTATGTTCTCTTTGATACACAATGTGGCTTTTCTGCTCCTTCCTGTGAAGTTTTTATCCAGAGATGACCATATCCCGCTGATTCTCTTCATCCCACCAGGCTTCCTTAATGCCCTAAGTTTCTGCATTCCCCTTTAAAACTATACACCCCAACAGTCCAATTTAGGCTCAGAGGATTTGGATAGAAGCACCTATGTACACTGTTTCTCCATAGGTGTCTGGAATGTGCAATGGCACTTACACCTCTGACTGGCAATTATCTTCCACCATATGTTCACAGCTATTTCCTACCCACCTCCTTTTGGGCAGTAACAATCATTTTCACTTTATCACACAGGGATGATTCAATCTGAAACAGGTGATTCCCAGCTCCTGTTGGCTTTCCCCAGAGTTCAGTTTAAAAGCATTTCCACCATATTCTTTTATGTTTAGTACCAGCAGTCTGGCTTTCCATTTGGGTTCAAATGGAACCCATCCTCCTTATACAGGGACAAGTTGTCACATAACATTCCCTGGTGCCTAACAAATCAAGATCTTCCCCGCTTACCCCACCACCACATTCAAACAGAGGTTCCTCAGCTTTGCCTGTCTTGCTGGTGCTGCCTGTGAAACAGGTAGCATTTCAGAGAAAGCTACCTTGCTAATGCTATCTAGTGCCCTATCTACTAACCTAAATTTGACTTCCATCACTTCATAGCTACATTTCCCCATGTCATCATTATCAACACAGACCATGGGCACTGACTCCACCCCAGCACTATCTTTTTATTTAGAAAGCTTCTATGCCGCCCCATTCACCGAAGCCTCAGGGCGGCTTACAACAATAAATAAATAGTAACAATATAAAACAATATAATATTTAACAATATATAACAATATAATATAATATAATATAATATAATATGATATGATATAATATAATATAATATAATATTGCACCAAAAAACAAATAACGACGGCACCAGGCGGACCTCTCTGGGGAGCGCATTCCATAGATTGGGCGCCACCACAGAGAAAGCCCTCTTCCGAGTACTTACCCTCCTAATATCCTTCACAGAGGGTTCCCGGAGAAGGGCCTCTCCCGCTGATCTCAAGGGGTGGGCGGGCACATATGGACGTAAGTGCTCCTTTAGGTATCTACAAGGCAATCTGGATGGTGTAATCTCCCACTGCCACCTGAAGACATATTACTGTGAAAAGAGGAATTTTCTGAGGAATGGGTCCCTTCTAAAGCATCATTTCCCTTTTCTTTGAAATGAAGTCCTCTTTCCTCAAGGTCCTCATTCTCCATGGCAGGGGAGAAGTTATCACCAGGGGTTCAGGTCCCTGAAGTTCTCTTCCAGCACCCTTTCTGTCCTCCTTTGTTTCATCAGATGAGCAAGCTTGGCTTCAAGGGAACCATGAGTACACACCCATGACTTCTGTCCATTTGGCACATAGTCATACTTGTGGCGCTCAGTGCAATACACTCAACTCACTTTCTCCCCATGTAACACAGCAGCAATACCACTATTGGGTTCATTTGTCTGGAAACTTAGGGGATTTACTAGAAGATGGTCAGGAATTCATTGAAAGTTACTGTGAGAAGTCAGGAGACAGGAAATGGTCAAATGATTGGCAGTAATATTACTTCAACTTGCTTCCATGAACAGGATCTTCTTATTTTATATTTTAGTACAGGATATTTTGAAGGAGAGGAGGAGTTTGTTAATGGTCATTTTCCATGAAGAAAGTGGCATTGAACAGCGTATTCACTCTCTTTCATTTACATACACACACACACACACACAGAGAGAGAGAGAGAGAGAGAGAGAGAGAGAGAGAGAGAGAGAGAGAGTCCAGCTTCTTAACATGTCCCATTAGCTCCAGCAGTGGTTAACATTATGCACAGCTCTGACATAGGAGATTACACTCTCTCTCTCTCTTAGCTCCCTATTCTGAAGCTAGTCAAGAGAAAGAAGCAGAGTCAGGCATATTGTGTCTTATTGATTAGAAATAAGATGTTCATCCTTCTAAAGGCCAGTATGACTATGTTCTAAATCCTTGGAGCTATGCAATGAGTCAATGGAGATATGGTAGGGAAAAATATCCTTTGAGACATTTTCCCCTCTTTAATGACATTCTGCTTTCTTTTTTGTTATGAAATTGTTGCAACTAAAAACAAAAAAAAATTGCTAATACCGACTTCTGGTGTATCTTTTGCCCTTTAGGTGCTGAGAAAACCTGTCTAGCATTTTAAAATGTCAGCTAAAATGGGAAGATTTATCAGCTTTACAAATTCTATATCTAAGAGCCTTTTATTTCATTTGGTGCCCATAATTTGTTTCTTGAAAATTCCTCTTCATCTAATTTGCCTAAAGCTGCACAAAGGGCTTTTAATGACCAGAGACATGCACTTTCCCAGAGGGTAGAGGTTATTTGAGTGTAACAAACAGGAATATCTTTTAGGATCAATGCCTCTGAATTAGGGCAGCTTCAAAATATGATGTGCCACAGGGTTGCTTGTGAGAAAGCTGTCGTCCTTGCAAAAATTCTGAAGCAGGGACATATTTGCCAAATGTTCTTTTCCACACGCTCAGAGATCTGCACACACAGCAAGTGCTAGGAGACACAATACCTGTCCTGCACCTGCCTAGCATCTCTGAGGCCCAGGAGCTCTACTCTGAATGGACTTGTGCACAGACCATAGATTATTTCACACAATTAAGGCTTTAGGTTCAATTATTGATATGGTCAAATTGTGCAATTATCTGCCACAAGTGGTGATAAAATTCCCCAGATCAAGCCCTCTTCAGACATTGTGGCCAAACAGGTAACAGCATGTCAGGACTGCAGAATCTAGGTCCAGGAGGCAAATGCAGCCCATATGGAGGCCTAGTTCCACACTCCCTGGTCTCTTCCATTTCCCCCAACTAGCTATCATTTGGTGCTTTCTCCTTTTTGTGCTATTTTTTTCAGCCATTCTAAGAGATCAAAATGCTTCTTCTAAGGTTTAGTTAGTTAGTTAAGGTTTAGGCAGTAAGTGCTTGTAGCTAAAGAAGAAGCTGACATGCTTCATAAGTGGCACTTGAGAAGATATCTGAAATGCAGTCTGGCCTACAAACTGAAAGCAGTTTCACACATTGGATGTAGGTGGTTCAGGAATATTCCAGCACCCCCAGTCTCCATACATGTTGGTTCTCTATCCACATCTCCCACCCCCATGGACTTCATTACAACAGAACCTCTGCGCAAGCAGGAGCTCCCCAACACAGAGGCATGGGGTGTGGGGGGTGCTAGAGTACACATGCTCTGTCCAGCAACTTGCATTTCTGTCTCTGGCCCAGGAGTCCTGTGCTGTCTCCAAAGGTTATAGATGGCTGTGAAAAGGGATAGAAACAATTAATGGAAGCCAAGGCCACTCAAATCATAGTGGTAATATACTGGAGGGAGCCTGCTGCTGGATATCAGTTGCTGGGGAATCGCCACGAGAGATGACTGCTGCTGGCATCTGCTGCATCCCTAGAAACATCTAGTTGGCCATTCTGGGGAACAAGCTAGCTAGACCTTTGGTCTGAACTAGTGGGGTCGTTCACCTATTCCCCTCCTTGATTAGAATATCAGTGAAGATGGCTGGCAAAGACCCTTGACCAAGACCCCAGAGAAACACTGGTGGATGATAGTGGTCTAGATGAACCAATGGCCTGTCCTAGCATTAGGCAGCTTCAAACATGTCTACTTCCTTTTATTGATAGTCTCTCTGAGTTCTGGGGTAGGAAAAGTGAATGCTTCCTGAAGCGTAGGTTTACACAGTCCTGATACACGGCTTATCCTCAACTGGAATGCCTCAGTATTTTCCTGTGTGTGCAAGGAGTTCTTCTTGTATCCTCTCCATGGAGCAGGAGGTTATCAGTGGCTACTGGTCCTGGTGGCTATATGCTTCCTCCAGTAGCAGAGGCCTATGTGACCCAGTTGCTGGATAATTGGGTAGGAGAGTGCTGTGGCATTTACGTCCTGCGTATGAGTTTATCGTGGGCTACTGGTTGGCCACTGTGTGAACAGAATGCTGGACTAGATGGCCCCTTGGTCTGATCTAGCATGCTTGTATGGTACATTCTTGTGGAAACATCCTGACATGATTTTGCAGGTTGTTCAAGGTGTCACCAGTGCTTGCTTATTCAGCCATACCTCTCTGTGGGGGTTTGCATGGTGTTCTTTTTCTGCTTGAGTTGATGAGAAGATTCAATTCCCCAGCCACCCTCTTCAAGCCACCCTCTAGGCACACCTGTTAACAGACTGTGCAGTGAGAGAACTGCTGTTCATCTTCATATTGGGGACGCATAAGCATTCTGAGAAACCATTGTTTATAGAGCAGAAAGTAACAGTGAACGTGATCTGAATATTCACTGGATCCCTTTTTTGCTTCCATTAGTTAACTCTAAAATGGAAGTTCTAGGGGGAAATTTGTCAAATTGTGTTGGATTGCACAAGAAATGAATTTAATATGCTACAAGATTCTTCTTAGCTGACCAATTGGAAGGAATATGATTTTCCCTGTTGATGGAAGACTGTCCATAATAATATTTTTAAAAAAGGAACAGGAATCATATAAGCCTGACCTGCATCAAGGGTAGATGTAGTTGGGCAAGTGTCAAGGCCCCACAGTTCAGTGAAAGCCCCCTGGAGTTATTCTTAATCTTCATCATTACAACCTGCTTATTAACCTGTCCCCAAATCTGGACCAGAATATAGTGGATGCAGTGAAAAGAGCAGGAAGAACAGCTTCCTATTTTCTCACTTTTGATCAGTCTTACATTTCAAGTAAGCAATGGTAGAAATGATGAAAAAGAGAATGAGGAGTAATAGGAACTGTTGGAAATGGCAGAGAGAAGGGGCTATTGAGGGTGTTCTACACAAGGTCTCTCAACAACACAGCACTAACTCTGCTTGTCAGTATGTATAACATAGATAGGAAAAGTTAATTATGAAGCATATTCATGCAGGGCAATGTTTGGATGTAACTTTAGTACCACTTGAATGACCAGCAAGTTCACATAGTTGCCTTTCTTCTTCCCAACCGATGAGGTTACAAGGAGAAAACCAGAACCATCTGCTTCCATTTTCAGCTAACACCAAATTGCCATCTTGTCTGAACTGAGATAAGTTGTAGTTAAATCATGATTTGTCTAAACAAGCCAACATTAAACTCCAGTTTATAGATTTGGCTTATTTGCAAAAATAATGGTTGGAACTTACCATGGGTCCTGCTTTGGACAGAATGACAGAGCATAGTTAGTTGAAAACTGAAATGGATATGTTCAGTTACTTTCTCTGGGCTATGGCAGTGACACAGCCAATAGCCCAAGCCAGGCATACACCTTCATCTTAGGTAGCTTGTCATTTGCTCTGCTGATGGAAGTTATAGTCCGACACTTCAGCAGAGTTCTACATTGAGAAGGGTACTTCAGCTGATCGGGTCTGAGCTGTGAAGATCTTCAGGCTCATTTCTTCCCTTCACATGCAAAAAGAAGAGAGTGAAAGCTACTACTGTGACTTCAAAACAAGCCATCTTTTCATGATATATATGAACTCTGGGAACTGGTTAATGCAACCGAAGTTTGATGATAATCTGGATCCGAAACTCTGCTTTCATTCTGGCTCATTTTAACCAATTTGTTAGGACAAGCTACAGTTAATTAAAACAAACCAAAATCAAGCCTGCCTTGATGATCTATGGAAGAGAAGGAAGACAGAAGCATATGGGTGTGGAGACAGCAGAAGTGTATTCCCAAACTATGGTTTGCTATATTATCTCAACTGCCCCATTGTGTGGTCTAGGAAAAGCTACTTTCAACTTCAGTCCTATATTTCTCTCTCTCTCTATAAAGCAACACATAGTAATGAAATATCTCTCATGGGAATTTCTGGGACAAACATGGTAAAGATTTAGAAGAGTTACATGGTGAGGAAATAGTTTTATTTTTATTTTTTATGATGGCAGGAGTGTGAAAACATGTTTTGATGCAGCAGGGAATATTATGTGCAGTTTAACTCATGGGTGGAAGAACATGCCTGCATGACTAAGAAGTGGCATAAACCTGTCCTTTCCTTGCATTGCCTGTGAATTATATACTTTAATCTCAGGATGTGATAAACTTGTACTGCAATCGATCCATAGAAATATAACTGAAGGCCATTCCATACACTATGAAGGGCAAACCCAGTCCTTTCTCCAAACAAGCCAATTCTGGCTTACTGATTAGGCCCTTGGATAATATCTGTACACACTACATTGTCGGAAGTGTCAATGTGCAAAACCAGAGGTGAGCACCTTAAGTGTAATGCACAAACAGGACTCGAGTCAAAAAGAACAAGTAAGTATCCCTGTTCTCTCTGACTTTTCAGACGGGGGATTATTCCCATATTGGAAGGAAGGAAATAAGCTTGCCAGGTCCACCCAAAACAGATAAGATCAAAATTATCGCACAGGAAACTATTTATCTACTGTGTGAAAAGTATTTGTATCTCAATTGCAATTAACAAAATCCAGCCCGGCCCAATATCATCTTTTTGATAATATTTTTTTAGGGAAAAACATTATGTGAAATACTTGCAAGCACTAATGAGGCAGAGAAGGCTGGAGGAACCACCACACTTGCTGCTGTTGGGAGGATAGGGGAGCTTTTGGCTGTGTGGTTGAAATGAAGCCATTTGAAGTAATGGGGTGGACAATCTCAGTCCATTACTTTTAATGGGATTGAATGTGCGTATGTGCATGCTTGGGAGCAGCACACTGTCATCGGGAGAGCCAAGGGAGCTATTTTCACATCTCATTCACATTATGGCCCACGCAAGGGAAATAGGCCCTTGGCAATGGCAGGCAGAGTGGCCTCAATAACTTATATGGTTTGGCAGCAGAACAGCAACAGGTAAGGGGCAGGACTGCCCTCTCTCCAGGCTGTGGTTTAATTCAGGCAAGATGCACAATGTGGCACAGAAGAGTGGTTCTTAAAGGAAGCCATTAAAATAAGTTATCAAACCACAGGACTCAGTCCCAGCAAGATGGCCAGGTTTTTCGAGTCAAGCTCATTTTTTCCTATTTCCCCAATTGCTGGTTAGTTTGATTTTTAAAAATCCATTCCCAAATCCATGCTTTTTATGCGAATTTTCTCCAGTGCTTGCATTCTTTTGCTCTTTGTTTATACGTACATGCGTCTAGTATTTCACATTGCAGAAATGTAGTTTTGTAAGTGCTGTTTTCAAATATATGCAGTTTATGTGCATCTAATAGTCACATTTTTATGTGCATTTTTCCCAAGATGAGCTGCATTGGAAAGTCTGGAAAATGCAGATTTCCCTGTGGAACTCTGTCTTAGAGCCCCACAAGGTTCAGAAAATTGTGTTTCATTTTCTTTTCCTTTGACTCTCTGAAGGAAATCAGTTTTACAAGACAAATGAAATTGGTGAATTTCAAGGGTAGAATTACAGATCCTAAAATGCCAAAATTATGGATGGGGGGATTGGGGGGAGTGGGGAATGTCTCAAACATCTCATCAGCTTGAATTCTTCTATATTTTATGTTGACACAAATACAAATGGTAATCCAGAATTCTCTTATGAGATTCAGGCCCAGCTGGAGAATGATGGCCGACTAGTAATCTCTAAAGAAGCACAAGCATTCTCTTGACCCTGATCATGTTGGGTAAACTCGAGAGGCATATCCACTGATTTCCCAGAAATTACTGAGTTCTTTCACAGGCTAAGCCGAGTGACAGTACTTCATATGTTTTAGTGCAATGGGTCAGAATCCAACAGATGCCTTGGAGTTTCCATTCCCAGTAAAACCACTGTTTTCTTTATGATGGAGCTCTGCTGAACCAAGAGACTGGCAAAAGGATGTTGATCCCTCTTCTCCAAACAGCGTTATATGTTTCTCTCTATTCAGTTCTGCCACTTTCTCCCCAATATAGGCAAAATACTCATCAAACACCTCCTCTCCACAGAAAGCAATAGCAGATACTTCCCAGCAGGTTTCTTTCTTGGGCATCGCATTCTGCAGATGCGTTCACTTTCTTAAGTGATGAGGGATGATTGGAAAGGGCCTTCTTCGTCGCAGTTACCATTCTATGCTATAGTCTGACCAGAGAACTTACCTAGCAGTTATTCTGATTCATTTCAACACCAAGACAGCTCTTAAATGTTTTATGTCATTCTCCCCCTGCCCTCACTCCACCGCATCCATGTGTATATGTGTATTTTGTGGTGTTTATTGTCTTCTGAACTTTTCTCTCAGTTGTCTGCACTGATTCCCCTTAAGGT
This sequence comes from Varanus salvator macromaculatus, assembly GCA_023646645.1. NCBI lineage: Eukaryota > Metazoa > Chordata > Lepidosauria > Squamata > Varanidae > Varanus > Varanus salvator. Next base: position 11,260,874 of record JAIXND010000621.1, read on the forward strand.
GGAAGAGAAATTAACTCAACCTGTATAACCCAGGACAAATCAAATAGGACAGAACAAGAGCTCTGCCAACCTCTCGCTGCTTTTCAGACAAGGAACAGGTTAGCAAGCTTTTTACCTGTGTTGCACAGGACTGAGCCAATTAGAGAAACAAAAGCTCCCTGCCAACTATTTCCTTGAGTCAAAATGTCTCTCCTCTTTTGAATTTGTTGTTGATGATGGGTTACACAGCCTGGCTTTGAAGTATGCAAAGTAGGCCTCCATCAGCAGTCACTTTACCTGCTTGCATCAGATGAGCAGGGAGTGAAAGAGAGAAGACCTTCTATTAGCCTGACTGACTCCAATTTTGAGAGCCACGTCCATTCACAGCCACTCATTTGCTGCATCAGAAGGAGAAGTGAGGCAGTGACCCTCCTTTCATCAGCCTGGCTGCAACCAACCATAATCTCACTCCCCACTCACAGAACTGCCTCCTTCAGTGACCATTGCATGTGGCCATTGGGTAACTTTCTCATATACCTGCATGCATGATCCACTGGATAAGATCCAGTGCCTGCATTGCCTTTCCTCCATCCTCCCTTCCTGTTCCTTTTCCCATTTGCACTGCATCTCTTAGACTACAACCATTATTTTAAAATGGCAAGTGGCTTTGAATCCTTGGGGCTACATAAATTCAGAAAGGAAAACACATATAACAATATTCCCCTTTCTGCCCCAGCGATGGCTATAGATAATCCATTTAACTCTTCCCATGTTTGAGCATGTCTCTCTGTGTGGCGGTGTCAGATGTTGCTGCCAAAGAATGACATTGATGGGTCCCTCATTTGGGGGTGATTGGGATCTCCTGCTGTGGCAGATTTGGGGACCTTGCACATTGTACCTTTGCAATCAGCATCCAGTAGTGTGGCCTTTAAGTGAAGTACATTTGACATCCTGTTCTATTGCCATCCGGCAAGTGGAATGGCCCTCCTGCCTACAGATTCTAAAGCTTCAAAACCTCCTATCAAAGGATTTTCTGCAGGAAAGGGTGATGGTTAAAAGCCCATGCATGCCTGTACCTTCCCCTCTGCCCCTCCCAGAACTGCCAAAGGAGCCTTGTCCATTCAAAACCTGAGTCGGACTTAGTGTTGCATCTATTTTTTATTTCCTTTTGTATTTGTCCTTCGGAATTGGTGCAGCTATTAGCCCAGAATGAAATATTATCGTGTGCATGCAACACCTGCTGAAAACAACAGGAGGAGACCTAAGTTATAATTAGGAGTTCCGCACTAGCTTACAGCTGACACAAAAAGAGGTCTTTAGCTCTGTGGCAGAACAGCAGCTTTGCATGCAAAAGCTCCCAGATTCGTTCCTCAGCACCCCCAGGGAAAGCTTTCTCCCTGGCCCCCAGCCAGTCAGTGAAATTGGCTACTGTCTGGTTTGGGGGCAGATCTTCAGTGTGCGGTTCTAGCAGATCAGAGACCACAGTGAGCCTGATGTCAAGACTCCGCAACAGCTCATCAGGCTTGGTTCTGCAGCAGCGCCGTAAGAGCAAGCGAAACTGCACTGCCCTTGCGCAGTCAGCCCAGAGTACGTCGTTCCAGTACCAAGGCGATCAAGCCAAGGTTGGTGCTTTCCTGTGCCACAGGGTCCCTATGGTCAGCCTACAGGAACTGCAAGACCAACAGCCAAGTAGTCTCGGCCACAAGCCCTCATACAGCTTGCTTCTAGTTCTGCATGGTGTGCACTTTCACATTTTAATAAATAAAAATAAATAGATGGCTGAAGTGGAATAACTTTTTAAAGGGCATAAATGAACCTTCCCTGTGTTAATCCTAATCTGCACACTCCAGAGCCAGAATGCCTTGGCTTTGGAGGGTCTACATTCTGAGACTGAATGGGATGACCAGCACTGGCCTATGTCTTTGCTTAAGAATAGAGGTGGGCTCGCTCATGTCCAAGAATGAGAGGCCCACAAGTCATTGTTCTTATGCACTGGGCAGGTGCCAGCAATTGGCATACCCAGGTATATGCTGAGGCCCATAACATAGCTAGTGCTAACAAGCCCTTGCTGCATTGCCTTCTCACCTGCCCCCCAAGAGCAAGTGGGTGCTGATAGGAACAAAGGGAACAATCATTTCCTCTGCTCCGCTTACACCCCTCCCTGGCCAAAGGTATGAGTGGCTCACAAGAGAAGGGAAGCAATTGGATAGCCACAGTAAGGAGAGGGTCCTTGATCAATGGCCCACCAACACCCAAAGCCAGCACTGTCAGTGTTGCATCACTTACCCAGTGCTGTGCCCTAATTGTGTTTTTGTTTGAATCATAAAGGAAAATCCATCATCTGAATTCTGTTCATAACCTCCTCTATAGCTCCCTTTTCTTAACAGCTTGAAGGAGAAAAGAGAGTTAGCAAGAGGAAAAACCTTCCTTTATTTTATATGATTCCAGTACATTTTCTTTGTTATCCCTTTAACAAGAAGGAAGAAAATGCAATTTATAGAGTTTTGTAAAATGGCCAATAATTTTTGAGTGGGTTGTGTATGTTATGGGAGGGGGGAACTGAGAGGAAAAAATGATGGAATCGGGGGATTTTTTAAAAAAGTAAAACCTTTAGATGAGTAAAAATTGCAGGCATGCTGTGAGGTAACTGGCAAATACAATTTAATTATAAGATACAGAGTGGTAATGGCATTTGCGAGGCTGGAGCATGATTTCTCAATAATAGAAGGTCCGTGGGGTGCCCTTCCTTAGAATTCCATAGTATGTTCAAGAGATGCAACAAAGGGTTTCTGAATGATTTTGACTGCTGCCATTCCCAGCAGAGTAAGAAGAAACCAGAGCAATGGTCAGGTTCTGGCAATCAGGTGGATCATACCTAGCATACTCACCTGCGAGACACAAAGTTTTCTTGATGTAACTGAAAGTAAATCTACATGCATCAGCAGTATAGATAATCCAACACTGCCCAGCAACAAAGAGGATTTGAAGCAGTTCCATCCTGGATATTAAGTGTGATAAAATCAGAAATACTCGATTTTTTCAGTAGTTATTCATGTTGTTTTATTGTTGGAATGTGCCATCAAGTTGTCTGTGACTCAAGCAAAAGCCCTCTGAAATGTCCCATTTGTGGCAGTTTGGAAATCCAAGGCTGGGGCTTCCTTTATGGATTCCACCTCTTGCTTGGTCTCCCTTTCCTTCCTCTGCCTGTGATTGTCTTCTCCAGGGAGACTTTCCTTCACATTATGTGTCCAAGTATGACAGCCTCAGTTTTGTCATTTTCACTTCTAGGGAAGTTTTGGCTCGAGTAGATCTAGGACCCACTTGGATCTACGACTCACAAGCATTCACTCCATTAGGGAAAGCAAGGCAGTCCCATTGGGATGCACATTCTGGGCAGTGGGGAGTGGTGAAGGGATCATAGAATAGTAGGGCTGGGAGGGCCACGGAGGCCACCGCCTGCTGGTGCAGGATGTCAAGTCACACACTCCCACTCAGATGACTCTCCAGTTGGTCTTGGGTGCCTCTAGTGTGGCATCTCTTTTGGCAACTGGTTCCACTGCCATATTTCTGTGACAGGATATATTTCTTGTGTCTAGCCTGCAAATGGTGTACTGTACTGTTCATTGTTCCATGTCCTATACTCACGAATGAGTGAGAAGAGGTTTCATGGGTCCTTCATCTCTGTGACAGCCTTTGAGGTACTTGCAGAATGCAATCACATCCCCTCATCCTTTCTCGAGGCTGAACATGCCCAGTTCTCTCAGCCTCTCATTATAAGGCGTAGTTTTGAGACCTTGAATCATCTTTGTTGGCCTCCTCTGAACCCTTTCCAGATTTTCTGCTTCCTTTTAAAAGCTTGGTGATGTTGATAGTCTGAGTTCTAGGCACAGTGCAGCCTCACCCGCACCTGCTAAATTACTCTGCTGCTATCAAGGCAGTAGGGGATACTGTCCCAACTTTTTCATTGACCTAAGGTTCAGCTACCAGTTCAGTTGGTGTCTGTGGGTACATTAACTGATGAGCAGGAGAACACCTTGTCTGTTGCCTCAGCCATTAGGGTAGTGCTTTAAAATGTTTGTTCAAATATCAAAGGTGTGGTGCCCTTTCAGTCCAAGGAAGTAATGGAGAAGGACAGGTCAAAGTTGAGGTTGAGTGTCAAAGCAGGGGATGTCCACCAGCAATAGCTTCATGGGCAAGATTAGGAAGCCTGGTGGGCCACATTTAGGGCCACAGTGTGGAGGTTCCCTGGTCCTTCCTTCAAAGTACTTCTGCACACACCTTATTGAAATGAAGAGGAGAATCAAGAGGGCTTCCCGCATGATTGTAATAAGAGAGAAACAAATGATATGAACAACTAGGTAATTCAGTTTGTAGAAGGCCTGCTTTGAATTTCTTTCTTTGGAACCCATTCAAATTGCTAGGAAAGATTCTATAGACTTTGACATAGTTCAGTGTGTGTGTGTGTGTGTGTGTGTCTTTTCCATGTAGGATCATGCTATTTTATGAGCACAGCTGACATTATATAGCTGAGTCCTGGTGTCTTCCAAGGCAAATTATAGATAGAATTGCAGGGATGAAGTAGCTAGAGAGGTATCCTTGTTGTTAAGGCTTTGCTGGGCTACTCCCAAAGCAATCCATATTTGTGACTGACATATCAAGCAGATTAGGAAGCAAGAGAGAGACAGCTCAGAGACACTAGAAATTGTGGCAAGAAAGCTGGCATTGAGAGGGTGGGAAGCCTGACTGGAAAAAAACTGGTATATGGACAGAGTAAGAAACCTATATTATTCCTGTCTTATACAGCTGAAAAGGTGAGGCAGATGTGACTCACTCCAGCAAGGTGGAGGAGGCCTCTGGTCACCAAACCTTCCTCTGTTGAGAAAGACTGCCTTGGTCACCTTACAGTGAAAGGTGACCCATCTTTCAAACTCAGTGATGGGTCAAACTCAGTGATGGGGACAAATGGCATGCAGCTAGGGGACATTTCAGTTTGTGTAGGCAACCCATCCTGAGAGATGTGTCGCACCTTCAGGCTTCTATTTATGCAAATGGTTCAGTAAATAGTTCCTCTGAAGAAAGCAGTCCAGGTTCGAGAATGTCACTGAGTCAGGTACTATAATGCTGGTCTCCTCAAGTCCATGGACAAAATAGGACTCATCTGGGGTCCCAAACATCCTCAGGTTTCCCAGATGGCCACACACTCCTTTGTTCACCAATTGTTTGGTGGGTCCCTGGCCTTATGCAGTTGTTTCCCCTGTTCTAAATGGCTGAAATGTCTTTGCTGCGGCTTTCTTATAAGTAGGAGGAACTTTAAGCTGAAATATAGATACTATAGTCCTGACGACTACAGGCATCATCCCTGAGAGTTTCTCTGAAATTTATCTTGGCTTACTGTCTGAAAGTGGTTTAGGCAAGTATCGAAGCAACCGTGGGACTGGCTTGTGGGTGTGTCACCTTGAATAACTAAACTGACTTTGGATTATCCTCTTTATAGGGAGAATTCACGACTAGGTGAGATAATCCTGACATTTTGCTTCATGATATAACCCTTTCCCCCAACCTGGTTTGATGAAATTATCAATGAAACACTAATTGTATTTGTATTTTAACCTATGTTGTAAGCTGCCTCGAGGCTTTGTTGCGATGGGGTGGCCTATAAATGTTTTAATTAATTAATTAATTAATTAATGGAACATGTTGTAAAAGATTTCCAAACTTCATATGATATAGATTAGGTCAATTTGCACATGAAATACTGTGTAGACTTTTGATTTTTCCAGAGCACTTCAGCTAGTAAAGTGGTAAACAAAGCCAAAGAGCAAATTCTTTGGAGTTTGTCCAATAAGAAAAAAGACTGTGATACTGATTTTGGAAATTTCTTTTGGAAATTTATTTCTGCCCCATGTGGCTACCTTTACTTTTAGTTGGCTCCAAGTAGTGTGTCTGCATGCACAAAGCCTAATGTTCTCTTTTCCCTGCTCCTTTTGGAATTCCAAACCCTGGCACATCTGGCTTGATATAGAAAACCTACTCCATCCATTTTAGGATATGGAACAAAACGAGCTAGCAGCCATCTCTGTTCCATCTGTTTAGCACCAATGATGGATCCTTTAAAGCCCAATTGTAGTCCCACAGGGACACACTCAGCTAATCCTCTGCTTTTAAGATTTTATTTGTGCAATAAATGAGATGACAAGGTTTGCAAGTACATAACAAAATGAATAGGCTTCTAAATGCAACCTCTCAGTACTTGCTACGGAGGAAAATTCAGCCCAGCTAAAGTGTTTAAAACCCATTTCCTCTCTCCTTCATTCATATTTCAAACCGTAATATGCTTGTTTACTCATCAGGCTGGTGCTTTTTTTCCTATCTTCCCTTTTTCTTTTTTTAACCTATTTTTATAAATTAACCTGGCACAGATTTAATAATAATAACTCACTTTTATATGACACATTTTTATCTCAAAGATCTCAAACAGCTTTGCATGCTTAGCAAACTAATGCACAACATGATAATCTGTGAATGTGCAGGTCCAGCCATGGTGAGACATATCAGCAACGGTTTAGCAGGCATACGGTAATATGATGCAAAGGGAAGCATCCCTCAGTCAGGGGAACTGCAAGAGGCAGACTGTGATACACAGGCTGCAAATTCATCCTGGCACTCAGAACATGGGTCTCTGAATGTTCTTCATGGGGGCAGGCCGTACCCAGAGTGCTCACTTACCCAGAGTGTGGCTTGGTTCTTCCCTTCTGCACATGGGAACTTGCATGGATGCAACACACCCCACAAAGCAGCACTGGATGTGATGTTTATGCACAAGGGCAGCACTAGACTGTAAGAGCCTTGAAGCATCTTTTGTATGTCAATGTTTCTGGATTGTGGTGTTTGGTCAATGCACCGGTGTCCATCTGTAATTCAGATTGAGTGGCATGTGGTGGGAAGCAGGAGAGGTGCAAATGAATTACACAGAGATCAAGTGGTGGCAAAATGCATGTGCTCTGCTACTGAAATTAAACTAGAAATTCATCTCAGTAAATTAGAGTTCAGGAAGAACAAGTGAGACCTGCAATAAAAAGCTGTAGCACAAAGCAGTCCTGTTCAAAGTACTGGTCAGCCAGCCATGCCCTGTTCCAAGACACTACATTCCATTCCACCAGACCCTAAATGTTCCAGGGTCTCCCAACAGGCACTCAGCCTTTTGTGGTCACTGAGCATGGCCAGTCCTCATTGGATTCCTCCATTGTGCATCCTTCCTCCCTTATTTGTTCCCTCCCCATCAAAAAATTGTTGTGCTTCTGCAGATCTTGGAGTTTCCCAAAAACTGTAGAAGAGAACGTAGAAGAGCTCTGCTGGATCAGAGCAGTGGGCCATCTAGTCCAGCGATCCGTTCATGCGGTGGCTAAATGGCTGCACCCAGGATCCCAGAAGCAGGACATGAGTGCCTTCAGCATCTCAAACACTCCCTCTGATATTAGAGGTAGCATTTAGCCATCAGGACTAGTAGCCATTGGTAGCTTTGTCCGCTGTGATTTTGTCCAGTCCCTTTTAAAGCCATTCATCCAGGAGATGATCACTATATCGTGTGGAAGTCAATTCCATAGTTTACTATGGTTTCCATGTGCTTCCTTTTATCTCTCCTGAATCTCCTACCAATCAGCTTCAAGGGATTATCATGGCTTTTGGCATGATTCTAGAGGGAGAAAAACGCCACCTTGTCATCTTCTCTACCCCATGTATACCTCCCTTTTGTCCCCTTCTGGTGTCATTTTCCTAACATAACAAATGACATATGGAGAAGGAATCTGCCACTAGTTTATAGAATGGACTACAGGATACAGCTAAGCCATGGAGGAAAAATTGATGAAATCTGCTCATGTTATCCCCATGCATTTTAAATGAAGGAAACATTTAAAAGCTATTGCGAGAGGGAAGACCCATTTTGCAGCTTGAATCTGGAGTGCTCAGATTAATTTGTTGAAATGAGTTTCAGTGCATGTGTTTGAGGGCTCATGAGGAACAAAGTCACCCAGCCACTCTGTTGAAACAATTGACATCGTTTTTGGATTTTCCATAGCCACCTTTTCTGTGCTCCTATGATCTGGACTGGAAACTAGCAGCTGTCTCTCAGCTCCTCTCCGCTCCTTTTCTCCCATCCCACACACAAAAAGGCCCTGCAATCACATCATTCTTTACTAATTCCTCAGGAAAGTAAATGTGCAACCAACATTATTAGCATTTTTCAGACTATTTATCACTCTGGAAGGAAACCACAAGTTAATGTAAATGTGTGATTTATTTCCATGCACTGAGTTTGATATGTTATTGTTGTTTTTAATTTAATTTGGGAGACCAGCTGTTTTAAGCTTTTCTTATAGGAGTCTAATTGGTATATAATAGCATAGTTAATTAAATACAAATCAATACTTTAAAACAACTAATTGATATTTAATATGTATGGGAAAAATAACTTAGTTGTAATATAATTAATTCAATATTAAATAAGTGTTGGAATTACAATTATGTCTTTACAGTGATTATAAAGTTTATCGTTCTTTAATAAACTTGCAATTAGGCAGGAAGGAGCTCTGAAAATTATTAAACAGGTATTATTGGCCTATTAAACATTTATTACCATTCCTGATGGGATACAGCTGCACAATTGTACAAATTATGATTGTGTTAATAAACCTTTACTGCCCCTTTGCCATGGTGTTTTCATATGCTGGTTCATCCAAAAATATGAACCCATTGTGTCTTTTGCATATCTTAAATTCCTTTAAAGGAAAAAAGAGAAAAGAGGAGTGGCTGAGGAGAAGAGCCCATGATCTCTGCCAAGGGCAGGAACTTTTCCAGTTTTGTTCTCTTCTGCCCTGTAGCTCACTGGTTGAGCACATGCTTTGTATGCAGAAGGTCCCCAGTTCAGTCCTTGGCTTCACCAGTTGAACAGGAGTGGGCACAAGTGATGGGAAAGGCCTGACTTGCTGCCAGTCTGAATTGGCAATACTGGGCTGGGCTGTGTGATGGATCCACAGCTTGGCAGAAGGCAGCAGCTTCTAGGGCTGAAGGAACATGATGGTGGATTGATTGCGTGTGGTTCCATTCCTGTTGCTTGGCTTCTCCTGCCACAGTGCCAGCTAAGTGAGCCCAAGACTCCATGCCACTGGTTTGGATAGTGCAGTCTGTGATCTACCCTGTTTTCCTGAAAATAAGTCCTGGCATGATTTTTCAGGATGCTTGTAATATAAGCCCTACCCCCAAAATAAGCCCCAGTTAAGATCATCAGCCAGACGGATGCATTTAGTACGTCTGTTGCAATACAATTTGGGGTTTGGAGAGTTATGACGATGTTCCAGAAGAAGATGACATGACTGTATTTGAATAAATGTAGATTTTTGTACATAAATAAATGAATACATGTAGATTGTTTTACATGAAAAAATAAGACATCGACTGAAAATAAGCCCTAATGTGTCTTTGGAGAAAAAATTAATATAAGACCCAGTCTTATTTTTGGGGAAACATGATAAGCACTCCAACTCATCTCCATATTGAGAGGCTAGAGTGGTAACAAAGTGAATGCATCCATGCATTTTCTGTCACACGTATTTCAGCGCGTTCCAGTAACCTGCCCTTTCCGGCTTGCTTAGTTGGGAGGCAGAACAATGGTTTCATTTTGTATATCCCTTTGATCATTGGTGGAGTACCTATGTGTTCAGACAGTGTAACAATTCTCCCATCAGAGCAACAATCAGCAGTAGCAAGTAGGACTCTGTGCAAAAGATACAGGTGATTATGCAATTACACTTCACAATTAGTGGTAAGGTGAAAGGGAGAAAGAAGCTGATTTATTTGGCTTCATTGCTGAAGTCACTGCTTAGTATGATTGATAAAGTTAAGGCAATTCTGCAGGTTTTAATTACATTTTGTTACCTTGGCAGTTCATAAAGATCAAAGAGGTTTGATAAAGATCAATGGTATATTTGCTTTCATATCAACAAAAACATAAATAACAGCCTGCTTAGTTCTACCATTTTATACAGATATAATTAAATGTTAGACCAGTGATTCCAAAACAGTGACATGTCAGCTGTATCGATGAACTTCTGCCTGGCTGACCTTTTGAAAAGTGATAAAAAGGGATTAATTCTGAGCCAGAAGGCATCTTTGTACAAATGGTGGTCCCAAGGTGCCATTTCCAATGGATTTTCATATGCTAAACTCAAGAGAAACTACAGATGGCTTTCACTGTGTGACCAGATTGTAGTTCTGCATGTCCTGTTTCAACGAGTTCTTCAGGATATAATCCACTGCAATCTGGGGTACCCATTCAATGATCCATGACACAAACTCCAAGCAAGAAACATTCCTGTTTCTGAATGGCAGGAATGAAGATCGGGATATGGGAAGTGAGCTGCTTGAGATAACATGACAAGCAAGAGCTATCTCTTTATCTTGAAATCAGCAGAAGCAAACTGGAGTCAGAAGGTGGAGTTACAGAGGTCATGGCTACTACAATGTAATCCCAAATTCATTTACTTACAAGTAAGGTCCACTGAGTTCAGTGATAGCTTGACTGAATGGACTGAAGCCATTAATGTACCAAACCTGCTCTCTTATCCTCACCTGTCACCTTCCAGTGTGTAGCACTGTAGACATGCCCTTTCTGTGGCATCAAAGCAAGCTACATCGGCACAACAGACGATGATTTAGCCACTAGCAATAATGAACACAAATATGTGTTTGATAGTTAGATGCATTGTATGTTTATCTGTTTATTCCTCCACACTGGACAGCTGACATGATTTTTCCTCTATTTATCTTCACAACAACCCTGTGAGTTAGGTGGGGCAAGGAGAAGACAAGTTGTGCAAGATCACCTGATAAGGTTTCTGGCTGAGTGAGGATTTAAATGCAAGTGCCTTCAGTCCTACTGCAAAGGTTAGCCAATATGCTACTTTGGCTCAGTCATATGGGCACGTTTGGGATAAGTCGTACGGCTTGCAGGCATTTCACTAAATAAAAATGCGTAATTAATCATATCCCTTGGCATGGTGTATCGTGATTGTTTTGCATAAAGATAAATGTTCTGGCGAACACTGAAGGCAGTGCCGACAAAAGATGCTGCGCCCACATTGGCCTGAGGATGGCAAGTCCCTGCCATGTAAAAGAGAAAGTGTTTTATGCAGTCTATAGTGAGCATTGTTTATATTTGACTTGCTCAGCAGTTTTCTCATTGATTCATAATGGTGGCATGACCACAAGTAACAGGGAGGTCAACAGAATGAGAGAAGAACCTTCAAACAGAGTAGTTCGTTTTAGCTGAGGCTGGTCTCCAGTTTTACGCTTTGAAATCTGTTTGTGAAGCCTGCATTGAATTCTGGAAAGCAGATCTCTTATTAATCATGAGAGCTGTTAGCTGCAGCTCTCTCCCTCTCCCTGCATATGAGTTAGAAAGGAAAATGTCCTCTCAGAGCGTAATGAGGCCATGCCACCAGCTCCAACTAGCCCTGTTCACCTGAAGTGGCTGCTTGGATCTGAGCACTGCTTCCTGCTTCCCCTGTCTCTTTGCAAAAGAAGCATTTGACATGAAAGGGAGCACAGGCTCACCACCAGAACAAAACAAAAGAAAGGGAAAACAAGCCAAAAAGCCTCAAAAGGACTTTGATCAGCAGGGCTGCATAGGAAGAGAAAACCCTAGTCATTTAGGCCTGGGCCACCAGCAGGCAGCATTAAAGGACACGGTGCCTTAATTATTTCCAGTGTGGACTGTGCAGTTTTGTTTGAAGGCTCTGCAAGGTGTTTTTATTTCACTGTGAGTGAGAGCCACATACATGGTGGATAAAAGAAAAATTCCATATGGTGCCTGTGGAAAAACAGGGGCAGTTTTAAGAACTAAACAATAACAACAAAACATATTTAGATCCATTTCCTTCTGTGTTTACTGATAGCCAAGCATCTCCTGTAAGAAAGCAAGAGCTCCGTGACATGTATTTCCTTGGGCCATGGCATTCAGCCACCGCCTGGGCCAGCTGTTTTGCCTTGAATGGGCATGGAGCCTGGGGACAGATTTATCTTTCCTTCAAGGTCCTGTGTTCTATTTTATCAAACTGTCTGCTAAGTGAAAAGGATTACAGAGCTCTCCTTACTTGCATGTGTTGAAGACCAAAGATTTGCTGAGCATCCCACTTAACTTAAGCATAGCATCCAAAGCAAACACTCAGCGAGACTTTCCTTTGGGAAAGGAAAGCCACTCTGTTGCAGAAAGTGTGAGCAAGTCAAGCACTCATAAAATCTGGATTTTTTCCCCTTGCTTATATCCATACTCATTTCAGGTGGAAGGGATGGATTGTACAAATCCTAACACTTTCCATAATGGAGGGCGCAACATAATAGGATATGAATGTCAAGGCATTGCTGGGATGTGTTGCAACAGGCTTAGTGGCATAGCACAAAAATGAAAGTGTGAATTTCATTGATCTCCACCTTTGAACCCATCCAGCTGAAACGTACGTGCACGCACATGCACACACATCATGGTTAAATAAATCTTATGGGAAAAACAAATTATTCACATTTAATCCCACTGGTAATATCAGTGCTGAAAGAAAATTTAAGCACTTCAATTTCACAAATATTAACAGCTCAAAGTGTCCTCCTTGCAAGATAGAACATTGATTTATGGGTGCAAATTCATTTCTACATCACAGGCATTCAGCAATAAAACCTTGGGTACCGGCAGGACTGTGTGTGCCCTGTCCAAAAATCAAGCCATCCATCAAAAACCAAGACAACATAAGCCATTTTCCTTTGCTCAAGTAGTTAGAATGAACAAACCTACATGGTGGGAAGGCTGAACGGGGGAAATCATCTCCGTCAAAAACACTCTCTGTCCAAGACCCAAGTGTGTTCGCTCCAGTGAAATAAGCATACAAGTGCCCAATGTGTGTGGTTTCTTCAGAGGATGAATGCATGTTCCTTGTGGGCAGAGACTGCCCCTGGAATTCGTTCTTCCCACAACTGAGTCCAACTGAAAGGGCTCCAAATTCCAGTCAAAGAAAAACTGGAATATGCAACCTTATAAATGATGCAAATCAGGTTTGCATCTGTTTGATCATATTGCACAATTCACCTTGATTCTACCAATTATTATAAAAAAGAATATTAAAAATGTGCCTTGTCCTGCACATTGATGCTTCAGCTTCTGGTTTTTCACCATTGGGGCATGTTCAATGCAGTAATCCCAATGTGAGCTGTGCATCTGAAACAATTGACATTGTATCAGGACCCAGACAACTCACAATCTCCAAATTAAATTCCTTTCAGGCTGCTTGATACACTTCCAAGTCTATCACTGCAGTCCATAAGAAAAAATAGCTTGAGAGGCAGGATGTTCTCCAGGTACTAGATTCTGCATGTAGCACCTAGTTCTTTGCTTCCACAGACCACTGTGAGCTATAGCATCCATGGTGCTGGAGAAAGCAGCTCCTACAAAAGCTTAGAGGGTGAAGTAATCCCCAGTAGGGATCAGTGGGGTGTATTAAATCTGTTCCACCTGTTTCACACATGGTCAGCCTTCTTTAATTCCATTGTCCAGTCACTGATGGAATCAGGTGTTTTGTTTTTCATTTTTAATTTTACCAGCGGTTCATTCTATTTCTGTGCATCTGCATTTGAATTAATTTGCATTAGCACATCAGCAAATGTGCTAATGAACTATAGTGCGTTAACACTAATGTGGATTAGCACGAATTTCCTCCCAAAGTGAAAAACTGATGCACAGGTCTGCATGACGTAGAAAAAGCCAGTCCATTGCAGAATATACAGGTTGGATTAATAGAAATCTGAACTCCTTTAAATCCATTATGGATTAGGCAACCCTAATCCCTCAAATCCAGCTTGATTCTGTTCCTGGGAAGCACAGAGCAGGAGATCACACATCATAATGATCAGACACAGGGTCCTAGTTTATTGTTACTGGCATTGCTCCAGCTGGAATTGGTATTATACTGAACAGGGAGACTCCTGTGTGCTAATCTTTGTACCATGTATGAAAGTTGTTCAAGTAGAATAGAAAATAGAAAGGGGCCATTTTAAATTGTAGATCACAGATCAATTAATGCAGATTCAGCAACATGAAAGATTGGGGGAATTTAATTTAAGACTCATGTGTGGGGTAAAACTGCATTGAGAGTTGTTGAAAAACTATGATCAAACTATTTCATTTGATGACATCCAACTCAATTTGCTTCATTGTATATTTATGTATTAGATTTATATCCTGTCTTTTTCTTTTTCAAATAACTCAAAGAGGATCATTCTTCTCCTCCCACTTTCATTCTTATTCCCACAACAACCGCCCTGTGAGGTAGGTTGGGCTGAGAGTCGCTGACTGACCCAAAGTCACTCAGTGGGTTCCATGGCTAAGCAGGAAGCAGAAGCCTGATCAGCTGAGTTCCAGCCCTGAACCCTTAACCACAACACCCCACTAGTTCTATCTCACTGTGCTTAAAGGATCTCAATTTTTTGATTTCATTTGTGGGCTTCTCCATTGATGTGGCTTGGACTGCCAGCAAAGCCACTCTGAAGCCCATGAGTGACAGTTCTTTTGCCAAGGAAGCTGTTCCTTTCCTTATTATCCTGACTCTACTCATAATCTCTTCAGCATCTCTATCATGGACTTTACGTGTTGAAAGTGCCTCTTCTTCTCAGTGGGAATTTTTTTCTGAGTGACATGTACTTTGGTTTGTCTTTTCTAGAACTTGGTCTCCCAAGGAGGGGATGCTGTGTGGTCTTTGGGTTCATGTACAAGGAGAAGTATCGGCGAATGACTGAAGGTCAGTGTGATGTCTTTGCCTCCGTTGTTGTCATCAGTTCTGCTCTTCCACACTCCCTTCCTATTAGCATCTTACTGGGTTGTCTCTAGTAATGTTTTTCCTACCCTCTCTTCACAAAAGAAACCTGCAAGCAAACTAGAATGTTTCTGCTTCCCAGCAAACATAAGACTCCCTTTTCATGACCAAAGTACAGTCACTAGCCTGGAAGGGATCCTCAACAGACAACACAAAATCTCTGTCTGTAATGGGGTGATGCGTCATATTTTACAAAAGGCAGCCATCGGTTCAAAGATGCCCTCTACTGCATGGGCTATCCAAGCCCATTTAACAGATAAGGAACCCTTTAAAAAGATATGAGTATGTAGAGGTGTGTGGACTTTGTTAAATTTGATTCATCTTTGTTTTGTGGATTGTCAGGTACCTTATGATCAATCATCCGTTCATTAATGGAATTGGAATTTGCAGAAAAGTATTTGCATACTTTGGGGCATAGCTGTGCTTACTTTACGCTTCTGCAAATGCACAACCCTCCCCCCTCTCCACACCCCAATGAATGTTTTTCCTATAATCCATGGCAGGAAATGGATTTGGGTCCATTTTTTGTAAAGTTCCCAAACCTCAATGAAGTTGGCTCTGCATATTGCCAGTATTTACCTATATTGCAAGCTGTATATTTGGTTTGAAGGGGAAGTCAGTGGAACATAGTTGCATGCCTTAAGTTTCCTGAACTTTGTTGCTGGAAATATTTAATTATTGTTTAAGCTTCTTCTCCAGTACTTGACATCACAGGGTCTCCAAGTAGTTTACACAGCAGCACATCCAATACAATACAAAACCAAGTGTAAAAACCATATACAGCCACCAGTCTCTTGAACCCTACAGTGAAAACAACAAAACAGAGCAGGAGTATAAGTCAGAGAAAGCATGAATCAAATGTATTTTCTAGAGGCATTTGAAGGTCACCAGGGTTTCCCCCGGCTACTACTGAGAAGGCTTTCTTGTGTACTGTTACTTGACAACACATGGTTGTTTCTAGGATAGCTAATAAGGCCTCCTCAGAAGATCACAGGGATCAAATACGGGTATATACAGGGGACATGGAGCACATAACAGTAGACAATTGTGTGGCTACTGGTGCATGAACCGCCATAACAAATGTATTCCTGTTCAGCAATAGGCAGAGTTGGTACATCAAGTAAAATTGGGAATGACTGGTCTGGGCCACTGAGGTCACTTGTATCTCTAGTGACAAAGGTGGATCAGAGATACCCCCATACCATGTACCTGTTCCTTCGGTCAGAATGCAGCTCCATCCAGAACAGGCAAACATCTCAAGCTCCAGACTTAGGAACTGCCCATCCTGCCATGTCGGGATGCAGCTCCAGTTTACTTGCTCTCATCTAGCCCATACCTGCATCCAGGCACTGTGTGCTTGACCTCCCCTGATTCAGGTATCTCAGAGAAAAAGAGTTGGGTGTCATCAGCATTAACTTAACTGTTAACTTCTTGCCCTAAATCTACTTATGAGTGTCCCCAGGGGGTTCATATAAATAATACACAACATTGCGGACAGAATATTCATAAAAATATTTCACAGTGGCAGATGGAGCAGTTCCAGCCTGCAAGAACAGGTTCAGCTTCCCCTCTGGAAGAAAAAGGTGGCAGCAGGGATAGCATCATAGCTTTCAAGTTGCCCAAGCAAACATCCTTCTCAGGAATGTTGATGGTTCCATGGGGCCACATGAACCGCTTTCTAAGAAAAAGAGGCACATATCACTGTTAATTCCTTTCACTTGCCAAAGGTCCCATAAGCAACCATTGATTCACTGTTGCAATAGCTGTGTGTAATTGTGAACAGAAATCATTAAACTATTAAAAGCATTTGCAATGGATAACAGTTAGCACCACAGCAGTTTGCAGTGTATCCTCTGGATGTTTTTAAGCCTCATGTCCCATGGAATCCTGAATCTCCCGTGATTACTGTTAAAACAGGAAATGGCAGGGAGTGGAGTCCTTGGCACCTGTGTTTGACTGTGGGGGCTTATGCAGTCATGGCTCTGTGGTAGAGTGCATGCTTAATGAGTGGAAAGCCCCATGTTCAATCCCTGGCATCCCCAGGAAGTGCTGGAAAAGGATCCAGCTGGAAACCTGGAAAGTTGTTGCGGCCCGATGATGTGGACAAGGTGCTTGGACAGGTAGGCCCTACCACCTGCCTATTGGACCCTTGCCCATCTTGGCTTCTTAAGACGGCCAAGGATGGGATTGGGACCTGGATCCTGGGGCTTGTCAAAACCTCTCTGAGGAATGGTCAGGTACCTGCCCCTTTAAAGGAGGTGGTAGTCCGGCCGGTCCTAAAGAAGGCATCCCTGGATCCAGAGGAGGCCGCCAATTACAGACCGGTGGCCAACATCCCGTTCTTGGGCAAGGTGTTAGAGCAGGTGGTGGCAGGACAAATCCAAGCACTCTTGAATGAAACTGATTATCTGGACCCATTTCAGTCCGGCTTCGGACCCGTGTATGGTACTGAATCTGCCTTGGTCGCCCTGTATGATGACCTGTGCAGGGAGACAGACAGGGGGAGTGCGTCTCTGTTGGTTCTCCTGGACCTCTCAGTGGCTTTCGATACCATCGAACATGGTATCCTTCTGGATAGGCTTGCGGGATTGGGAGTTGGAGGCACTGCTTTGCAGTAGTTCTGCTCCTATCTCAATGGCCATTTCCAGAAGGTGGTACTGGGGGACTATGGCTCTGTGCCATGGCAGTTATGCCATGGAGTTCTGCAGGGGTCCATTTTGTCTCATTTGCTCTTTAACATCTACATGAAACCACTGGGAGAGGTCATTAGGAAGTGTGGGCTGCGGAATCATCAGTAAGCTGATGATACCCAGCTCTACCTCTCATTCTCAACTAATCCAGGTGAGGCAGTAGCTGTACTGAACCGGTTCCTGGCCAAGGTAATGGGCTGGATGAGGGCCAATAAACTGAAGCTCAATCCAGACAAGATGGAGGTCCTGTTGGTAGGTGTGTCGGGCTTCGGGATGGGGGACTTGAACCTTGTCCTGAATGGGGTTGCACTCCCTCTAAAGGACAGGGTTCGCAGCTTGGGAGTGCTCCTCGACCCAGAGCTGACGTTAGAAGCTCAAGTAACAGCGGTGGTGAGGAGCGTCTTCCTTCAGCTTCGTCTGATTCATCAGCTGTGTCCCTACCTGGAGAACGACTGCCTGGCATCTGTGACTCATGCACTGGTAACTTCCCGATTAGATTTCTGTAACGCGCTCTACGTGGGGCTGCCCTTGAAGACGGTCCAGATACTTCAATTGGTGCAAAATAGAGCTGCCAGGTTGCTGACAGGGACTGGGCATTGTTCTCACATAACCCCAGTTCTCCGTCAGCTTCACTGGCTCCCCATTGAAGTCCAGGCCCAATTCAAGGTGCTGGTTATCACCTATAAAACCCTCAACGGCTTGGGGCCTGGCTATCTAAAGGAGTGCTTACATCCATATATGCCCTCCCGCCCCCTGACATCAGCGAGGGAGGCCCTTCTCCGGGAGCCCTCTGTGAGGGATATTAGGAGGGTGAGCACCCGGAGGAGGGCCTTCTTGGTGGTGGCACCCCACCTATGGAATGCGCTCCCCAGAGAGGTCTGCCTGGCGCCGTCGTTATTTGTTTTTTGGCACCAGGCCAAGACCTTTTTATTTAAACGATAATTTAATTGTTAATAGGGTTTTTATTTAATTGCTTGTACATCTGCCGAGAAACTCCAAAATAATTTTAATTTTATACAAATTGTTTTCGTAAGCCACCCCGAGGCTTCGGTGATGGGTGTGGCATAAAAATGCTATAAATAAATAAAGTCACTGCTGGTTAGTGTCAATAAGACTGGGTAGATGGGCCAGTATTGCTCAGTATATGACACTGTGGTCTGTTCCTGCAGTCCATCCCCCCTGTACTGTCTTACTTTTGTTGGTCTAATGGGAGTCACTCTGGGTTACAAATTCTGCAGAAACTCAGAAGCAAGCTAGTGAATTGGATACCTACTCCTGGTCCAGATCCACTTGCATTTGTATGGATGGCTGAGATGAAGGGGCATTTGGGTGTAGGGTTCTATGCATGGAGGCTTCTCCAGATTCCAGAAGCCTGATTACAGAACGGTTCCAGGAGCCTGAGGAATCTGCACAGGCAGATGTACCCAATTCAAATTCCTGCATGATGAGGCCAAGCCTGGGAAAAGCTATACATCACCATTGGCAGGACTACAGGCACAGTGTCTTTCAATTCATCTCACCCCTTCATGCATTACTGGTGACTAGAGAGAAGCCTGGATCTGTCATGACAAGTGAACAATTATATTTGCTGCATGGAAAGGATTGCCTAGAAAAACCCCGGGATGATTAGGCTAATAGTTCCTTAAGACAGCAGTTGATTTGGTTTTAGAGAAAGAAAGGAAGGATTAAAAAAGAGGTGCAAGAAGTTGGAGCAGATGCTATGTCAGTCAGATAGAGACAGACACCTACAGCCTTGTTGGATTCAAGTTGCAAGGTTCTCCAGAGACAAGCAGTGCAGGGGACAGGATTGTGATATCACACATTTCACAGCCATGATCACATACGTGAATTTGCTCGGCCACAGTTCACATCTGAGAGTGAATAGGCCATTCCCCTGTGCATATTCAAAGGTTCTTTGCGAGAAGACGTGGCTCTCTATGGAGCTGCAGGGGAAGGCAGAGATTTGGTCAGGCACAATTCCGACAAACAAAGAGTGTTGCTTCTTGAAATTCCAGAAGCATGAAGGTTGATCAATATGGATGGTTTGAAAAGGCTACCTAATCCTGGCTGGGAATGCTGTGCGAACATTAGCACCCGTTTAACTGAGTTTCTCAGCAAAACTTTGTGCAGGGACATCTCTGGGACCAACAGTTCCCAGGGAGTCTGGCAGCATATCCTAGGAAAAAAACAGTTAACATTAATCTATGTAATTTGTGCCTTTTTAATCTTGGCCTTTAGAATACCATTTCATCAGCTGAACTAGTAGCCATATTGTTTACGCAGCTGTCATGACTCATGTCAATTGTACTCTACCTGAGGGAGATTTTCCATTAGCACTATGCATTTTTTCTGTCTGTTATTCAGGTTTCACAAAAAGCTTCTGTCAATGTTCAAAATGCTTGCATGAAAAGGAATAACACAATGCAATTTCAGTGAACTTTAAATTCTATACTTACTCTAAAGGTTTGGTCTTTGTTTTCCAAGCAGATGCACAAGTGGATGACATTGGCTTTAAAATGTAACACAGGAACCCCTCCCTTTTATTCATATCAGCCTCGTTTAAAATTATTATCTCATCTAAGTATTGACAAGATCCCCCAAATGCAGACTGCTTAATGAGGACTTTATATAATTACCATAACTGCTTTGTTGAAGAGGAAGAGAGGAAGCAGGCGTCTGAGACTGCGCAACAGAATATTCAGGTCCTTTAGTACCTGGGCTTTTTTATTATTTTATTTTATTTTTATTTTTTGTTCAGTAAATCAAAGTGTTGATTTACTGATTGGTGCAAATTGGTGCAAGGAATTCAGTAAAAAAATGGGGGGTGTTAATTTCCCTTGCTAACAATAGAGATAGACATAGAGAGGGAGAGAGACAGAGAGAGATTCTAAAGTACAAGAAAAGTCAGTTGGATGGGTAGATTGCTTTGCCTATATAAAGTTACCCACTTTTGTCTTACTCCCTGCACTTTCCTCATGAATTGCAAATAAAGTAGACATGTCCAGAACTGAACAAAATTTTTACAAAATCAAAGCAGGCCAAGGATCGATCTTACCACTCTTAGCCATCACATTGTATCTCTCTTTCATGAAAATCTTACCAGTAGAAGGGAATCTTATTAGTAGATTATCAAAACTGTCCTGAGATGAAACCTGTCCCAGTCTCTATTTCTACCATTGCACCTCCAAAAAAAAGTGGATTGAAGAGGGTTAAATCCATTCAAGATGCTTGGAGATTACTCAAAATCACAACAATATAGGTGCAGAGAATATGCATAACACAAGCCAGGAAAGGTAGCACACAGTCCAAGAGGTCACCAGCATGGTTCACAAATAAAGTCAACGATGCTATAGAGAAAAGACTTCCTTCTTGTCCAAATCAGGAAAGCAAAAGGGAGTACAAAGAGATGCAAGCTGATAATAAGATAGTTCCTTCTACAAATCTTTGGTTCAACTGCACTTGGAATATTGTGTACAGTGCTGGTTGCCTTACCTGACAAAAGTGACTTCATTGATTTGGAAGAAGGTGCAGAGAAGGGCAACTACAATGATCAAGTGATTGGAGCAATTCCCTTTTGAGAAGCAAAAGTTTTTTTGTTAAATGTTTTTAATAATGCAACATGTTGTAAGCCGCCCCGAGGCTATTGCAAGGGGCGGCATATAAATTTTTAAATAAAATAAATAAATAAAAAAAAAGCAACTATGACAACTGGGATCGTTCAGCTTAGAAAAAGGGTGAATAAGGGGAGACATGAAAGAGAAGTTTAAAATTATGCACGAGGTGAAAAAAGTGGAGATGGGGATATTGTCTTCCCTTTCCATAATACTAGAGCTCAGATTCATTCCATGAAGCTGATTGGTGGGAGATTTAGGATAGACAAAAGGAAGTACTTCTTCACACAATGCAGTTAAACAGTGGAATTCACTGCTACAGGAAATAGTGATGACCACCAATTTGGATAGCTTTAAAGAGGACTTGACAAATGCATGGAGAAGGATGCTATCAATGGCTAAGTGCTGCCTTCATCATGAGAGGTGGCATACCTGCATGCATCAGGTGTTGAGGAGTTTGGGCAGGTAGAGCTCTACCCATCATCTTTGAGAGACCCTGCAGGCAGCAGGTTGGCCACTGTGTGAATGGAATGCTGGACTGGATAGGCCAGACCAGATCATGTAGATCTGATCCTACATTGATTTTTCTTTCCTCTTAGGTTCTTCTGGGTGACATAATAGTGTTACTTTATATCATCCTTGTAATATTATTTACATTTTGTATTGATTTGTCCTTTCAAAAAGCTTTCATTTGTCTCCATATGATGAACATAGATGAATGGAGAATGATGTAGCATCTTTTTTAGAATGGGGTGCTTTCTGATCAACCCAGCATCTCGATTAAGGATCAGCACTCTTTCTTTGTGTCTGAATCACTAGGTAGCTCAAGGCTGTGAGATACAAGGAGGAAATTAAACTAGTGACAGTTGTAGTCTGAACAGAAGAGCAGTAGAGCTGTTGGGTAATGATAGCCTTGAAATAAAGAAGCGTTAGACTTAATCCTCTACCATCTGTCTTCATTCTGCTAATAACCTACTCAATCAGACACTGCAGACTGTTTGTTAACATTCAGAAACAGATACATAATCACTAGGAACATGCCATTTCTCCAGTTAGGGGACTGATCTTTAGAAAGGCAGAGTTTCTCCATTGGAAAATATGGATTTACCTGAAGATAAGGTCTAACATTTCAGGTGCAGCCTGCACAAAACTGAGAGGCTGCCAAACCAAAGCACAACTCAGCACCCTATGTGCTGCTACCCATAAGGGCTGAATAAATTCCCTGGTTTTGCTACCTTCTTGGGATGACAAAAGAACTTTTGGGAAAACCTCAAGGGAAAGGGGGCTTGTCCCTTGATTTTTCTATCCACTCCATTTTGTCTGGTCTTTTCCCCTAAGGTGTTATGTATCCAGGACTTAGCGCCCAGTAAGTAGGTAAAAGGCTGTAGTGTGAACCTCCAAAGCCTTTTTGGGAGTTCAGTCTGAGACTCAGTTATCAATAAGCATGTAGAAAATTTTGATTTCCTTTTTGATGATGATGATCATCCCCGATGACCCCCATCGGTGCGGGTGTTCAAGGACAGGCTGGACGTCCACATGGCGGGCATGTTGTGAGCGGAGCCTGCTGGTGCCGGAGGTCAGACTGGATGGCCCAGAAGGCCCCTTCTGACTCGCTCTGTTTCTGTGTTTCTATGTTGATGATGATGATTAAAAGCTTTTGTATGCTGTAAATCTTTCAGGGCAGCTTACGGCAATTTAAATATATGCATAGACCCAGAGCAGTGTTGCAGCAGTTGGAGCTTTTGCCAGCCCATGCACATCCAATGAAAGGTGTGCAAAGAGCCCCTCTGTATGCAGCTGTACTGGGAACCAATTACATATACAGGCATAGCATGGATTCTCTACAGATGTTCTAATGGACTCAGGTCGGTTGGACACACTGTCCACCAATGCACTCCTTCACATTTGTCTGGTTTAAATATGAGATGAAACATGTGTAGGGACCTGAACCCTGACACTTACAGAAAGGCAAGGGAGGCATGAGCAACTGTCTTTTTTTCTGTTTGCTCAGCAGGGAGAAGCACACCCACTCCCTATCTGAAATATTTTGGCTAATGCATGCTAAGGCATTGATATGATTGGCAAGCCAAGACAGCTTGCTTAATTTCCCTCCATCTCATGCACTGAACAATGGAGGAGAAAAGGGGCAGGTTTGTGGCACTTCCTTTGTGAAACATCAGATTTATTTTGCCCTCGTCAGCCATGCCCACAGGACTGTCCTGGCTGGTGTTGCAAGCACCAAAACCATTTAGGAACGGTTTGGTAAGCTCTTACAATGATTAGCTACAAGATTATTAAAACTGGATTTTATTTTATGAAAACAATATAGTATTGATAAGAAGAAAGCATTTGGTTTGCATATGGGCCCATTAGCATCTTCAGGTAGGCAATACTCTTGACCTAAAACCGGAGAGCTGCTGCCAGTCAGCCTCAATAATACTAGTCTAGATAGACCATTGGCCGGACCCTGCAGAAGAGAGTTTCCCAGGTTCCTCCATGCTGACAGTCTAATGACTTAGACTTGTTGTGCACAGCTGCCCCCGAGGCACTTCACGGTAACATGGTATTAAGGGGATGGGACGGAAATCACAAAACAAAGCAACTTGTTGCTCTTTTGTGTTGCTTCCTGAGGTCACCTTAGTCAAGCATAAGCTCCCTTACCAAATAAGTACCTGTGAGTCCAGCTCTCATCTTCTTCCAAAGACCCAGAACTATGGTGTGTTTTACTCAACCAGGCAAGTCTCCGTTCCTCTTTTATTCACCCTCCCCTGCATCTGACTCCTTGCCAAATCTGTATCAACTAGTTAGCAATCTGCACTGTAGCAATTATGGCGGGTTTTTGGCAGGCACTTATAAAATGACTAACAAGAGCTATTAAGCACAAAGAGGTGTCAGCCAGTTTCTCTGCCACCTGTTCAGCAAGCCGATAGAGGATAGTAGGTACTCAAGACAGCATTCCATATACAAAAGAGTGGAGTGCAATCAGTCCTCTGCTCCCTTCTTAATTATGATCCTTTTCTCTTCCCCTACTTTGCTCATGCCTTCTGTAGATGTATGGTGAAGCTTAAAATGCAGTATGAATAGTTCATACTAAAGAGCCATTTTCTGTGTAGACAATATACAGGTATGGGATGCCTGTCTGGTTGTCATCTGCCAGATGCAGGCATTTAAAACATGGAGAGGCCATGGAGACACACACGCAGGTCCCTCCACCTCAGCACTCTGACCGTCCTGTGTGGAGAGAAAGTTCTGAATAGTTACTGTAATTAGCTGAACTCCATCACAGCCCCTTCCCTGATTGTGATCTTCCCTCCAATTGTATCACAGCCTTCCTGAAAGCTATGCCAGGAAGGACAGGGAGGATAAGGGTTGCAACAGGTGGAGCTCTGGCCCTGTGGTCCCACTTTATTTACCTGGACATTCTGGTAGCTTCATAAGCATGCAAATAGATCTGTGCTGAGACACAACTTGTCTGTCAAGCAACTGATGTGTTGCACTGAACTGGAAGAGTGTTTTAATGGAGGTTCATCACCAGATTGCACTCTCTCAATCATTCTGGGATATATGTATCAAACACCACCTACGCAAGATTAGGGAGCAGCATTAATTACTTGTATGCATAACCTATGCTGCCATCTGCATTAATAACTCAAAACTCAGTAAGTTCACATATTAACACATGCTCATAAACTTCTTCAGAACAGACAAGCAAACCATACCCAAAGCATGAGGTGATATTAATTGTTCTGCACACAGTAAGTACAGAACATCCATCCTGGTAGATGGATGTATGACTCACTATGCATTTCAAAACAAAGGATCCATAAGCATCAACTTCAGAGAGAGAGAGAGAGAGAGCGCACTGTAAGTGGTTAGTGCTATCATGGGGTAAAGTGAGACAGCCAGCTCAGGCAGCAGATGTTGTGGTCACAGTAATTAAACCTGCATCCAACTATTCTACCTTACCCCTACCCTCCCTCCATGTACACGGTCATGTGTAGGACCAAGGTATGCACATACTTTCTTCTAGGGAAAGGAAAGGGAAAAGAGGGTGTAGGAGGGTGAGGGGAGGCTGCATTCATCTACTATACCATATAACACTTTATCTCCGGCCATGCTAGTCCACCCCCTGTAGGGTTGTGTGGGTAGGGACATGTGAGGCATCTGTCAGATTTCCTAAGCTGGGCTCCCCAGACTCCAGCTGCTTTCTTGTGGCCCTAAGCCTGACTTGGCACCAAGTGCGCTAGTGTGGTGTTGGGGTTAGGAGTGCAGGCCTGGGATTCAGGTGACCTGGGTTATAGTCTCTGCTTGGCCATGGAGCCAACTGGGTGACTCTGGGCCAGTCACAGACTCACAGCCCAACCTCCCTCACAGGGTTGTGGCTGTGGCGATAAGATTGGGAGCAGCAGGAGAATGATGCAGGTCACTTTGGATTCTTTAACAGAGAAAGGCAGGACATGCATCTAATCAATAAATCCATAAGAATAAGTGTGCCAAGCATTTGCAAGAGCATCCACCAGGAATCGAATGCTGTGCAAGTGGAGTATCCCTTCTGCACATGTGACTGTTGGGCTTTGTGTGTGCTGCACATGCAGCAGAATGGGGTTTCTGGGCTGCACAAGAGGAATTCCACTAGCGTTTCATGGATATCATCTCAGCTTGGCTCACTTCCTAAGCCAGGGCCAAGCATAAGCAAGCAGTCCAACAAGCAGAAGACAGCCTGATTACACAGGTGTGGGTCTCTTCAGTCCTATGGGAAAAGGAAACAGGCTGCATAATAGTGTCAGCACCGCTCTAAGATAAAGCATGCTTTTAATGCCAGTTCTGTGCTTTTGGAGTACTATGCCCCTTTTGAGTCTGCTCAGGCAGCAAAATGGCTTTGGGTGGCCCTGCTATTGCTAAGTCAAGAATACAAAGCATGACAGAGACACTGCACCATTATAGTGTTGAGTTTTATTTCCATATCAGTGTTTCTGTGGCTTGCAAGGACAACAGAACAGCCAGGATACTGTACACACACTGTTTTGGTGGCCCGTGTTCCAAATCACAGCATTACTCTGTTAATGCAAGGATTTTATCCTAGTGTATCACACAGATGCACAGGCACGTAGTTCAGTCCAAGAGTTCATAGAAAAATTGGGTTCCTAGACTCATTGGAGTGTTTTCTATGCAATGGAAAGTTTGCCCTAGCCAGGAAAGCTTTATACTGTGTTACTAATACATGCTTGCATGGTTGAAACCATTAGCAGGAGTTAGAAGAGGGCCAGGAAATCAGAGCAGTGCCAAGAAATATAGAAACATGGGGGCGGGGGGGGGAGTGAGTCCGAAGGGGCCTCCCGGGCCATCTAGTCTGACCCCCAGCTCCAGCTGGCTCTGCTCATGTAATTCCCAACAGATAAACTAAAGTCAAGAAGATTACTGTTCTCCAGGGAATGTCCATCCCAAACAGAAGCCTTTATAGACCTTCCTGCCTAGACTCTGGGAATACACCGCTTTCAGAAGCTCCTGGTAAACTGTTTGGTGGCTCACTGCATGCCACAGCTGCATACAGAGAGGAAAGTCCCCAGGTCTCACTCAGTGGCTCCTGAGGGTACTAGCAGCAATGCTACATTGCCACGATCACCTTTAGAAGCTTTGCTCAAGTGGACAATACTGGGCACACCGGACCGACTCAGTATTGCAGGTTTGCAGAGCCATTTTCATGCCGGTGACCCAATTTCAGGGGCAAGCAGGCAAAGGCTGAAAAGAGCTGGACTGGATATCCCAAGTGCACCAAATCTGGCTCCCTGGTCTGAGGTCCTCCATCTCTGGCAAGAGGCAGGTCCGTTTACACTGAACCCCACAAAGAGTGCTGGGTTTGTCTTTTGCCATCTTTTGACCTCCCTCCTCAAACCCCAGCCTGTCCCTACCTTTGTTATACACAAGATTGAAAGCTGGAGCTGGAGCTGGGTTGGGGGCCAAAGGAGGAGGCAGGCGCTGGTGCATGCAGATGAAAGCTGTTTTATGGTTTATAATTATCTTGTACCAGCCCTCCAAATAATTATAACGTGTGCGTATTAATAATTGATCTAGAACAGCAGCCCTGTGCCGCAGCGCCTGTGATGGAAGGGGGAGTTCAGGCGGGGCTTGCATAATGCGCCTTGGTCTGAACAGAGCGCTCGGGAAACTGGCACGCCACGCAAACTCGCCCGCCTGCCCCCGCCCGCTGGAGTCAGTGAGCTATTAGAACAATTAACTGGCACGTCCATTGAAGGCGAGGCAGCAATTATTTTGTTTCTAATTTAGAATAAATACAAAAGCCCACTTGTGCAACTGAGTGGCTTATTTGTCCTGCTTAAAGGGATCTAATGGGGTGACTGTTGTCAACAGAGGAAGAGCTTCTCCATTTCCATTTGTTTTCCTGTTAATTTGGTCTCTCCGTCTACCCCCTCCATGGTTTTCTAATGAAACTTGAAAGAAAGGGAAAGGGAGGGTAGGGGGCTCACAATGACAGCGTTTATCATAAGCCAAAGGCATGGAAATCCAAGAGTCTTAAATTGCACAGAAGCAAGCAAAAGTGAAGTCAACGGGAAAAAACACAATTGACAAAACACTTTGGAGGCCGAATGCTTTACCAATGGGAGGTTGAGAAGCTGATTAGTTTCTCAAGCAAGATGTTCAGACAGTAGTTAGCACAAGTTCTGCTTGCAAAAGTCAGCACAATGCTCAGACCACAGAGAGGCAGGGAAGAACGAGGGACTCCTGTCAGGCTCCGCCATCAGAGCTTTCAAGGCTTGCTTCCAAGAGCAGAGCCAGCAGACCATTTAGACTTGACAAATCTGTCCATATCAGCTCTGCGCAGTGATTCGTTTTCTTAAGTTCTGATCGTAAGCCAAAATCCTCATCAATGCATGCATTTGATTTATTTATTAAAGGATGCATAAAAGTGGGTATGCATTTTTGTGCATGCTTCTCCAAAATTGTGCACGCTGCGTGTGTATACTTCCCCCAAGATACACACTTCTGTGTACACTTCTTCCTCGTATCCACATTTTGGGGGACGCTCTTCCCAATCCCTTGTTGGAATGCCTTTCTCTCTATAATTTTCTCTAGACTCATTTTTCATGTACTTTTCTTAGTGTAAGGATTTATGTGTACAGTTTTCCCTAATGTGTGTATTTTTGTAACGTTTTTTGAAAACATGATCTTTGGCATGCAAGCATGTTCCGATGCACTTACGAGTTAACAGGTATGAATTTGATAAATTAAACAAACATAAATTAAAAATAAATCAAATTGAACGAAGTTCCCACACATCCCCATTCTCAGCAGTGTTGGCCTCTGAAGCAGGCACATAATGGACATAGAATAAGGACTAGGGTCCTCTTGATTAGTCTTGGTTAGTGTTATTTTTTCCCAAATATTGAGAAAACAGAAATTTTCCAGATAGGAGAGATGGAGAAATATCATCCAATAGGCTTTTTGTGCAAATGTACACTTTCTTTAAGTGCCACTATTCCCATCAGTGCTGTTGCCCCATCCTTCTCAGATCAATGCAATAGGTAAACAAGATGCATCACAATTCAATAGGGTCCATCATATTTAGATTGCTGGTGTAGCAAAAACTAGGGGATAGTATCAGAAGAAAAGAAATGCATACATATAAGGAATACATACCATTAATGCATACCTTTGGGGGAAAATGTGCATGGGGATATATTTCCATGTAGCAAGCAAACAGCTCCAACCTAGAAAAGCTTCGTGGTAGAAAAATGAGAATCTGATCCTAATCAAAGTGTCCATGCATTATCAGGTATAAGTGGCAACATTATTGTGAATGATTATCCCATACAGTTGACAAAAACATTGTTCTGGATTTCCATGTACTTTCATCTTGGGATCTTATAGTCTGGTTTGATGATCTCCCTAATGGGCATCGAAGTGCCACTCAAACTTTGTCTTTACCCTTCTGATCTCAGTGGAAATTAAGGTTCTGTCTGCCATATCACTTGGCACTTGTGTGTTGGGGGAGCCTACATTATTTCAAGCACCGTCACTTTCATCTTGCCAAGGAGATGCAATTGCAAGTGATTAGGAAAGGCAGCTCCTATATAAACTGAACATTCAATGCTGAACGGAGCCTTTTGTTCTTCTCCCACCAAAGGGAATTCTAATGGAAGCCAAGAGAGGCTACGGCACGCACCCAAGAATTTGTTTAAAAGGCATTTTCATCAGCAGGGTGTTCCATTGGTAGATCTCTCACTGCTGCCTGGTGTGTTATGCAAATGAAACACTGATGCAGTTCAAACCTGAATGGAAAACAGATATTATTTTGTTTTGTCTACTGTCAGACAGGAAGGAACTTTTGCTGAGCTAGTTAGAATCCATATGGAAAAAGCAGGCATTGCACTGGAAAGGAAAAGAATGCATCTCAGTGGGCCGGGCAAAACCAGAGTTGAATGGAGTCTGCACTTCTCTTCTTTTTCTGCCACGCCTCTCTATCCCTGCCTCTTCCTTCCCTCTCTAGGAGAATGTCTGGGGGAAATACGTCTGTCCAAGAAATAATATAAGGCCAGTTTTAAATCAATCATGGCTGGGAATAACCAGCAATGGCGAACATGTTTGGGAGGATTCAAGACATGGAAGCTTCTAAGGGCTCATCACTGCTAGGACCTTCTAGTAAACTTGGGGTCATTTCATCTTTTCGATGCCGGGTTAAGATTCTTTAATTACAATGTGTATCAGCTCTCAGTCTTTTTGAAAATTGCATCAGCTGTCTTTTATCATGGTGGTCCATTTTGATAATTGGATATTGTAGTGATTTGTTTTTAAAGAATCTATTGTAGGGCACCTGATGTGGAGGGTGGAATATAAAAGTGCCTAATAAATAAATTTGCATTTTTAGAATGTCACCAATATAGTGTCATTCTAAACTTGCGATGGGGAAGTAATTTTTTCATTTCTCATTTTAATGCTGACTTTTCTAGTTTCAAATTATGTGAACTAAGATTAATATATCTTCAATATTCGCATTTCTACACATTTTTAGTAAATACACCCACACATGCACAATGTTTAAATTAGGGAATATAATGTTAAATGCACTACATAATGAAAATTGTTTGCAGAACTCCATGTATTGGGCAAAAATGCATATACAATAGATGTGTTGGGAGAAATGTACAAAACATGCTTATGCTTTCATACAAATTTTAAAAACAGCTTGGGACTAGTTGAACTTAGAACTAGAAAGATGAGAAACTGAGAAAAGCAAGCTAGGCAGATTCAGTCATCCATATATAACACTTGGATGTCTGTAGCTGGGACTGAGTGCCCCTGCCTTTCCTGGGAAGTCCTTCCTTACTTCCAGATGTTTAAACTCTCACCTGGGGAATGTTGTCCAATTTTCTGCAGTCAAGGGATGGAGTTTCAAAGTGGTAAAATACATTTACCCCAACCCTACCTTAAAAGAATCTGCACTTTAGTTTGAGAGGAGTGAATCAGCTCCATTCATATTAGACCCTGAAAAAGCAAATTCCAGAAGGATCCCTCGATGTTAAGAATGTGTGTTGGCTTGGCAAAGGGCTTATCAAATAGCCCAGAAAGCTTATCAAATATTTGCCATACTCAGAGCTTTGGGCCTCAGAAGCCCAGCTATTCCTTTACAGGTACTCACACTGTAAAGGTAATATGGTGTAACAAAAACCTGTACATAAGGAAAGAGTATCAACAGATCAGAAGTCTCTCCCTGGCATTTGCTTTTCATAGTAAGCAAACATGCAACGTTTGGCCCCTAATTGCCCATTTCTTTTCAGTAAGGAGTGATTAGAAATTAAGCAAAGCATGTTAGCCCTTTTCATATACAAATTCATTTTTCCGCTCTGCTTGCACTGAGGTTTTCTCCCTAAAACTGTCTATTAAGGTAGTCCTAATATTACCCATTCAGGCATAATTGTCCTCTCTCCTAAGGGCCATGGCCCTTTTCACATCCATTTCCATGTCTCTGGGTGCCATAATAAACTGTTTCTCAGCAGGTAA
Organism: Varanus salvator macromaculatus; assembly: GCA_023646645.1. Taxonomy (NCBI): domain Eukaryota; kingdom Metazoa; phylum Chordata; class Lepidosauria; order Squamata; family Varanidae; genus Varanus; species Varanus salvator. The sequence continues at coordinate 11,292,083 of JAIXND010000621.1, forward strand.
TATTTCATCAGCAATGCAGGTCACTGCATTGACTCAGCCTCCACTGGACCAGAACCTCTATTGCAGGTCTGTTTATACCATTAAGCCAACTTAAAATGATGCTATAAATCCTCCAGCAATCTGTCTTCGCCTCCCTGAGAAACTAAAGTGCAACTATCCACAAAACTTCCACATCTTTTCCTTTTTAGTTTTCATTTCCACGAAGATCTTTGTCCGGAGCTGAAAATGACAGATTCTGGTTATCATCTTTTAATTGACGATATTATATGCTTGGCTGTCATGACCATGTACTCTTTCTGCATTGCCATCTTTATACTAGCATATGAAACTGGACTAGAAAGCTGTCACTCTAAGCCTCAGGATGGACAAAACTGTCTTTCCATTCTGCCTAGGTCACCTTCACGTGTTTTATCCTTAATTCTGCTCTATGGTATTTTCATATTAATATGCAGTATTTAAAATATTTAAAATGTGTAATTGAATATGCAGTTCAACACATATTTCATTTCAAGGTCAGATTGTTGTCTATTTATCCCTGGGAATTGCATCACAATGTCCAAGGCAGTGTCGCATCAGCTAAGTTCTGAATAGTTAATTTCTGAGGTGCAAAAGGACAGGAATGCGCAAAACTTGGATTTCTCAGAGGTACCCAGTTAGATTCTGGACCACATGTGAGTGTGTCAGGAGCTGCCAAGCCTGGACCCACAAGCCCATTTGGACACAGATGTGAAAGGGCTTGAAACTGTCCAGATGCAGATTGGATGGGCATGATAGCCATTCATTGTGAGGCATTCTGCCCATCCAGGCAGGCCAAGGGCTGCCTTCAACAGGCAGAATTGTCAAGGCCTCTTCTGAGGATGATAGAAGTCTTCCCTGGTTCCAATTCCTGCCTTAACTCCCGTCTCTCACTTAACGACTGCCTATAATTTATCAGGGCAACTGTGAAGTGGAGCCCTCCATAGACTGCATCACTCCAGACCCCAGAGAAGGGGAATCACATACATTAATAAAAGCCAAGCCTGTGTCAAAAGCTCACGACATATGGACAAGGTTAAAAGCTATAGCATAGCATTTGCTAGGATTCCACACTTCTGAGCAGAAATCTGGGAAGAGTGTTTGCATTATGAATCCTACAAGGATTGCACCAACTCATGCTCCTAAATGTGTAGCTAAGTTTTGAGTAGATGCTATGATTTTGGGCATTAGTATGCACATCATGACGGATAGAAGCTTGTCTACCTTGGGGAGATTTATTTATACTCTGCCTGCATGGTGACCTTTTGATGAACAAATGGGAGCGTGTAACATCAAGAAAGACAGTGTGGCACTTCGACAGCTCCTATTTACTTGCTGGTATATGCAGTCATTCTATAAATACTTGGATGCATGTAGCATTTTACTTCTTCACTTGAACTGAGAAGGGTAGGCATGCCATGTGGTTTTACGGAGTCCGGAATATGCAAACAATGAAATATTGTGTGGCTAATAATTCTCATCAATATTTATAAGACAGGCAGTGTGGCATATGCTAGCCTTTAGATTGTTATTATTTTTAAGCTTGTTGTGGGGTGAGGGGGAGAGAAACCTCTTGATATTTTTTGGAAACAAATGTTCAATGAAATATTTAGGATGACCTAGAAATATATGTTAGAAGTCCTGACCTCCAATTCAGTCCAGGACCAGCACAGAAATTTGTAAAGGTTTGAAGAACATCATGCAGCAGATTCTGAGAATCAAACAACTCCAGTTTAGAGATCAGGTAGCTGGAACAACATAGCCAGCTTCCCTGGTAAACAATTGTTAGGCATAGCTTGTCATCTCTGACAACATTGATCACCCATGCCTCCTCTTTCTTCACTCTCCTCCCAAATAGATTTTTTGTGTCTGAACTCCCTATGTCAGGATCTTGCAAAGCTTCTATGAGGATAGAAATAATAGTTCTTTCAGGAAAGAAAAAGATACCATAAACATGACCAAGCTACACCAATGTAAGCATGCAGAAGTTTGTTTCAGCTCCTTTCTTATCAGAATCTACCCAGTCTGCACCTTCCAGACCAAATGCAGAGTAGGTGAAATTTGTGGTTATAATCAATGTAGGTACAAGCTTGCACTGTCAGATCAAAGTGTTTGAAAGCATGCGTGCATTGGAAAAACTGCACACACAAAATGTGTACTTTCCAACATTGCTCAAAGTATTCTTTAACGATTTAGAGAAGAATGCATTGATCGCAAGGATGCATACCATTGATGCAGAACTTGGGGAAAACACACCTGAAATAATATTGGTGTGAGCCGTCCTGAGGCTATATAGCAAGGGGATGGCATACAAAAACTTTAAATAAATAAATAAATAAATAATACACACAGATACACATAAAGAAAAAGGAAGCTCTCAATTTGATGTGAATTCTGTCAGAATGAGCTTTGAGGTGGAGTTTTGCTGACTTGTGCACCCAGACACCAGAACTATTTCTCATTGTGGTTGCATGAACTTCATGCCACATTCTGGGGTAACTCACATCCCCTCAGCTCATTCTTCTAGGGCATTGCCACAATGTGTGCCTAGTCAGAAAGTTTGCATTTCAGTATATACTCTAAACTGTTCAATTTCCCATTCAAAAAGGTACACTTTTTCTGTTTGAAGGAATTAAAAAAGCACTCAGGTTTTGAATGATAAGGAGTGAGCATCAAGGTGGAAAATGCAGATATTTGACAAGCTCAAACATTGCTGTTTCTCCCATCCTTACTGAACATCTTAACTTTTGTTGTACCTGTAGTTTGTGTAATTACTTCACCATGTGATGTATGATTTAGCCTATCAAAGAAGATGCTACACCCATAGATCTGACCTAATCCCAGTCAGTCACACTATTAGCTAAATGAGCAATGATCTTGCGAATATTCCCATAAATAATAATCTTATGTGTGGTGTGGGGGAGGGGCAAAGCTGAAGCCAGTGTTGCTATTGGTGGCAGCACGGTTAAGCATTGCTGGGCACTCCCCCAGGCCCCAGCAGGGGGTCCACTGCCCAGACCCCCCTGTCCCATCTGCAGCTTGTCCATATATCAATGCCTGCGCATCCATCCTCTCTACCCAGCATGCACTGAAACGAGATACATGACTTGTGCTCTCCATCGCAGTAGTGATACAGGCTGAGTCCAGAACAAGAGGGCAAATGAATAGGCACTGGGAGAGCAGCAACAGGGAAGTGAATTCATTCAGTGATGGGGCTCTACTGAAAGTATTTTGCCAACTCCCCTCCCCTCAGAGAAAGAAAAACACAGGGTTGAAGCCACTGATGGTTGAGGCTAAAACTGGATAGAAGCATTCCTCTCTTCCTACCACCAACTTTCTTCTCCTTATGCTACTCCCCCCTCCCCTCCCCTCCCCTCCCCTCCCCCCCCCGCCCCTTAGTCAGAACTGATAATTTGCAAAGGGCTTTTGAATTTGGGCTGAGCAAGTGTCCTAGAGAGTTCTGAGGGAAGAGTAAAATCAATCTTCTCTATTTTCTCAGCACTGTTCATACATTAATATATTTTGTTCATCTCCTTCTTTGAAAAGTCAAAACTGAAAAGTTCAGACTTTAGCTTGTCCTCATCTGAAAGGTTCTCCATCACCGTAACCATTTTAGTTCTCCTTAGTCTTGTCTTCCAAGCTTTGCTCCACTATCACCACTCCACTCAACCTGCTGCTGCTTTAAAACAGTGGTTTTGCTTCTACCCTTCAAGAGCCAAACTCTTAAACTTCATGTTCTAACTAAATATCAGTTTGATGAATTAGCAAGGCTTAATACACACGAATCACATAGCATGTACAAGATTATTTTCTTCTCTCCCATTTTTCCTCGCATTGCCTACAAATTGCTTCCAACTTTTTGTCCAGATGAAATGTGTCAAATAATTTATTCACAATCTCCTTGACCACTGAATAAGTCATTTATAGATATACTTTTGCTTATGGAATCCTTGCTAGCTATTGTTGCTCAGTTGCATTGAAGTGCCAGAGGCATGTATCTGGAAGTGCAGTTAGAGCGATGCTGGCATTAGGTAGACATTTATCACTAGCCAAGCTGTACCTGCCTGGGCCTTAGAAAGCCTGAGGCAGTACGTCCTGATGTGGGGTGCTTCACTGCTTCCCAACCTCAATTCACTGGGCTGGTCCACTGCAAAAAGCTGAATAGCAGATTCTCTAGGTGTATATTCTTCCTTTGGAGAAGTGCAGGGAAACCTCTGTGGTGGGTTGATTCATCCACATCCCCTTTAAAGCGATGAGGTTTGAAGAGTACCTAAAGTATTTAACTGTATATTTGACCTCTTTTTTCCCCTTCTCCGGGGTAAAAGGGTTGTAACTCTACCTTTTGCCTGCCCATCAAAGTATGATTACAACCCTGCTTTCTAACTACTCCCCTTTCTGTCCACCTATCTGGACAGCTTGGAAAAACAGAATTATAGCACCAGAGGTTTGGAAGGGAGCAGGCCAGCCTATGTAGGCAATCCAGTAATACAGCAGCTGCAGCAACTTGATGACCCTCCAACCTCAGCTGGAAAATCTCTAATGAAGAATTGTCTGCCACCTTTTGAATCAGGGAGTCCCAGTTTCAAACAGCTCATGCCTTCAGGAAGTTGTCCGAATAATTACACTAAAAACTTGCAGCAAAAAGAATTTAAGGCAGAATCCAGTGAGGACTCCCACTGCTGCAGGATCTTCTCACCAGGCTAATTGTCTTGCACAAGCAGCCTCAAGCAACAATGATGAGTTAGTACTTTGGGGGCTTTTCTTAGGAAGTGCTAACTCTCCCTCGTGTATTAGTGAAACTTACTTGTATGGAACCTACCACTTGCAGAAGGGAATCAATGCGACAGAAGAGGTTTGATGGAGGCATAAGCACCCCTCCCCCTGGATTCTTTAAGCATTAATAAGAACTTCCTAACAGCACAAACAGTTCAACACTAGATCAGGGTTCCCTTGGAAGATAACTCTGTATAATTTAGAGGGTTTTTAGATAAAAGTTGGACAGCTATGAGGGGTGTTGTAGGGAGGAAGAAAGAAGGTAGACTTGTATTCAGACTTCGATTCAAACATGGCCTCCTTATTTATTCTGGGAAAGAGAGCTGATATTAGTGTTTAAGTGACCCATCTACCAAGCGAGCTGTTGCCATTTTTATAGACACTAATGTCTTTAAAAATGTCCTATTTTTGCAGGAGAGAGTTAATGAGAGAGAAAGAGATTCTTGACTGTGGGCTTTATGTGCTGTTGTCTTCAAGTCTTGTTTGAGGACTCCCACAAGTTATACAGTTGGCCACTAGGAAGCTGTTAGATTAGATGGACTATTGATATGATTCTGAAGGACTGAGTCCCCTCACACTGAGTCCCACCTCTGCACTGCCTATGACTCAGTTCTGAAACCAGGTGGATCAAATGACCACTTCTTGCCTATGGAACCACATACCAAATATCTTGGGGTGACCCAGTGCATAAACAATTGCCAGACCTCTCAACCAGACAACTGAGTGAAAAGTTTCAAACAGCTTTTGCATTTCAGTGATGGACCGAAGCCAAAAGAAGATTGGCTGGAAGTTTCAAATACAAAGAAAGAGAACATTTGGTACTACCAATAGCTAAGCCTTAGAAGAAACTTCAGCCTTTTAGAATGAGGTTAAAACAAACAAAAACTACACAAAATCTGAGAAACTAATAAACAGTGGGTGAATAGGATAGAGTAAGGGAAGGAGGATGGCCATGGACCTAGGAGGGGCGTTTGTGAACCACAGTTGGGCCAGACTTGGCTATGGGCCTCAAATTGGCTATGAGACCTTTCATGTGCAAGGTAAGTAAAGACGTTCGAGGGCCTTCAGAAGATTGTGAACATTTGTACTGAGTACTTTCCTGTTGAGGGCTTTAGGGATTTCTTTTGTTTTCTTCCTGTTCTAATTCATAGCTTTTTCCACAGACCATGAAGAAAGCACTGTTTGAGAGATGTTTTTATTAGTTTGCCATGAGCATTTCGCTCCAATGGAGTCTGAGGAAATGAAGCAATGTTAATGTGGCTTCTTTACCTGGGTCTGATATATCCACTCTGGGAACACTGAGCAGGGCATAGTTCACCACAGCTTATGATGGAAAAATGTAGAGGGAAAAGGTATAGTAGCATTAGGAGTAGAAATGTCACATTGGTAAGTCTTAGGGTAGACTTGCAGAGAGAAAACTCTGGTCTGCCTATCATCTAGAGAAGGCTCAAGGGAAGCCTTCAGGGCTGGTTTTAATCTCTAAAGTCCTACACAGATTGGAGTCACAGTATTGGATGGAATGCCTCTTCCAACCACCATATACCAGACACTACAGTCAACATCTGAGGCCCAGGCCCAAATGCATCCTCCAAGGGAAGCTCAGCTTCTGGCAACGAGGAAGAGGACCTTCTTTGCTCATGCCTCCACATTATGGCTGGATCTCCCCACTGAGGCCCATTGGGTGCCAACTGTACTAACAATCCCCTGACTGGCTCCTCATCTTTAACAGCTACATGGCAGATAAATGCAACATGGTCATGTTTCTGCTTCTTAGGAATGCCTGTTCCTGCTGAATGTAGCTGGCGCAGACATGCAATCATCTCATTTTATTTAAGATCATGTGCATTAGAAAACCCATAGTGAATCAGATCAAAGGTCCATCTAGTCCAGCACTCCATACTCATGGTGACAAACCAACTGCCCAAAGGATCCCTCAAGCCGGATGGGTGCAAGATCTCCTCCTGCCCAAATTCCTCAGCTACTGGTGTATGTGGACATGGCACCTCTGGTAAAGGAGGCAGCGCGTAGTCAGCAAGGCTAGATAGTCTCCTCCCTCGTGAATCCCCTTTTTAAAGTCATCCAGTTAGGTGACCACCACCTCTTCCCATGGCAACAAGTTCCGTAGTTTATATGCTGTGTGAAGAAGTATTCTTTTTAGTTGTTGTTTGATAAGAATTTACTCACATTAACAAATATCTTCACAGAAACAGAATGGAATAGAAAGAAATTGAGATTTTAAATATGTGGCGGGAAATCAAGCTGACAGGCCTTTAGTGCAGATGAGTCCATTTATTTATACATATATACATACATACCGTATTTTTCGCTCTATGAGACGCACCTGACCATAAGACGCACCTAGTTTTTAGAGGAGGAAAACAAGAAAAAAAATATTCTGCATCAAATGGGCACATAATCACAGGTGCATTCCCCATCACTTCCCCATGGGCTGCACATCTGACAGACTTACTGCACACACATATTCACTCTATAAGACGCACAGACATTTCCCCTTACTTTTGAGGGGGGAAAAAGTGAGTCTTATAGAACAAAAAATATGGTACATACAGGCATGTATAGACTGCGTATAACTGCTAAGGGCTTCCTAGGTAGCTTACAATACATTAAACATTTTAAAACATAATAAAACACATTAAAAACCTATTAAAACACTAACAAATTAAAACATCTATAATAATAGTATTAAAAAGGGCCACAGCATTCAGGGGCTAAGCATTAAATTTTTTTCTTAAAAGGTATGTCTTTGCCTGGTGCCAAAAGGAAAGTAAAGACTTTCGGTACCCAGAGATTGGCTGGAAGGGACTACAACTCCCACAATTTGAGAATGCTCCACAAGTTGCTTTAAAATTGAAAGATGTTGCAGTGAATTTTGTCACCAGAGGATACCATCTGCTGAGATGGTTGGAAACAACTGAGAACATAGAAATTGATCGTTCTTATCTACTTAAGCCCTGCAGAATCACTTTCCTCTTTCTGGGCCATGTATAGACTTTGGCAGCAAATGAGTAGTACGTGCTTTTCTTGTCACACCAGTGAAGTCTGTGTTTCTCTTAAGCAAAAGTTGCTTAACTTGTTATTCTGAACAAATGCCACACAGTGGCCATATTCTCATAGCTTCCCTTATGCACCTGATGGATGTGTGAGGAAGGAGAGCCATGGTGAGCAGCCCTACCCACTGTCCACCCTTACAGCTGAATGCTTCAGAGAAGTAGCCTTCCTGCATGGCTAAACATCACACTAGCATGTCCAGTCTCCTATGCTAAGCTAGAAAGGTTCAGGCCTGTAGCTGGATGGGTGACCACATGTGGAAGCCAAGTAGGAGCTGGGACTTGATGGCCTTATAGGCTTCCTCCTACTTTTATTTATTTATGTATTTATTGAAAACATTTCTATGCCACCCCCATTGCAACAAAGCCTCAGGGCGGCTTACAACATAAAGCTGAAATGCAATGTAATATATAATACATTTAAAACTGGCCCATCTTGAATTATAAACTAAAACACTATAAATACAATAATAATAAATTAACAATTAAAATAACTTTTAAATAAAAAGGTCTTCACCTGGTCTACTACTGTTCTGTTCTGTGGGTGTGACTAGTTGGTGAACATGACATTGGTTAATAGGTTACATACTGTGTTCAAGGTATTGTGGTTCACCTATAGAGAGCTCTAAAGAACATGGGAGCAGGTCACTTTCAGACTATGCCTCCCTGCTTATCTGCCCACCCAATCTTGAATGTTCATCAGAAGGTTCACTGCTGAGGGTGCCACAAGCGTATGAGATTCATCTCAGAAGCCCATGTAGCAGAGCATTGTAAACCCTCTGGAAAACTTTTCCAGTTGACCTTAGAGAGGCCTCATTCTGCACAGGCTTCTGCTGAACTGTGATCCACCAAGTACAGCTTGTAAGACATAGCAGAATGAGTACTTTTGCTGCTGAACTTGTATGCACTACTTGTATTGGGTTAGTTTCATTGCTATGCTTATGGATGTTATGCCATTCTACTTCACGTTTACTGCTTTGACACCTTCATGGAAAAGAGTATATATATTTTAATCATAGTATTCATGCAAAACAGGAGGAAAACTGAGTAGGCCTAATGGATCCAAGATGATGCAAGATCTACAGAGTCCTCTTCATGGAAACATCCTTTAATGGCTCCATCTAGCATCTTCCCCGCAGCAACCATCTTACATGTAACTCTCCCCAGCATTCCTCTGGGGGTGTAATAAAACAGATTGAGTACAATGTAGGCGTGCAACTTGTCAGCTATTCCCATTTGGGTGGAAAAATTTGCCTCCAGTGGGTGACAATGCTTTCAGCCCACAGCCCTCGGCACTGAAGCCTGATTGCTAGTCATCCCTCTGATGAATAATACAGAGTCATGAATATGTCTGTGCATACATCTTCAATTCCTATAGGGTAAATTTAATGTTATCATAAGGTGTCCTGCTCCTGAGATGAAGAGATTATTTCAAAACTGCAGCCCACAAGCGTAGCCACTGGTTTCAAACGCCATTAAGTTTCATTATAACAAATAAACACTGCAGTGACATTTATAAGTTACTGGAGAGCACAGCAACACAAATATGAAGCAGATAAACAACATTTGATCCAAATAATTACTGCAGGCAATATCGGGCTTAGTTGGAGCTGGCAGCTGGGTGCCGAGTAATTTATGGGGTTGCATAAGGCAGTGAGCTGAAAACAGCTTTTTAAAATTACGATGCTTATTGTGTCCCCTTCTCTTTGCCTCCAATCCCTAAAAAGGTTGTGGGTAGCACCTTGTCCAAGCTGGAGCCCAAAACAGCAGCAGTAGAAACAGCACCATAATATGCTGCTGGTAATTAGAGGGGTCAGCCTGGGAATCTTTGCCCCTTGCCTCTTTTCCTTAGGAAGCAGGGCTGCTGTTCTTTCCCCTGTGCCTCATGTAGCTTTAAATACAGAACTAAACAAGAGAATAACCACATTACTGGATATTACCTTTTCAACATTCAGAAATTAATGAAGACAGACAGGTGGATTTCTCCGAGTTGAAAGGAGTTCTGGTTTTCATTTTCTACCACTGCCATGGAATAATATTGGAATTATTTCATCAGCCTTGTCTTCCAATCCACAAAGGATCTATACGTACAAGCAAAACCGAAAAATGTCCAGGGCATACTAAAGAATGTTTTTTGGACTCTGTGCATCATTATCTCATCTCACTGTGTTCTGAGGGCAAAATGTCAGACCCCAATGCATTGCGATACCTTGGACAAATGAAAGGTGCACAGTGCTGGTAGAAGCGAGACCAGTACATCTGCTGCAGGCTCATGGCCAATCAGAACCATCCACTTTCAGCTCCAAGCTCCAGCACTTGCATTCTGCAGAGGTGTATGAGAAATGTGTTTTATTTTTGTGGCTGGTTTTGTTGTTTAGTCATGATGTAAAGCCTATGGACCTGGAGATCACCAGTGGAGCCCCATGCCTCAGCATTGTGCAGGGAAACTGGGCTGCTGGTTACTGTGGTCTGTGCCTCCACATTGTGTCAGGCCAACATTGCAGGCCACACAAGATCATCACACTGGGCAAGGACTCATTTTGTTTCCTGTTTTAGCACTGGTTGCTGCACCGGTTCAGTTTGTTTCTCCCCACTTCCTCCCTTTCCAAAACCAACTCTATTTTTCTCTTTGCATTGTATTGTGTTGTACTGGAGCTACATTGGTTGCATAGTCCCTAATGTTAGACCTTCACAGGTTCAGTCTTTATAATTCTTTCTTTAAATTAATTTTAACGCTTTAAATTAATTTTAGAAGAGGTAAAGGGGATGGCATTTAGAAGAAGGGCATTCTCGGTGACTGCCCCAATCTTTGGAACAGGCTTCCTAAGGAGATCCCCCTGGCACCATCTCTACTTCCATTGTGGCACCAGATGAAAACCATCCTCTTTCACAGCTTTTATAAAACCTGAATTTAAAAACTCCACTTGAAGAGAATTCCCTCCCTCTTCCCCCCTACTTGTACTGTTTGTTGTATATTGTTAGCTGCTTAAAGAGTCCTGTCAGGCTATTGAACAGCATATAAATTTGAAAATAAATAAATAAAATAAATGTATCCAGTTCATGCCTTCTGCACCAACCTTGGTCTCAAATCTAATCTGTAGTCGAAGTTCTGAGCTTACCACGTGATTTACAAGTTCCCATCCCCCATAAATATTTTCAACAGTGTACAAATATCTCAGACTTGTATTCTTGAAAAATGCACACAACTATGCTGTAATCAGTGCAAGAAGAATGTGCACATTTGAATGATGCACATAAATTATGCATCCATTTTTAAAAGCACATGAAAATGCATAATGGATTTTCAGTATCTGATATAGACTCAGTAACTGATATAGATACAGAAAGCTCAGTATCTAACACAAACTCAGAGTGAAACCAGGTTTGAGATGGAATTCAGAGAACTTGGTCAAGCTCCACTTGTGCTCATTTGCACATCTGAATCACAAATTCCAGAAGGCTGCAGGCCAGCTCAGAGGAATGCAAGAGGCCACTGGCACTGGCATTAGCCAGGAAGTGTGGAGATGGGTGAATAAGCTCCAAGGCCACAACAGAATGTTTAAAAAACAGCTGTGAGGATCAGGAAAGGGTGAAAGTACCAGTGATCAGTCCTCAGAACAGAACACAGGCCACGATGCTCCTTTTTCCCATAGGAGGAGTCAGAGATTAATCTTAGAACAGCATGAAAGGAGAGAAAAGGGGAATACAGGGACATGTGTCACAATTGGAATGAAGCTATTATCTGCTATTGAAGAGATAAATGTGGTGGTGCTTTCTCAGCTTTGGTACTTGTCATTTTCATTTGCTTTTGGCCAGATTTAGGGCCCATACATTTGAGGCCCCTCTAATGGACAAGCCTTTCCTACCATGGATGGATAGATACAGGCTAGGCATGGCCAGGCACCCACCAGAGTTACCCAAGCCAAGAGTGGGCCACTGACAAGGGCCCTCTGAACTTATTTCTCCCTTTGGCCTGTGGAACCTGCTTGATCGCCTACCCCTTGCAGTGCCTGAGATAACAGTTGTGATAACAAGGAGAAGGAGTCAATTCCCCTGCTAATTACTCATTCTCTTTGCCTGCCAGACAAGTAAGTGGCAGTACCTGTAAGAAGATCAGAAGTAATAGCAGCTGGTAACAATGGTAGTGAGAATGTACTAGGGATAGACTGGGGTGGATATATCCCAGCTATAATCAGAACAGCATAGGATCTTAGAGTCAGATAGGTTCTTATAGGTGGGAAGAAGATCTCTACCACCCCTATAATCTACTATACAGAATTGACTCTGTGGTGGATGTTGAGCAGGCAACCAGATTGGAAATGGGAAAAAAATTCAATGTATACACCCAGAAACAGCTGTATCCAAAAGGCAGGAATAGTAGGGAGAAGAGTCAACTTATAAAGGAAGCTTCTATATACAATATGTCTGATCCTATATAATGGCTGCCAGTCCAGCCTTCCTTCCAGTTCTGGATAACTAGAAGACTTTGCCTTTACTTCTTATGCTAGCTATGGTTTGCTTTCGTCTTGCTTTGTCTCTGCCTTGTGTACAGAACCCAAGTGTAGGTCTTGACGAACCAATTTTAGTACTAGAATGTCTAGCTTTCCCTTAAAATATTAGCTCCTGAATGAGCCCTGCAAGCTTTGGCAACTTGACATGCAGCCAACACACTTATGCTTTGGTAGGGATCCAAATGGTAATGTATTTGTCTGTGAGACGTTCCTTATGAGCACTGATATGGAAGGATTTGTTAAAGCCATTGCCAATTTCCAGCTGGAGAAAGGGCTACTGGTGGGATTAATTGATGTGAGGGAAAGGAATCCTCCTTCTCATTTCTTGACTCTGAGAAGGGTTCATAATCAACATGGATTTATCGAGAATTTGCAGACTGGTACCCGCAGCATTATTATTTTCCACTTTCTGCATGATTGACATGTGACAAAGTGTCACCTGGTCACTTCAGAAGAAAATTTCTAAGCACATTATTTTTTTACTTACCCAGGGACTGACACGGAAATTGCAGGAGCGAATTGAATAAGGGGAGAGATGTTAGCATGACATCTACGAACGGGAATCTTACCACTTCATTGAAAGCCTTAGTGGTTATTTCTGTTAAATCTGAGATCTTCCAACATCTGTTATGTCAAACTGAATGCAATGTTTAGTCTAGAAAAAAACAAGTTGTGGGTGCTTAGCTCTTGGAATACTGGATTTCAATCCATATATACTTAGTCAAGCTCACGGTACTGAAACAGGGCTGCTACCACTTTTTCTGACAGGCTTATCCATGGTACAACACACAACCCTTCCATGCTGAGAATAGCTACTCTTGTTGTATCAGTTGTATCTGCAGCAGTTCGAGGAGAATTTCATTTGGTTCATTTTTAGATACAAGATTAGTAAAATTCACAACTTTCTAAACAAATGAGTGAGGAAGAACCAGATATTTTTTAAAAAATGAATGCAAGAAGAAGAGAACCTGGCAGATTTTCCATCACTAATTTGGTTTGGTCCAAGACTCCTAACACAGTGTACATGATTTCAACCTCCATTGTATCCTCATAGCCACATTGGTAAGGAGGTTAGCTGAAGAAAGAGAAATGGCCCATAGCTGTCCAATGAGCTGCATAACTGTTTGGGATTCAAACCTTGGTCTACTTATCTGACCAATAAATACTACCTCAAGCGCTGGTGGTCCACTCCCTTATGTGCCTGAAGGCAGCTCAGAGATCAGCACACATGTTGCAGAGCATGATGTTCCCCACGATAGCATAAGACTGAAAATCAACTGAGTCTTGGGCATGGAGAGTCAAGTAGTATAAGAGTAACGAGACTACCATCAGAGATCACAAAGTAATGCAGCACCTTTTAAAGCCAGTGTGGCATAGTGGTCAGGAGTGATAGACTGAGGCTCAGTAGAGCTGTGTTCTAGTCCCCATTTGTCTCAACAGGTAACTATCAGACAATTGGGTTGTTGTTGTTGTGAGGATAAAGTGGGGACAGGGGGAGGGGGAGGAGGCCAGCGCCCTTGGGTTCCTAACTTGAAAGTGGAGCAATATAAATACAATGAAGAAAAAAAAAGCCCCCTTCCCTGCCAGGAAAATTATGCTAGTTTGTCAAGTGTTTCAGATTTTCCTACAATTCCCTTTGCTCAAGGGGTTGTTGCTTTATATTAGGATGGGCAAGATGTGGCCCATGGGCATTCAGGCAGCTCCCACCAAATCTCTGCCACTTTGACCCCAAGACCCCAGCAGTTCTGCTCCAGAAACAAGGCTTATGCCCTGTTTACCAGCAGAATTGGGCTCCCAGGAGCTCACCAAACAGTTGCTTGGTGGACTATCAGAAAGGAAAATCCTCTGGGGAACAGAAGAGACACTGATGTTGCCAGATGATGGCGGAGAATTCAGGACCTTCAGGGTTTCATGGGGACAATGTCACCCCCAAATCCCAGATGTTGCCCACCCCATTTTAAACTGGCTCCTGAGGATACATGAAAATACAGTGAAGAATTGCGTATATCTTACTGAAACCTCTTTAACTTTTGGCAAAATTTGGTGTAGACCCTACATGGATCTGTCCTTCCAAATGTGATAAGTATTCATTTCCTTCACCTTCCTTCAACAAGTTGTTTCTTCTAATTTCACAAGGGGCCATTTTCAAAGGTGGAGCCAGAAAGATGGTGGCAATTAGTATCATAAGAGCAAGCTAATTTGACCATGTTTTCCAATTGGTACCTAATAGCAGAGTCAAAGATGCCATGGCTGCATGGCAAATCAAACTATTCACAATAACTCTGAAAAATGAGTTGGATTTCATGCAGGTATCAAAGTTGGAATAGACTCTGTAGTTCAGAGCTCTTGCCAGTGTATCTAATCAACAAACAGGTTTCTGAAAGGTCTAATAACTTATTCAAAAATCCCCTTCTCTTAAATTTGAAGCTCTTTAATGGACACAGTGGGTTGCTGATGCTTCTTCTGTGTGTTGCATTTCAGAAATAGCTGCCTTCGATACAGGCTTCTTTTATTGAAGCTTTTAAGATGAGAAAAGTTAGGTGAAGTCAATACTTGGAAGGTTTCCTTGCATTGTGCAAAATGATACAAGCAGACTGAGTCATGAGGTGCTTCTTTCTTTATTTGTGAGGAAAAAAATGTTGTAAATTTCCACTGTTTTATGCTTCTTGAAAGGAAAAATGTATTTGCAGTTGTGGATAAGTATTCTGAAGAGGGGATGGGGTGAAGAATATCAGCTTCTTGATAGAACTGGAGTGCAAGGAGATGCATGGATAAATATGAATATGAATAGCAGCACCATGCAAGAGTGCTTCAAAATTCTACCTTAAGGCTCATATCAACCCAAGTCCCTGTTGGATTGTAGACTTCATTAATAATTCTTTTCAGCTGAAAATCCATGCCTATTTTTCCAAACACATGCATTAGTTGTATGCACTTTTGAAATATATTCTTCTCACATTGTTTGTGGGTATTTTTCAAAAGGACCAACTGCTTCATGGGCATTTTTCAAATTTATGCAAGCTGCTAAACATGGTGGCTCTCAAACCACATTACAAGCTCAGAAATCTAAGGACTCTGACTGCATGTTTGAGTCTATGTTCCATCAAGAAGGTGCATTCTGGGTAAATCTGGTTCAAAAGTGAACTAAGACAAGTTTCTCATACTATAGAGCTAGTTCCTGAAAGATCCATTTTGTATTAGAGAACATGTAGGCAGCTTCAGAAGGTCTGAGGGCCATGGGCCATTGTGCTCTGAATGCAAAGCAGAAAAAAGTAAGCAATTCAGCAATTCCCTGCTGATTCGCAGTGACAAGCAACTGCATAATACTCATGCATAAAAAATATATCTTTAAAAATGTGAACATTTCAACATTTTCAATGTTTTGCCACCAAACCTACCATTCCCCCCTCTGCAGCAAATGTCACTGGCATGGCAGTAAGCTAGAATGGGGGCCACACTGAGAGGTCCCAGGGCCGCATGCTGCCACTGGACTGTGAGTTGCTGCCTGCTGAAGACAGACGTGGTGATACCAGGTGGCTTTATTTGTTTGGTTTTACTGGGAACCTGTTGCATGCTCAGGAATGCAAGCTGAGAAATATGCAGACTTCAACTGCAGGTTGCATTTGAGACTGTGCTTGGTCTGGAAGGTATACTCTGAATAAATTCTGATGTAAAAAGACACTGGGAAAAGTATGCCTCACACATCCCTACAGTGAGTCCTAATAGTGAGCCAGTCAGGGCCCATTGGCAGCATATAATTCTTAGAGCTCTGCCTAGACTGTTCCTAGGGTCCATCTAAAGAATAAAATGTGATTGCGGCTCGTAACAGTCAGCAGAAAGTGCTGTTTTGTTGTATCTCCTTGCTAGGTAGCTACACAGTGGCAGTTTAGTATTGTTCGCCACACTGGTCTCATCTGCCCATTCAGCAAGGGCAAAGGACAATGTGGCACAACTCTTGTGGTTTTCTCATGGGAGGACATAATAAGTACTGAGCATGGCAAGCTTTCTCTTGATTCAGCTACGCTGAAATGTTTCAGAACTGGTTCCCTTCATCCTGCTGAGCTCATTCCAAGACAGGCAACATAGTCTGGGAGGCACTTACTTTGCTATCCAACCATCTCCACAGTTCTTAATATGTTAAATTTGTATCCAGCCTTAATTGCTTCTTTAGTTCTTGGCGATCACTCACAATCACATGCTTTAACACATTTTAAAGGCAGGAAAATCATACTGTTGATATGTGATCAGAATAAAATACTTTGATTGGAGGTTTTTACTGAAAAGAGCATGGCACAATTTTCACATTCTGTATTTGTACAATGGATTGGAAAGGCGAAGGTCAGCACTTGGCACAGAAATTCTGAAATCTATTATTTTGGTTCCATAGGCTTCTCCACAAACTGCCAAAAAACCACAGACTGAAGCAGGCAGCTGGCAAAACCCAAGCACATTAGTGTTCTTGCGGAAACAAATGGCACTTTATCCTCCAATTTGCAAATAGCATTTACATTTCAAAACCTATGGCTAGAAATCTGCATTTTATGTACAATATTCCTGACAACTTTTCTTTAATTAACTTTGTCTCACATGATCCCTTTCCTCATGAATGGAGGCATCCCATCATGCCTGCTAATCAGGTTCTTTTCTTTTTTTCCCTCTTCCTTTTCTTTTGAGGCTTAAAAACTATTCCAAGAGCTTGGGAAGCTTCACTGCAAATAGGGTTGCAGTTTCTTGCTGTTTATAGTCTGTTTCCTTTCACTTATGTCCTCCCGTGTGTCCATCTCATTTCCACATGCATTTGCATTTTTAAGTGCAGAGTGGACAAACCCTGCTCTCATATATCCTTACACACATGGCTATGATAATGTCCTTTGCCCGTTAAGCATTTTGATCATCTGAGCAGAATGTGCTTAAAATGATCCTGTGAGCACAATGCTTGGTAAGTCCTGATTCATGAATGCAAACTCTTTGTAAGTGGGGTAAGTCAAATGCTACAAGCTTCTATGCATATGCACACACCCAGCATACAAAGGTCTGTAATGTGCTGAGGGAGAGGGGCATTTGAGAGTAGACCTCATATTCTAGCCTGCATTCTGTCCCCATTTCAATGAAATCGTGTTGCTTGTGAATATCTGTATGAGGCCAGCTTTAATAGACTTTTCTTCCATGACCTTGATGTCCATAATTTCTGAAGCTTTCATGTGGCAAATGCTGCAGAGATATACCTAAGCAATGTCATCTTGGTTAACTAATGCTATGATGGCTCGCTGTAGGTTATGATCCAAACCCACAGTTTCTTAGAATATGTGCTGTTTGCACAAATTGCATAAACGTGCCAATTGTGTGGTCTGTGCGAATTTCCTTAGCATATTTCTCAAATTGAGAACCATACCCTGCCTCAGAGTTCCAACTGGAAAAGAAACTGGCATGGTACCCTTCCTTTGTCAGACTTCCCCTCTGTTAGCACTTCTCTTATAGTCAAGGCTATGGCTTTCCCAGTTGCAATGTATGGCTGTGAAAGCAGGACCATAAGGAAGGATTGAGGCCTTTGAATTGTGGTGCTGGAGAAGACTCCTGCGAGTCCCTTGACCTGCAAGGCAATCAAACCGGTCAGTCCTAGAGGAGATCAACCCTGACTGCTCTTTAGAAGGCCAGATAGTGAAGATGAAACTCCAATACTTTGGCCACCTAAGGAGAAGGAAGGAGTCCCTGGAGAAGAGCCTAATGCTCGAAACAATAGATGGCAAAAGAAGAAGGGGACGGCAGAGGATGGGGTGGCTAGATGGAATCACTGAAGCAGTTGGTGTGAGCTTAAGTGGACTCCGGGGGATGGTGAAGGACAGGAAGGCCTGGGGGAAGGTCGTCCATGGGGTCACGATGGGTCGGACACAACTTTGCAACTAGCAACAACAGCAACAATGTATAAACAGGTCTTTCTCATGGCAGGATTAAGTTGGGATTCCACCCACGCAACTCTGTGCTTCTGACATTGCCCAGCCTGCAATGGCTCTCATACCACACATGTGATTTGGCATGGGAGGTCCTTGTTCCATGTACAAATGCCATGTGCACTGACATGAATGTAAGAAGATAATGTGGAAAAAAGGAAATGTATGATTGGCAATCATATAGCTCTGCCCAGATGACTGAAAAACATCTGATTCCCTAATTATTATTTATGAATTATGTATGCATCGTTCTTCATTGTATGAGATGGAGCCAAGATGGCCACAATACATTACATAGTATAAAAATCCCTTTTTATTACAAAATAACAATATAAATGTACAGCACCTACATGGTTAAAGAGATGCATCTGGTGACATAATGGCAAACCTTTCTATTATTGCTTTCAGTGATGATCTAATTGACCCTCTTTGGATCAGGCCTTTATATGACATTTGATTTGTTCCCCGCTTTTCTGAACTGCTTAAACTAGGCTTCAGCTGAGATATTGCTGATATTATTGGTTTCTGTCAAGTATAATTTGATATTCTTCTTTCTGCCTTGTCATGATCGTAAGTACTAAAGGCTCCATGGTTCTGGGCACCTCATAAACTGAGTGCCTTATGAACAGTAAATGACAGCTCCTGCCCTAAAGACAACACTGTCAAATATCAGAAAGGAAAATGGAGGCATGGGGGAACGTGTTTTGCACAAAGCCCAGCAAATACTGAAGAAAAGCCTGTGGGAAAAATGCCTTTGAAAGCATGGAAGAGAAAAAGACAGTCCACACTGAAAGTCTATGGAATGAATCATCCTGTCGCAAACTACAAGCACTTCACCTTATTACTAGAACAGCAACAAAACATCTGTGTTTTTGGGAGGGTGGGTTTGATGCACTCATTTTTCGTACATTGCATTTAAATCATCAGAGCTCAGCTACCCTCCCTCCCTCAATGGGAAACAGCCCTACTTATTTTGAGCCAATTTAACTCTTCTCTTCTCTTCTCTTCTCTTCTCTTCTCTTCTCTTCTCTTCTCTTCTCTTCTCTTCTCTTCTCTAGCACATCTTATCCCATCTCTGTATGAGTTTGCAGTTAAAATAAACAAACCCTTGTAGAAATTCACAGCATTTTCCACAATATGTGCATAATGGCATGCACTTCTAAATGTATATTTTCTTATATGCATATGCCCTCTGATGAGAGCACATGTGGACATTTTTGGTAATGTATGTATTTTCTTTGCACATTTTACAAATTTGTGCATGATGTTGAAAGGTACCGCTCAGAAATGTGCATCTAACCACCATCTTCACTTGGGCCCAAGAGGTACATTAGATGTACATTAGATCAATGGAGGTACATTAGATAAATCCCATAACAAACAATTGATTGAGTTTGACTCATAGGCATATTCAGGAAAACCTGTACAATGTCTAACATACGCCTCAACAGTTTGAGTCCAAGATACTGAAGGGCCATCTCCTGCAACTTCTTACTGCTAAGATTACGGGTAAGTTACTGCCAGTCTTAGTGTTGGGATGTAGAAGTAAGGTTGGCTGGAAGGCATAGAAAAGCATCCTTCGAAGGAGTACCTAATAAGTGGAACCCCCAGTCCCTGGAGAATTGCTCTCTATGTTTGATATTTAAGTGTCGAATGAAATCTCTCTCACTGTGGCAGACCTTTGCTTGGTCGACTGATGTCATTGTAACATAAAGTTAGTATATGCCTTACATATCTCTAAGGCAGGCCCTGGTGAGAGATTCCCTCGGGCATATCATTTTCTAGGTCTTCTGAGCAAATAGGAATGTATGAGACAATCTTTTGGGGTTTGTTCTGTTATCAAAATTTACCCAGTTTACCAAACACAGAATTGCACACTTATCTGCAATTGAAGTCCATTCTTTTTCAAGCTTGCAGTGTGGGTCACAGGCTGGAAACGTGTTTTACACTATGTTTACACTTGAAAAACATGTACAACAAAGGCTTAAATTTGCAAAATTCAGACACATACACTTCAGCTATAGCAAGACTGTGTGCATTTAAAGTATGCATAAAGCCCATGCATACATTTGGAAAAATGCAGGTGCATGATCAATCGTACAAGTCTTGCAATCTGTTATGAAATCAAGTCACAACAAGTTTTGAGCTGGAATTTGGAAAATGTCGGTAGATTCAAGTGTTCCTGATTGTCCATTCCTATGAGCTAATGATTCCCAGGGATTCCTGTTCCTCTCGGGACTGCCTTCTGGCCCAAGAGACATGCTTTCCTCAAAGGAGGGAAAGTCTTTCTTTTCTCCGAAGTGGCAGTATGATTAGTGAAGTTTGGGAATTGGATCCATCAGATTTTCCTGGCTCATCTCCCACTTTCTCTCTGCTCTAAGTCTGACTTGTGCTGAGTCTTCACATGGGTGTCTAGCATGAAGCAAGTCAACTATTGCACAGGTTTCTCTAGTGAGGCCAGCTTCATGTAGGTGCTGCAGAAGCAGAGTTCTTCTTCCACACATGTGACTTGCAGGCTTGTGCATATGCCACATGTACTGTGCAAACTGGTTTAATTCTTAATCCTGTGTGTATCTCTTGTGGGTTTTGCACAAAATCTCACCCCATTGAAGGGCGAGTCTTATGCAGACGTAGATAGGAGAGGGGGCAAGCCACATTTTTGAAGCAAGGCTGTTCAGCGAGAGGGGAGATCTGTTCACATCCCTTACACCGGTGCCCACATAATTTTCCCACACATTCACACACACACATTATGACAGCAGCATTTTTGCATGCAGGCCCATACTGGGACTGCATGGACAACAGGGAAAAACTCTGTGGAAACAGAAAAACTAGGCATGTGAGGGCCAGCACAAGCACTGTGCCTGTGGGAACCATGCACCATCTGCAGGTTTGGCGCCTCATGCTTGGAGTGTGGGGATTGCGCACTTAGCAGGAGTATAGTTCAGTGCAAAGAATGAAGATTCGATCTCAGTTCAGTTTGCTTCTTTGGCCAGGGCTAAGCCCAGGAAATAAATCCAGCAAGTGTAAGAGAGCTGGATTCCAGGTGGATTTTTGCTTTGCCAAGTCTGACATCTTCATGTAAGCTACTTATGTAAGCAAACTTTAGTGAGTTTAGTGGTGGCACAATTCTGTTGTTGTTGTTGTTGTTGTTGTTGTTGTTAGCAACATGATTTATTATTGCCTGGAATCATTCGTGGAAGGAGAACTGCTGGGAGAGAAATAGTACTAAAGCAGGAATTGAGTTTGGAAACAGCTGCAGCAGACAACAAAAAACAAAACGAGGAGTGGGCAAATCATTTTAATCTCAGCCACCATCATTTTCAGATATAGTCGGCTAAAAGACTCTTCCATCAAATTTCCACAACAGCCTGAGATTTAAAACCCTCCAGAATAGCTTTCATTTTTATATAAACTGTCTTCTAATATACACGTGTTTGTATGCAGCTTTCCCTAATATTCATTCTTTGAATACACATACGGAGCTGAGACCTGCGTCCCGACATTTATAGAAACACACTGTCCAAAACCTTGTGCTCCAATCTACACATTAGTCTGAGAACTACAAATTAGATTGTCCTGCAGAAAAATAGATACTAAACAAAATTCTCCACATCTCTTGAAAAATAATCAAATAATATAGTGAAGACAAACATTTCAACTCCCCTAAAAGTCCATTCACCCGCATTTGCCATAGCTCTGCCAAAGAGATACAAAACAGCATATCAGATTTTAGGCTAGAAGCATTTCATGCTGCCTAGTTATCACCTCATTTTCATGTCACTTTGCATGTTTTTAAGGAAAAGAAGAATGAAAATGCATTTAGAGAATCTATATTTGCCCACGATTCCATATTCCATAATAGAAGATTTCAAATTAAAGCTTCTTTGCATTCTCTATAGAGTAGAGATTGTCTGTTCTAAGCCATTCTGGAGTGACAGTGAAATGAGGCCACATCAAATTTCACTGGCAAATTTATTACTTTCAAAAGTTTCCAAAAAATCTTTTCTGTATGAAACTCAAACTTTGCAGGATTATGAGCAGAGGAATTAGTTCAGGTTGTTATGAACAGAAGTTGCATGGTTCACGCCTTCCAGACTGAACAAGGAATCAACACCATCTGTGTTCAAAGTCCATATATTTCTGAACTTGCAATGTGAGTTGCAGTAACCACCCCCCAAAAAATACATCCGACAGCATACTTATATTTGTAAAATGTCCGTGAAAAAGTGTGCTTTTGAAGCATGTTCTCAAACATGCTTTAACCAATGACAGAAAATGCATACATTTCAAAGGGGTGGGTAGGTGTTTGGCACTACTCTAAACTGGAGACACTGAAAAGATCACAGATGGCATTTATGAGAGCAGGCTCTTGGAAGCCCACTAGCCTTCTGACATATTTCAGGATCCTGGCTTTTCTTCATAAGGGCTGCTAACTATAATGGGTGAACCTATGTGTGCAGATGTGAATACTGACAATCAAAACATGGTGCCAGTGACTGGTGTGCACATTTGGGAAACTATGGATGAAATATGCACAGATTTTCATGGAAAAGAGCAGGGAAGCAAAACTTGCAGTCTCTTATGGACTCAAGTCAAAGCAATCTTTCAAATGGAGTTCGGAATTAGATGATTCACACAGCCCTAGTTATGGGAGGTCAGACGTGGAGGTCTTGTGTGTGTGTGGTGGTGGTGGGGGGATGATTGTGGCAAGTAATGCCAGGAATGCCTTTATAATAGCCCTGGACCAAACTTTTCTTGGAAGTTTCTCTAAAATATCATGAAAATGGGATGTAATGTTCTGCTGCTTTGGACAGACAAAAAAGAAATTCCCCTTGTGTTCTTTTTTGAGAAGAGCAGTTTCTGCATATCCTAAGCTTATTAACTGGCTAAGGAGTTTTGTCTCCTTTTTGTGTTGTTGTTGTTGCTCCCCCCCCTTTTTGAAAAAAAAGGTGCACACCACAGTGGTGCTCTTTGTGATGCTTTCTGCTGCTCCATTATGTTGCACCTGAGTCATTCCTGAAAACATGGTCAGTGGAAAGTAGGACAGAGTGCCTAGCAACACTGTGAGAAGCAGGGAGGGTGGGCAAGCCTAGCTTCAGTGAGAAAAAACATTTAACTACCTTGTGAGGTTAAGACAAGCAGCGAATGACACCTTCTGTGAATTGCAATGAAATTTATTCCTTTCTCCTCCCACTCACAATTTTGGTAGACAGAGTTTTGATTTGCACCCAAACAACCAATAAACATCTGACAAAGAATTTGGCAGCTAAAATTTTCAGCTGCACTCTAAAATTGTGATACTGAAAAGTGTCATATGAAATGCGTAAAAACAGAGTCTCAAAAGTTCAATCTCCTTCCTGTATATCTCAAACTTTTTTTGATAATGTCTGTCAATGACTGATTATGTTAGTGTCTGTGTATATTTGTGTGTGTGCATGTTTTCAGCCCCCAGAGAGCTTCAGCTACTGGGTGGCATAGGAAGTAAGTAAATAAAGAAATACATCTTGACACTGACAATGAAAACATGTTGCCAACAAGATGGGCTACCTAAACTGTAGGCAGGAAAAATTGAACTTGCTCCAAATGGCATGAAGAACTTGGGTTCAGATCGTATTAAGTGCTTTAGGAAGAGGTTTAAAATTTTAAAACTTTAATGCAAACCATCTCTACAATAGTTCAACATCATTATTATAGTTGATGATTCAACCATAGTCCATTTTGACAGGATCATGGTGGACAATCCATTGTCTTCAAAACCTGGTCCCAGTTTCCTTATAGTAAATGCTGATCTCAGGGGAAAATGATGAGGAATACTTCCTTGTTCCCAGTCTGGCAGCTGCATTCTCCTTCCCTTCCAAAACCATTTCAAGTCCATTTTGAAGGGCGGTGTGGGGAAAGCAGAAAGAAACATGCTTTCATTGTCTTTTCCTGGACAACCCTGGAGTTGCATCCAAAGCTGAATGGATGGCCAATGCTACCCTCTCTGGAAGTGATCCAGGATAGTGACTACCCAACGAAAGAGATGGGGCAGGGGGAGTTATTCCTAACACAGTTTTCCTCCCATGGGTAGCCATTCCTTCTTTCAGAGGACTGGTAACTTGGGTCTATTTCTTGCTGCCCAGGTGATCCTATTCAGAGTCTAACCTGCACCTGATCTGCATGCTCTGTGCCTGGTGGTCTCATCTGAGTGTAGCAGAAAGAAAAATCTCTTAGTTTGCAGTATTAGAAATCCTTAGAAATCTAGACATTAATAGAAAGCAAAATAAACAAAAGAACAAGATTAATAGAGTCTTTCTGTACCCCTCAGATGGTGTGGGGGTTCCATAAGATGTGAGGATCAGAGCAATGACTTCAGATGGCTTGATCAGAGGGGAGCATCTTCCCTTCCCTACACATGCCGCCCCTCCCAGCTCCTTTCCCATGGTCTGACCTACAACCCCAGGGCATATGCTCCTGGGCAGGGAAGGGAGAGGAGAAGCCACGAATCCATTGAATCCAAAGGTATCTCAGCTCCTGACCTCACACCCAGCAACCCAGCACTAACTAGACTATTTCAGAGGCATACCAATACTATAAGGAAGATGGAGAGGCTAAGTAGTCTCTGTTGTTTCTCCTCCTGTGATGGCAAAGGTTCTGTAGGGTATTCGATTCTGTGAGTTGGTCAGCACAGAAGAAGCATTTGGCAAACCTGATATTGGTTTCAGGTAGCATGAAGTCAGGCAGGGTGGAGAGAGACTTTTGAAAGGAAGTGGGTGGGGAGACATTTTGCCATGCTTGTTCCAGCTTTCCATGAAACCTCAATGGCTCACTAAATGAAGTAAAGAAGGAACCACAAAAGCCCTTCACTTCCAATGGTAATTATCCAAAGACATCTCCACTCAATGGTCATTTTCATTTGGACCTTGTTTTGCTGCTTTCTCATTATAGCACACACAGCTCCCAGCTGACTGTTTGATCATTCTTGCCAATAAAACAACCCCCCACCCCTGCCCACAAGTTAAGTCTGAGCTACAGTACTGCCCCTCTGCAAGTGAGCTGCCTTGATAATGGTTGAGTCTGCTGTAAAAGCTGAAAAAGTGGGGAAACCAAGACAAAATAATCACTTCCAAGATTTTCGTCTCATTTTTCAGCAATACCAGTCTGCATTTCTGGTTCCTGCAGACTTATCCTTTTTTAACATGACAAATCAAAGACCTAGGATGTTCATGGTGTAGGGGTGGGGAGGGAGTTGCTGATCTTGAAATTAAATTAGCAAAGCTTTAAATCAGAATAGAAAGTGTTACTACCAGCCTTCAAGGCCGGCTTGATTTTTAATGAGACTCCTTGGAGATTGAAATGGAATCTCATCAGGTCCAGAAAATGTAAGAGCTGTTTGCAACTAATTTTCTTCCAGAACCACAGGGGAGATGTGGCTGGTCAAAGAGGTATGTTTTGATGGCCCCAAGATCTCTTTATGATCTTCATAATATTCTCAGCTAAAATGGGAATTCATTCATCCTGTCCCTGCAAGGGGCAGAGAAGGGTTTTCATTATCCTTTAGACAATGAAGAAGCCTCATAATCTCATGAACATCTTGAAGAAACCTATCTGAGATGGCCTTTCTGGAAGAGTCACATCAATATAGTAGCCTTTAGGGAATTAGAACAAGCAGTAAGCTGCTGGAATAAACACATAGCCTGAAAGAATCATGAGCATAGCTGGGTCTCATCATTGGCAATGGAACTACATATAAACATGGGAAAGCTCCTTATGCTAAGTTAGACTACTTGGCCACTGAGCTCAGATGCTGCATGCTTTATACCAATTCTTTGAGCACAAAGGCCAGAGTGCTGTGTGAAAAAATTCTTCTGAATTAAAAAAAGAAATTTGATGTAATTCAAAAGAATTGAAATAGTGTTGCAAAAATTGTTGAAAGGAGAAGAATTTTTTAGAGAAACTATCACAGGTCAGGTTTGGATTCCTGTAAGGTCACTGTGGAGTGTCCTGCCTCTCATTGTACAATCATATCTCCAGGAGTCTTCTCAGCCTCTGAGAGTGAGAACAGGATGAGAGATTGTATTATATTAAGCCACTAAGGGTACAATTCAGTATGGCAGTCCAGGGGAGGCCCCTCACAGGGAAAGGAAAGGAGACAGACGCACCACCAAGGTATGCCCTACCTCGGATGTGCCAGTGTCATCCTGTTTCTGCCCCATGAAACACCCCCCTGAACTTCCCTGAACCTCAGAGATTCAACCAGTGTGGTTCTCTCCAAAGCTGCTGCAAGCTAGGGAGGGTACTCCAAGCAGGATCCCCCTCTCTGAGGCTGAACCTGTTTTCTGACCTTGGATCAGGGAGGCTGAATGTATCTGTGGTGTTCTAGATGCTGTTAGGACTGTGGGAGTGTTTTGTAGATGTATTGCGAGTTAAATAAATGTGTGTATGTTTCCCCTACAAAATGAAGGCAGCACCCTGCAGCACCCTCAGCCACTTCCCAATGAGAGTGTGAGCTCAAAAAAGCTACCAAAGAGGATTAAAGCAATATCTGCTGAGAGAATAAGAACATGAGGAAGAGGAAGAGGAGAAAGAGGGGAGAAGGGAAGGAGATTTCCAGTAAATTGGAGAATGGGATGCATTAGATGCCAGGGATCCAACCTAGAACTTTCTGCATCCAAAGCATCTTTTACCATGGCTGCTGACACTGCACATCTAATGCAAGCTGACACTGGGAAAGCTGCAGCTGTCTTTGTAGTATTCTGGATCACCGCCCAGTTAATGTCCCCACATAGTCCTTTGCTGTAGTCATGTCCTGTTGTGTTACAATTTTGGAATATGATATTCTCGATATTGGGTAACATTACACATCTGACTATCTATTACATCATTGTATTATATTAGCATTGGCTCTATTAGCAATATGGAAGGAATAAAACCCAAAGTGACATCTATTAAACTAATTGTATGTACACTGATGGCCATAGACAGGGTAATCACTAAACTTAGAAAAGTGCAGAACCTATACCAGCTTGGTACACAGAGATGTGACAGTGGCAAGAAAAAATAGCTATGCCAATTGAAATTACCTAGAGGCAAAGTCAATATCTATGATTTGCATATGATGTTGCATGATTCCATAATAAAGTAGAGCCATTCCTAGGAAAAAATGAGACTAAATACAACTTCTTATACAAAACCATAAAGAAAACATCCAGGCAAACTATGGAACACTGTTATCTGTCTCAGGCTTAGGATAAATACAGAGGCAAATCTAATTATGAGTCAGTAAACAGGCAAATGTTTAACCCTGCTTTGTCCAAGCAGTTCAAAGCAGGAGTAATCAAGAAACAGACATGTAGCTACAGGGCAAGATAGTGAGTTCTGAAATATAGTCCCAAAGCACAGCTACAATCCAAGCATGGGTTAGCAGCCCAAGTACAAACACCATCCAAGAAGCAGAGTGAAGCAAGAGCTCAGGGTCATCATCACCCAAGTGTAATCACAGAACTAAGAGAAACAAGGGCTCAGGTCTCTGGAACTGTGAGTAAGTAGGAGGGTATAGATACAAATATCTATCTATCTATCTATCTATCTATCTATCTATCTATCTATCCATCCATCTACCCATCTATCTATTGCAAGCATTTATATCCCTTATATGATGCAAATTGAGCCCAGGTACAGAATTGAAAGGATCTGGACTTGTTTCATATTGGGGTCAAAGCTTTTGAAGGAGAGAAATCGTGTTTCAGCCTCCTCCTTCTTGTCCTTCTCCAAGTTATTCCCCATCTCTACCATTTCATTTGGCCAAAAATCCACTTGGCCCCTAAAATCTGTTGGGACTATAGAGAGGAAACTACTTGAAGACAAAGAGCAGCTCCTAGACCACAGGTATGGGAGCGACTGCTCAGTCAAGGTGTCTGAGTTGTTTCTTTCAGCACTTCAGGCTGTCCATCGCTGTAGGGCCCCCACTAGAGCAGGCAAGAAGAACCCTCTCTTGCCCTCCAGTGATGCCACAGTGAGTGGCTCCACACAAACCCCTTACAACTTTTCCTGATAAGTCTTAGCAGACTCAGCAGTTATTGGGTCCCACTTTGACCATATTAGAATTTCATGGAGTCTTGGATACAAAGCTCATGAGATAACCATGGAGCACACACTGTACAATATGCAGAGAACCTTGGTCTCTGCGCAGCATATGAACACTGTAAACAAACATACAAATACAAAATATCTTTCATACCTCACAGGATACAAGTTGAGAAGGGGAATGCCACCTTGAACCTTATGGGGGGAAGTGGGATATAAATGCAGTCAGGTACACAATCGGTCAAAGATCTGCCTTCCATGGGAACTGACCCTGCCACTAATCAAGGAATTTGAACTTACTACTGCTATTTGCTTCAGTTATTGCAGTCCTGACATCCATCACCTTGGAAAGATCCATCATAAACCCTGGAGTCCAAGCTGTTCTTTAGGGCCACTTTCCCATGGTCCCCTCCACAGAGCATTGCAGAAAACAAAAATGGAGGAAGGGTCCCCCAGAGAGCACTTTGCCAAAGGCTTCTGTGAACCTGGATGTAGTTGCTTTGCATGCACATTTAATTCTTGTGAAGTGCCTCATTATCTTCAACCATATTAGCAAACTCGTGCTAGCAATAGGCACTTCATGTGTGCATTGATGCGAATGCTGAGGAGCATCTACAGAGGGGAAAAAAAGTAGAATGAGTTGAGACCCTCCAAGTGTACGGTCAAACAAAAACATCCACAATATGTTGCTTAGATGTCAATTCCATTGTACTCACAGTGGACACACGCTCTCATTTAACTAAATAGACATTTAAGTAATTTGATAAACATTTCCCATTTCAATCACTTCCTAATCTTTCTGCACCATTACATCATTGATTTTTATCAACTTATGTATGGTAATGAATATTCTTCTCATTTAATAAGCTCACATTGCAATATAACAGACATTTACTAGCAAATAATTCTGTAATTATTTGGAGGGAAAGCCGTTTTTTCCTGTGCATTTTCTGTTTTAAAAAATCCATTGCATATGCAACCAAAGACACAAAGATCCTCATGCATAATAGACAAGTCTTTCTTGCTGATAAGTGGGCATTTCTAATTTTACTTTTTAATGTAGCATCTCACAATGAATTGGTTGCTCCTCAAGATTAAAAATGGATTTCCCACATATTAGGAACGCTTGAGGAATTTAGAATTTAGTCTTGGAAAATTCCAATATGAACTCATCTGATCTTCAAGGCATCCAAGAAATTTGTAGATTGGAACTTAATTCTCCATCAGCTCTTATACTTTCCAAACACATCCACACAGATTTTGGCTCAACAAAACAAATTGAAATTTGTCTACGAGTATTTAGACGAAAAATAATATTTACATGCAATTTTTGTGTAGAAAATATGCATTGCAGATTAATAGAGAAATGCAAATGGAATGGACTTATCTGTTAACACATGTGACTGTGCTGTGGAGTAGAAACAGCTTGATTCACTCCTTAATTTTGGTATAAAATCCCACAATGCTGTGCATGACATGAATAATATTTCATATTGGTGAAAACTCACTCCAAAGCTTTGAATGATCTCTCCTATTGACATTGTACAAATATTAAATAAGATATGGGACACAACAGAAATCTTTGGGGCACCACAGACCAAAGGCCCTTGAAGACAGTCCAGCAATTACAATTGGTACAGAATTGGGCTACTCAGTTAATGACAGGAACTCCTAGAGCGACCCATATAACACCCGTATTAAAAGAGTTACATTGGTTACCAGTTGTGGCCCGGGCCTCATTCGAGGTGCTTGTTTTCACATATAAAGCCCTAAATGGCTTAGGCCCCAGTTATCTATTAGGAGCATCTGTACCCATTTATGCCTACCTGGCCTTTGAGATCCACGCAGGGGGCCCCTTGCATGAGCCATCACTTAGGGGAAGGATAGCTAGTAGGAAGAGGGCCTTTTCTGTGGCTGCTCCCAGTATCTGGAATGCTCTCCCCAAGGAGATCCACCTGGCACCTTCTTTATACTCTTTTCCATGCCAGGCAAAGACCTGCCTCTTTAGAAGACATTGTAATATCCAATAGATGCCACCATGACCTCTTTGTGTTAGTTTATTTTTTATACTTATATTTATATCAGATTTTATATTTGTGTCAATTTATAGTTTTTGGGTTTTATTGTTTCTAGTGAATTTTAATTATGTGATTGTTAGCCACCTAGGGATGCCATTGGTGAGATAAGCAGCATATAAATGTTATAAATAAATAAATACCATAGCCCAGCACCATCTTCTGGACATAATCTAATATAAAGTTCTGCAGTCACCATAATGCAGACGTCCTATGAAAATGAACAAGGCCTCAGTCCAGTTCCCAGTTTCAGCCATCGCCAAGGCAACCAGAACAGACACACCCAAAGTAATCACTAAAACAATCTTTAACAAAATAACAGAAACAGATGAAGGTGCCAGGAAAGGTGAAGAGTTAACAATTCAGTACCTGATTATGTAACATGGAAAGCCTGACTGAATAAACAAAATTGTATAGCAATGGCCCATGAACTCTTTGTGTTCTTTAGTAAGCCATGCTTTCCAGACATTTCACTTTCCAGTCATGTTTTTAAAGGTGTTAAACAACTTTCTTTAAAGGACAAGGACAGAAAAGTCAGAAATGGAGTGGCCACACTGGGAGCAATGTTCACACATGGATGAAAGGATGTTCATTTCCATAATCACTTTTCTATTTGAGTTCATTCACAATTTCAAGGACTGTCTGGTTTCACTCATGTAGTTATTGGCAGGGGGTGTGGAGACAGGAATCTCAATACATTATTTTAAGTGTACTCTGAGCTATGATCTGCCTGGGAGACTTTCAAGTGCTTTAAAAATTTTGCAGTGGTTAGATGCAGTTCAACACTTGGAGACAATAATGCTTGGGAAATGAAAGCTTTTAAAATCTGTTATTTAGTTATACATGGCCTTGCTGTGTTGGGCTTAGCAGTGATCTGGCCTCGGATTCGAACTCACGAAAGGGTACGCTCTGCTCATGAACAGTGACCCACTTTTTGTCCCTGATAAACCAGACTGAAGGCCAGAGATCTGGGAGTCAGAAGCCGGACTAGACCACTTCAGAGTCCTATTAAGCATAGCTGCAACACAGGAGATGCACAAGTGTGTACACACACACACACAAATGTTCCAGTGGTTTCTCCTACATTTTACCATTCTCCTTCAGTTTGGTAGGAAATTTATTGTTTTCAAAAGAAAATCAAGGGGAAAATACTCTGGAAAACTTTCATGGGTTATGTTCAGGTTTCTTGTCTTTATCCTGTGTATGAGGCAGCTGAGGCCTGTGTGTGATTGTCCTGTCTTTCATTGCACAACAATCTCTCCAGCAGCTTCCCATGTGCCCCTTTCAGCTCAGGAAGCAGAGACAGGCAGAACAGTGGTGATCTGAGAAAGCACAAAGCCTGCTTGGTTGCCCTGCAGTGATGA
Source organism: Varanus salvator macromaculatus (assembly GCA_023646645.1). Lineage (NCBI taxonomy): Eukaryota > Metazoa > Chordata > Lepidosauria > Squamata > Varanidae > Varanus > Varanus salvator. The sequence goes on from JAIXND010000621.1 coordinate 11,323,905, forward strand.
AGCTCAAAAGCACCGCCAGAATACAGCCAGAGTTTTAAAAAATGGCTAGAAGATGAGGCAAAAAATGGAAGCCTTTTTAATAAGGATAAAAACCTTTAGCAAACTGGAGGACAAATGCTGGATGCAGCACCAAGCCCTGCTCTTCCCAGGCACTGGTTCTAACATGGCTCCAGCTTGCACTGGCTTGTGAAGGATGCAGAAAGGGACCCAGACTTCCAGCCCGTGCGGGTGCTTCCATCACTTGCAATGGCAGTGCAGAAACCAAAGACGCTCTGGGAAAAAGCTGTGCTTCATGGTTGGCCAGTGGTGAGTTCTGCCTGTGAGAAACTGTTGGAGAATTTCTCTTCCCCTAGAGAAAATCAGTGAAGCTCTTCTCTTAATTTATCTTGTCAAAAATACAAAGAAGAACTTTTAAGGTCATTTGTGTACAGGTCATATATACAACTATGTATATACAACTGCAGAACTGTGCACAAATTCTCTCTCTCTCTCATTTTATTTAATTACAAACTTAAACAACATAAAACATTGTGGTGATAGAATCTTTTCTTAGGCAATTCATGTCAGATAAGGTTCACAGTAAGACTATGTAGTACTGTCTGGAAAACATTTCTTTTGAGCGCAACAGAGATTTGACACATTTCCCACATGACAGGCAAATGCAGGCTGAGATGGTAGGAGGAGGAGTTCAGCTTCCCCAAAATTGCTCAAAATACTTGTGTAAATTCGGAACTGGGAACTGAGTGTCTCTACTCCAAGTTGTCATTTTTCTTGTAGCATTTAACTGAATCAGTATGGAAGCACCTTCCTCTGGGCAAGCTGTTTGTTTGTTTGTTTATAGTTCTTGTATACCATCCTCTTGCTATATAGCCTCGGGACAGCTCACACAAATAAATAAATATAGTACAAATACAGTTAGAATCTGGAAACACCCCAGCTGCACAATTAAAACCTATAAATATTAGACATTATTAAAATATTGTTTGAATGAAAAGGTCTTAGCCTGGCACCGAAAAACAAATAAAGACAGTGCCAGGTGGACCTCTCTGGGGAGCGCATTCCACAGATGGGGCGCCACCACAGAGCAGGTCCTCCTCCAGGTACTTTACTTCCGGATGTCTCTCACGGAGGGCTCCTGGAGGAGAGCCTCTGCTGCCAATCTCAAGGGGCGGGAGGGCAAATATGGAAGCAGGCGTTCCTTCAGGTATCCAGGTCCCAAGCCATTAAGGGCTTTATAGGTGATTACCAACACCTTGAATTGAACCCGGACTTCGATGGAAAGCCAGTGAAGCTGGTAGAGGACTGGGGTTATATGAGAATAATGCCCAGTCCCCGTCAGCAACCTGGCTGCTCTATTTTGCACCATCTGAAGTATCCGGATTGTTTTCAAGGGCAGCCCCACGTAGGGCACGTTACAGAAATCCAGCCGGGATGTAACCAATGCATGCATCACTGTCGCTAGGCAGTCATCCTCCAGGTAGGGATGCAGCTGATGGAAAGCGCTCCTCGCCACCGCCGTCACTTGAGCTTCCAAAGATAGCTCTGGGTTGAGGAGCACTCCCAAGCTGCAGACCCTGTCCTTTAGAGGGAGTGCAACCCCATTCAGGACAAGATCCAAGTCACCTTCCCAGGGGCTTGAATCACCCACCTGCAGGACCTCCATCTTGTCTGGATTGAGCTTCAGTTTATTGGCCCTCATCCAGCCCATTACCTCGGCCAGGCACCGGTTCAGTACAGCCACTGCCTCACCTGGATTGGTTGAGAAAGAGAGGTAGAGCTGGGTATCATCAGCGTATTGATGATTCCGCAGCCCACACCTCCTAATGACCTCTCCCAGCGGTTTCATGTAGATGTTGAATAGCAAGGGGGACAAAATGGACCCCTGCGTAACTCCATGGCATAGCTGCCATGGCGCAGAGCCATAGTCCCCCAGCACCACCTTCTGGAATTGGCCATTGAGATAGGAGTGGAACCACTGCAAAGCAGTGCCTCAGACCCCCAATCCTGCTAGCCTATCCAGAAGGATACCATGTTCGATGGTATCGAAAGCTGCTGAGAGGTCCAGGAGAATCAACGGGAACACACTCCCCCTGTTTCTGTCCCTGCACAGGTCATCATACAGGGCGACCAAGGCAGATTCAGTACCATACCCGGGTCTGAAGCCAGACTGAAATGGGTCCAGTTTGGGCCTCCTCTACAATGTACACAATTTTATGCCAGTTGCAGAGGATGCAAAGTTAAGGACTAAAATGTGTGCAAAAGTCCTGGCTTGTTTGTCTGTTTTTAAGCTACAACAAGAAGAAACAACACACACATATACAGGCACAGACAAATCAAGGCCCATTTCAGAAATGTAGATCTGCATGCCGGCTCAGTTTGCACCAGATTGACTTGGTGCCTAGCACAGGGTTGATAAACCAGAATCCTTGGGGCTAAATGAAGAATATCATCCAGAATTTCGCCTTTCCTCATCAGGTTCCTTCCACATCCCTAGTTCACAGTCTACCACTTGAAGACCAAGGGGCTGGCCCAAAGATATGCCTCTGCTCTTTCTCTCTGGAACAACCAAGACGTGACTGTGTGTTCTTTCATAATAAAACCAATCAGAGCCATGATGAGATCAAATACTATTTTAAAGTAGGAAAAGTTTACTGCAGAAGCCACTGAAGGACCAGCTCTTCCAGATTACAGTTTAAAGTAGACAGGCAGGAGTAGTCTCAGGCTGCAGTCTAAAGAGGTACAGTGCAGCAAACTTGTTGAAGCTAAGTAGGTCTAGGATGCAGAAAGAATCTCTGAAAATAATAGGAAATGCATCGTGAAAAAGAAGAAATTTAATGAGTGCAAGTAATTTGTAAGCATGGATGCAAATATAGAAATAATTATTGTTGAAACAGAAATATGGTACATTTTATCAGAATGCAGAAGACCGGGTAACCTGGAAACTTAACCTGTCAAGTTTGCGATTCAGTTCTTGACTGTTGCAGGAGAGGAATTCCTGGGTTCTTTGTTCCTTGAGGTAGCCCTTCAAACAAAGATTGTGCTCTGTAAAGGAAAAAACACATCCACTGTAGTCTTGGTATGGTCAGTGTCAGCACAGAAGATCACTTGGGAACCTACACAGATTGCATTGATCTCTAGATAGCTCTAATGGTCTCCAATGCTAATCAAAATGGTGGTCAATGCAGGGCTTGTTTCATTTTCCTCTGTGACATTCTGGAGCATGTGTCCACTTCAAGTTCCTGACATGGCGTAAGCCGTGCTTTCAAAAGTTTTCCTGACAGCAAAGTTATTTGCAGAGACAACATTCCTTTGTTCGCTTGTTGATGGTGGTTAATCCAAGACTGTCCTTTCCTGGCTACTGTCCTATTTTTGCCTCAACGTGTCTTCCAATGTTGATAAGTTATATATTGAAATTGGAGGGAAGCAAAAGATTATTACTTAAATCATGGTGGTAAATTAGTTCTCTTAGTTCTCTCTTCCACAATAGGTTATCCACTGTGCCTTCTGTATTGGAGAACAATGGAGAAATGAGGGCCGTTGCCTGCAGTTGAGAGACAATCAGGAGCCTCTAATATTAGACAGTAGGGGTGGCTCTCTTTTGATAATTGAGCAGTTTTTGTATTCATCTGGGGGTACAAAGGGATGCTGTCAAGTTGCTTAATGAGCCACTTACTGCATCTCTCATGCATATTATCCCAGCAGAGCAGAGCCTTATAAGCCTGAGCATGGAAAAGTATGTGCCATTTCACTTGCCCCCCTGGTGATGCCATCCAGTGGGGTGAGGTCTCATTAGTCTAGTGAAATAATGGCAGATGCCAGCTGAGTGTGCTCAAAGAATACATTCTGTTTGCTTTTAAGTTTGTGATTTATAATTGTTGCCTCTCCTCCTGTACTCCAGCCACATGGCTCTTCCTCAAGGAGGACTAGACCCATGCTGAGCTTTTGTTCCTTCAGTGGCAAATTATTTATGAACAGTCTGCATATCCTGTGATTTTTTTTCACTTTTAAGCTGAAAATTGTAACTCCCCCCACTGCTTCCCCTTAATTCAAGATTAGCAGAGGAGATTTTAAAAGAAAGTTTCAACAGTATAATAGAACTTATGTGCTCATCAATAGCACCTTCTCAACCTGGGGAAAGGTAACAAGTGTTCTGTCCTGGGCCCAGTGCTCTTCAACATTTTTATTAATGATTTGCATGAGGAAGTGCATGGAATAGTTATCAGATTTGCAGATAACACAAAAATGGGTGGGATAGCTAACACCCTGGAGGAGAGAAAGCAGATTCAAGGTGATCTTGATAGGTTGAAACACTGGGCTGAGACTAATGAATAAAATCCAACAGGGACAAATGCCAAGTCCTGAACCTAGGAAAAAGAAGCCAAATGTACTTTGCTCAACAATGCTGCAAGTGAGAAGGATCTTTGGAGTGTTGTAGATCACAAGCTGAATACGAGTCAACAGTGTGATGTGACTGCAAAAAGGTCAAATTTCATTTTAGGCTGCATTAATAGAAGTATCACTTTTGAATCCTCTGAAGTACTAGTTTCCCTTACTCAGCATTAGTCAGGCCTCATCTGGAGTACTGTGTCCGGTTCTGGGCAACACAGTTTAAGAAAGATGCAGACAAGCTGGAAAGTGCAACAAGGATTGCACAATGTTTTAATATTGTGTAGGCTTTTTAATTATTGTATAGTGTTTAGCCTACAAGGTTTTTGAGGTTGTGAGCCGCCCCGAGGCTTGTGGCAAGGGGCGGCCTATAAATCTGTTAATAAATAAAATAAAATAAATAAGGATGAACTGGAGTCTGGAAGCAAAGCCATGTGTGGAGAGATTGGGAGAAGTGGGCAGGTTCAGCCTCGAGAAGAGAAGACTGAGGGATGATATGAGAGGACTCAACAAGTACTGTCACAAAGAGGAAGGAGACGATCTCCTCTCCATCATCCCAGAGTGCAGGACCTGGAATAACAGACTCAGATTACAGGAAACCAGATTCTGGGTAGATATCAAGAAAACTTCCTCACTGTCAGAACAGTATGATGATGGAGCCCATGACCTAGGGAGGGTCTCCTACACTAGAGGCATTCAAGATGCAACTGGACAGTCTCCTGAGCTTCTATGCTCTTACGGCAAGGCTCAGGCTGCTTTAGGTGCTGCATTTAGCACCTGGCAATGCTGTTGAACTTAATTAGTAACATTTGGTCTTTCTAATTTAAGTATCTCCCTCATTTTGAAGGGTGGCTATACTGGCCATTTTGTGAGTCAGAAATATGAATCTGTGTCAGATGTGATAACTTCACATGCTGAAGTCTGTGGTCTGGATTAATCATTACTCTAGGAATCTACACCAGGGTCCTGACAATGGTGCCCTTTTGATATACCATTATCCCAATTTTCCAATGGGAAAATGCCCTCCACATATTCCTTGTGCCAGAAAGTTTTCCTCATCTAGCGGCCAGCTGTAGGCACATCTCATCATGAGGTTGAGGGACTGAGCAACTTCCCTATGAATAAAGGCTATAACTATTGCTTTGACATGTTGCATGGCAAATTGTAAAGTGCAGGTGGTCTTCACAACAGGCTACACAAATGCCATCAGTACCCCATCACTAAATAGTGCATAGCATACCCCATTTAATTAGGGTCCCCATGACTGCAATCCTCTGCATAGTTTACCTGAACTCATGATGCTTATTTCTTCAGTTCAACTTGTAAAATGCATAGAGCTTTAACACAAGACCTTCAGCCTGATGGAGTGCAACCTTTAGATTTTAATTAGAAATGCAAGCAATCTTGCAAAGAAGTATTACCATTACTGCTAGCAATTGAGGAAAGCCATTAAAGAAAATCAAAGAGGTGGCCAGCCTCAAGCTTGCTTATTTCCTCATTCTCTGAATTCCTTGATGCTATTATGTTGCAAAAATAGTAAAATTTGAAAGTCTCATTATTTCACTGCAGTGACTTCCTAGAGCAAGGAGGGTCCATTAGCTATCCAGGAGCCCTGGTGGACTCTGTCAGTGGCCATAACCATTCCGGTGGTGCAGATGTACCAGGGCCATGCTGCTCTGGGATCCCTCTCCAGAATGCTGCAGCTGGCAGGACTTCTTGGTTAGGGAGAAAGTAACTAATGGAGACGTGTGTTCACCATTTTCATGATGCAGAGAAAGCAGAGAAGGCTTTTGTTTTCCTGTCCTGGTCCTTCTGTCTTTCTTTTTCCCCTTTCCTGTCTCTCTGTATTTTATAAATAAATAATACTTCAAGAGTATAACTCTAGGAAGATGGATGTAAGCTTTTGACTCCAGAGGGTCATGTTCATCTAATCCTGAGTGGGAGGTGTGCCAGAGGCGATCTTTGTCTCTCCACTCCCCTTGTTCTGCATTTTCCCCCAGAAACCATTTTCAGTCATTTAGCAACAGCGTCTCTGAGCAAGAGAGAGGATGCTGCTCTAGCACTTTAAGCCCCCTCTGAGATCACATTCCTGGCTTCAGAGAGCATCCGGCACAGTTCTTTCCACATTGGTTGCTAGGTGGTACAGGAGGCAGGTTGGCAGTTTAATTCCCAATTAGAGTGCTACCTTGGAGCTGGGAATCCAGACTCTCCTGTGAACAACATGTAGGGGGCATAGCATTTTTCCTTCCATTATTTATCGTTTCATTTCTTCTCCACAAATGGAGAAGAAAAAATGGTAAAAAATATCTATGGCAAAAAAATCATAGATATAAATATGCATGTTTTATTGTGTATAAATTAATTTGTTAAAAATAGCTGTATCAACACATAAATTGAATTTATGAAATCACACTTTCTGCCAAGCAGGTGCTCAGGCTGCTGTGCAATAGAAATGTTAAAACTTCACATAAAACCCAAGGAACAAAGCCATACAAGAACATTTGTGAGCAGCTTTAAAGTGAGAGTGGTAAAACATTAAATGCTTCATAGAAAATGACATTCTTTACTGCCTGTCTAATCGCTGGCACTCTGATTCATTGAAGGCACAATCCTATGCAAGTTGGAAAAAGGGATACAATTCCCAGGTTATTCCCCCCCACACGCACGCACGCACACACGTACGTTATGGACTTTTTTCCAATCTCAACCTGCATAGAGGTGCACCCTCAGTGGAGGTCACTTGCAGTATCTTCTGCACACACCGCACATCTACGGAATTTGAAGCCACCAGATGTGTTGATGGCCCATAGCTTAGAATACTTTAGTAGTGAATGTGTCAAGTTCATGGAGAATGCCTCAGTGGGACAACTCTGCTCAAAGGCAGTGAGCCACTAGATTCCAGACATTTTGAACCATGATGGCAATGGAATTGGCCTTTTCCTTCCAGCCTCAGGCATCTGGTTGGCACTACAGGAAACAGGAATCTATACTAAATGAGCATTTGGACTCATTTCGCATGGTTCTTCTTATATTCTTGTGTTATAACCAAGGCTGAGCTGAAAATCAGATTACCGTATTTTTCGCTGTATAAGACGCGCCTGACCATAAGACGCACCTAGTTTTTAGAGGAGGGAAACAAGAAAAAAAATATTCTGAATCAAATGGGCACATCATCACAGGCACATTCCCCGTCACTTCCCCATGGGCTGCCCATCTGACAGACTTACTGCACACACATACTCGCTCTGTAAGACGCCCAGAAATTTCCCCTTACTTTTGAGGGGGGGAAAGTGCGTCTTATAGAGCAAAAAATATGGTAGATCTCTATTTTATCTGTGGGCTGTTCAATTTCCTCTTTTTTTAATGCTTTGCCCGTCATGCAGGAGACAGGAAGTGGACAACTCATTAATGTTTAGCTTGGAAACCAGGAAACATTGTGTTGTAGTTTGTGGTTGCAGTTTGTGGTTGTAACAATGTGGGGAGAAAACAGAGGAACGATCACCCATTTTCCAAGGTGACCGGGTGTGACACTCCCTCTCTTTGCTGAAATGCTCTTCTACTGTGGCTCTGGAATGTACAGACAGGCACAGAAGGAAATTTAAATGCACATGCCTGCTTTGGAGAGAAATGCAGAGTCCTTTGCTCTGAATCCACCGGCTCAGTGATAGGGATGCTCAAGGGTTCTGCTTTGTCCTCATTTCAAAGTGACACTGTCCTGACCTGTATCTTCAGAAAAGCCTGGATTCAAATACAGCTGGCCTTCAGACTGTGCATTTTACACAATGTTTCCAAAGTTTAGGTGGTGATGGAGAAGTCCAGCAAGCATTTTGAAAATGTATAAAGAATATAGTGCATTACAAAATTTTCTAACATACCTTTTAGCTCCAAAAATGTACCAAAATTAGGAATGAATAGAAAGATAAGCCTAATTCCACTACCCACCAGTTACATGTGTTCATTCATTTTTATCTGATTCTTTAAAGAACCACACAAAATCTCTAATATAGTGCTGAAAAAATCTCAATTTGTACATATTTTACTCTAAATAGAATTTTCTGTGCATTTTATCATAAAATATACATGTATGTGTATTCTAATCTGAATTACACATTTTGGTATATTTAGTAAAGAATTCCATTTCATTTGTCAGCAAAGAAATGTGTTCTTCACATTTAGCAAGGAATTGCATAATTTAGAAAAGTAGAATAAATAAAAGCTAACTGTGTTCTAGTTGGCACATTGGTCCAGGATGCGCAGATCAGGATGGCTCTGTGAAAAATGCAGCCCAAACAGAACCTTCAATACCTGTAGCTAACGATGGCGGCGTTGCCTCTGGTTTTAGAAAAGCAATGCTTATGCACAGCATTTGCTGGGAAACGTGGGGGAGGGGAGATAAGAGTACAGAAAACAAGGATTTGCAAGAGGTAGTCAGAAATGTAGAGAAGGTCAAGCACACAGGGTAATAGGCAAGTATATTCAGAATCCAGAGGAGCAGTCAGATCAAAGTCCAAGGCTTGCAATACAGAGGACCTGAGAACTAATGCTATTTTCAACACGGTCCAGGAAGACAAGGTAAGCTTATAGTTCTGGATGCTCCTGATCCCCACCCACAGCTCAGTTACTGCATACTGAGAGCCAGTGCGGTGTAGTGGTTAAGAGCATGGGTCTGGGACTTAGCTGGCCTGGGCTTCAGTCCCTGTTCGGCCATGGAGCCAACTGGGTGACTTTGAGCCAGTCAGATTCTCAGCCCAACCCAGTCCAGAGTGGGAGGAGTGGCAAATCATGTGCCCCTTCCCAGCACCACCAGTAGCACCTGTTGCCACATGCCCAACATGCATCTCAGCCACAGGCATTGCACAAGACATTCCTCCCATATCCCCTGGCTCTGAGGAAGGACTGCTCAAGACCAGGCACTTAAGAATAGTTGTACTGGCTCTTTCCCAGCTGCAGCCCACTCCCTTGAACCATCCGTGGTGGCACCACTCTTCCCCACCCCCACTTCAATGTGGGGAGAGAGCGAGAAAAAGCAAGATCCGGTGAGAGCGAGAGAGCTTAGCTGAGGGCCATGTCTTCCCGCAGTGGCCATTTTTCTTCAGCTGGTGGCATGCAGAGTAGCACCCTCAGGCAATGCTGAAGAGCGGTGCCAAAGGGCATCATCCATTTGGCATGGGTCCAACATGTATTCAGGCACCAAGCCCTTTGGTAGGGTGAAGGACAATTATTATAGTAACATGATGTTTTTATTAATGTCCATCTTATTGTATTTTATTGTAAACTGCCCCGAGAGCCCTCTGAGCCACAGGGTGGTAGATAAAGGTAATGATCTGCATTATAAAATAAATAATGCAGCTCTTCAGAAAGCAGTTATGACGTGGCGTACATGCTGAGGCTGCACTGAGTTGTCTGGGCTCACTCATCTGGGTGGGGTATGGGCATGGCCAGCCAGGAGGAAGCTGGACTGGCAGGGAAGGAAGGAGGTGACCCTGGACAGCGGTCAGGAGGAGAAGGCAGCCGTAGGTGAGGCAGTGAGGGAGAAAGTGCAATGAGCCTAGAGGGCAGGTGGGGAGGAAGACATGAGGCGCATGAAGCTGGGCATTGCATGCGTGTGCAGGGGCATGCGCAGTAAATGGGCAGAAAGAGGGAGCACGAGGCATTAGCAGAAGCAGTAATGGATACTGGTGTTGCATAAGTGCTCGCCACCTCCTCCAGTGGGAGAGCCCAGGACTGATCTGGGCTGAGGAGCCAGTAATCTTATACATTGCAGGTCCATCAGCCTGGGTTTTCCTGGTGATGAAAGGAAGCCAGTGAGGCCCGAGCAGCCGGCAGCAGTCCTCTAGCATCGTATCTGGCGCAGCCCCATTCAGTGTCAGGGAAAGGCCCACAGAGAGATTCAAGGGCTACAACAAAAATAATTGAAAAAATTAAAAAGATCCAATATCCGACATGTCTGAATCAACATTAATGGCAAGAGCCATTTCTAAAGTTAGAACCATGATTAGACTGCTGTGCCAACAGAGCTAATTCAGCGTTTATTACTGAGCCATTGGGAGCTAAATAATTTGATGATACTTAGAGGCAGGAATACAACTTGCACTGGTTGGGTAAATAGCAGGAGGGTTTCAGTGCTGCGCAATGTTTTCAGGGTTAAGTGTGTCTGTGTGTTTCTGTTTCTTATATGTGCAGATACGTGTGTTCCTTGTTTTGCACTGAAAATTTTGTTTTTCTGGGGGTGCTAAGTGCTATAGGGTGGCCATTTCTTGCAAGTACCCCAGTTCTGACTGCAAGTAGTAATACATTCTGATCCAGAACAACTTTCCTGAGAAGGCTGTATGTATTTCTTAATTCTGTGACTATGTTTCACTGGTGTAGGAATGTGTACTGGATGAGGGCTCCACTGTTCAGGCCCAGGAGCAAAATCCTACCCTCTAAGATTCCCCAAGAGACATGCTACCTTCCTTCCTTTGGGCCCACATCTTTCCTCAACCATCAGTTCAGTGATTTCCTGCCTTTTTTGCAATCTCCCTCCCATTCAAAGGGTCCAATCCTATGCATCTTTAGAAAAAGAAAACTCCTTTTTTCACTTTCATAAATGCATAAATTTGTGCTCTAAGTGGGTGGAAGGCCTCTTCTTAGGCCTCGTTGCTGGGAATAAAAGCTTGAAGTAAAATATGTTTTTGCCTTCAGCCCCACCTTCCATTAGAAGAGAGTCTTTGAGAGCACCTTCAAAATCAGATTCAGACCTTGAACTGAAACAAGTTCAAGGCATCCCTGATAAAAGGCAGCCTCACACTGTGGTGTTGGGGGCAGAAACGAAACTAAATGGTTGCGGTTCAGAGAATGAGAGAGCCTGTGCAGGCACAGAGCAAATGTGCTCCTGTAGCCGGTGTGCTGTGCAACCTCATTTCCCTCTCATGTGATTGTTAATTAAGGGAGGGGGCATGTCTGACTCCAGTGTCAGGAGTTTGAACTGCACTGCACTGAAGTTATGAATGAATGCAGCATGTGAAAGGTTGCACAATTCCTATCTCCTCCTCCAGGTCCAGCATCTTCTTTTACTCAACAACCTCAGGACCAGGTGGTGATTGCTGGGCAGCCCGTGACCTTGCTGTGTGCTATCCCAGAATACAATGGAATCGTGCTGTGGATTAAAGATGGACTTGCTCTTGGAGTAGGCCGGGATCTCTCAAGTAAGCCTCCTAGATTTGTTAAGATCAGAATATGAAGTGTTATGACATGTGGCCATGACAAAGTAACACTTAAAATATCTGGTAAGTTGAGCTAGCAAAGTGAAGTACAAACAGGGTAAGTGATCCAAAACCAGGAAGGAGCAGAAGGATGGATCTCCTAGGTGTTGTTATCAAGGCTTGATATGGAAGTTTTTATATAGGGCTTGGATGGCATCATCTGATCTTCTACAGCCTGTCAGACTTCCCTGTTAATGATGGCTGATCACTTGCAGCTCACACCTTTGGCCAGGCTTCAATGAGGGTATCCAGGATGACTTTCTACTTAAGCAGTCTCCAGCCTTTGATTCTAAAGCCAAGGTGGGCATGTCCTGCTGGTGGACTTTTATTAAATACGATGGATTTCAAAACTAGAGATGACAACTGATGCTATGTTCAAGACAAACTGTTGGGCGATGGAGGTAGAAGAAGAGTCAAGCATTAATCAGGCAAGGCCAGATGTTTGAGGCGATCCAGCAAAGCTAGAGGCAAAGGCTGAGTCAGGAACAACAGTACATGGCAGGACCAAACATGAAGGGAAAGTCAGCAACAGGAAAAAATTGAGATACAAGTAGAGACATTGCAGGACTGGAGGCAGTTCCCAAGTCAGAAACATGCGGTATCCACCCCAAATACTCATGTTGTAAACAAAGCTGAGCAAGACTGGGCAGCCTTATATAGCACCTCCAATGGCTTCCAGCTGATCTGCATGATTGTACTGGCCTAATCCTGCCAGCATCTACAAGTCTGATGCCAATACTGCTAGCGGAACCAGTCTGCCTTCTTTGTTAGGCCACCAGGCAGGTCTGCATCACTGCAGATTCTGACTCAAACTAACCAGTTATCAAGACAACACCCCAGTTTGGAGGATGGCTGTAGGACAAGTGACAGACCCATGTTAGATAAATAATAACCAGGCACAAAAATAAATGATTTGAAAGAGGTTGAATATGTCTCCATTTATGCAAAAACTTAGGTAGTGTGTAACTCTTACATAGAGGCCATAATCCAGTAATAGAAGACTTCATCATGAATGACAACAGCTAAAGATATAAACTGAATTTCCTATGGTTCCTGGTACTCATGGGTACTGCCATATTGGCATTTGGCCCAGTTCAGAGCCTGGAATATGCTGCTGAACATCTGGAAAATAGTCCAGGCCCCCCACAAGCTTCTAATTAGGACCTCACTCAACCAACTATTTCCAGGGTTATGATAGTAGTCCTTGTTAGTCTATGCTTTTGGGTGGGGCCATTGTGATGAGATTGGGCAAAGCTTGTCCACTTCCTTGCATTGCCTTGGCAACACATAGGTGCTTTCCACTTTTCCTGAGCTGCATCCTTGAAGCAGAACTCTTGATTATAAGACCAGTTGGGAGACTAGGATCACCAATGTGATCCTTGCTTCTCTGGCAGCTGCAAAGCTTGCAAAAGAGCAACCAACTAAGCTTATCGAAAACAGGTATCCACTTTGCCATCACTTGATTTGACCCTGATCTCCCACTGCCTGTTGCATGAATCAGACTTTCACTCCCTGTATGCCTGCCACTTGTAAAAATTCCTGTCCATGCTCTCTCGGAACCTCAGGGGTCTACTATAAAATGGGAATGCTGCTCTGTGCTTCAGAGCAATGATGCGAGGCTTCCCTTACTGCACCCATGGGGATGATCTGTGCTTCAGAGAGAGACCACATGCTGCCACAGAGCGGTGCACAACCTAAGCTCTGTTCAAACAAATTATGTCAAGATGGTTTAGGGAGAAGATATTTGTACTTCGTAAGAACATAAGAGCCCTGCTGAAGCAAGCTGAAGGCTTCACTGGTCCAGCCTTTTTCCCCACAGGGGCCAAAGAGTGGCCATAAACAAGAAACCCACTAGCGGGAGATTAATGTAATAGCACCCCCCTGTCTGAGTTCCCTTTGCAACCAATGGAGGCGGGTGCTCCAGTGACAGCAGAGCAGAGAATACACTTTGGGCTGTAGTCTGAACTTTCAAGGAGCTATCCATGGTGCTGAACTACTGCCCTCCACTGTCCGCAGCTGGTATTTAGTGCCACACTACCTCTGCTACTGGCAGAAATTAATAGCAGTCACAACCAGTAGCCATTGAAAAACTGGACCTCCTCTGTAATAGGCGCATAAGAACAGAAGAAAAGCCACACTGAGACAGATGAAAATCTGGTCTAATCCAGCATTCTGTTCACACAGTGACCAGACAGCTTTATGTAGGAATAGGAAAACATGCCATGGAGTTTCTTTCAATTCCTCTTCATAGCCTGGTTCATGTCACACCTGTTCCTAAACACACACATGTTCTTCATTTGATCAGAAAAATTGTCTTTGAAAGTGCACACTCTCCTTCCACAAGTTAAAGTGTAAAGTTGTGCCTAGGGCAGTGCACACTTTCAAATGTGAATGCAAGATCAGGGGATGGGTAAAATTATCCCAGAACTGTGCTCCTGCTAGCATTTGCAAGTGTGTTTACAAGTGGGGTATGTCCACATGATCTGCAAGCAGGAATGTACATTGTACACCCCTGTGTAGGAAAACCACAAGCCTGATAAGGGTGCCAAGACACTCTCTGGCTTCTTTCCTTCCCTCCTGTTTTGGCTTTCTCTCCTGAGCTTCCCTGTAAACTCCTCTGTAAGTGTAATCTACACTATAGATTGTGATCTGCACTAGCTCTAGATTTAAATCAGTCTGTGCATGCACAGAAATTCCACACCACACTTCAGGCAGACATGCGTTGCCTTCCCAAACTTCAGAACATGAATGAGTAACAAGAGCTAATGCGGCTGATGTATCATTCTGAGCAACTCAGGCAATTAACTTTGCTGGGTCTGCTTTGGCAAGCTGGGTCTCTGCCTGCTTGGGCAATACCAGCTCAGCTAGTCATCTAATTAGCTAAATACAAACAAACCCTTCATTTGTATTTCTTGCGGTTCATGAGAGCAAATCCTGCTGGTGATAGCTTGAAAAACAAAACAAAAAAGAGGTGGGGAAAAGCACATGAGACTGTGCCAAGCTACCTCTGCTTCACAGCTCATTAATCATCAAGCCAGGTAAGAACTGACGAGAATGGAGGGTGGCATAGACTCTGCCCTTGTGGCAACTTGGATACCTGGAGAGAGAAAGCCCATTATGCTTATCCATTCTAAGTACCCTGCTAAGACCCAGATGATGAAGTTTTTAATTGTGACCCTCTCCTTAAGGCTTTCATGATCCCAGTGCCAGGATTTGTCAGTAGGAATGTGCAAGGAATCCACTTGGGAAGTCAAAATCCTGTGCATCAGCCCAGGTTCATTCCCCAGATTCCAGCCTTTCTACCCAGAGCTGCTGTCAGTTCACTACAGTCTAGTCTTGTGACTCATCATGCAGAATCAGTCAGAATTCAGCGTTTACTAGACATGTTCAATCATTGTTCTGAGAGTTTCCCCTTCATAGCAGAGTTGGAAGGGTCCATGAAGACTATCAGGTCCAATCCCTAGTGTTGCAGGACACCACCCTACACCATCCCACTCAGATGGCTGTCCAGTTTCTTTCTGAATGTCTCCAGTGTGGGAGAGCCCATTGCCTCTCCAGGCAGCTGGTTCCACTGCTGTATTGCTCTGACAGTGGGGAAACATTTCGTGATATCTAGCCTGAATCTGGGTTGTTGCAACTTGAGTTGATTATTTCATTTCCTACACTCTGGTAGCAATGAGAAGAGATCTTGACCTTCTCTGTGACAGCCTTTGAGGTCTACAGTTTGGGCCAAGTGTGGCCATATTTTGCATAAATTATGGTTGATTCTGTGCACATTTCTCTGCCTTTAAAAATGTGTACAAACTGTGGCTTGCTTTAAAGGGTGAATCTGCAAATAAAATGTTCTGAGTCAAGCCACTCTGAGCTCTTAAATAAGTATACTGGAGTCCAACAAACACAAGTGGGTCAAGTCCTCAGTGCCCCCCATTTCTGTCTGCAAGCATCTTGCCAGAGTAAACAATTGGAGAGGATGGACTGAGTTAGCTTTTCCCATCTCAGGCACCCATTGCACAAGTTCCATACTCAGCCCTCTTTGTGACTTGAACGCAAAAAGCACAAGTGCTTAAAATTACTCAGGTGAAGCAATATGCACACAGATCAAGAAGATGGCTTCTTGATAGGATCACGGGGTGCTTAAGCATTTCACCTCTGCACCAATTGCAATCCTACTTCTGATTGCAAGTGATAAATATTCCCGCTACCTTCATTTAAAGCAAAAATAAAACACAAAGTGGAGAAACAGAGAGAGAGAGAGACAAGCACTCTGCATGTAGGAAAATGGGAGATGAACGAGAGTTGAAAGTGCTTGGAAAGAGGCATCACTCACCATTGTGAGCATACACATCTTTTTGTGTCACTGTTTACCTCTGGTCAAAGAGAGTTGACAGTCTTTGTAATGATACTTGCCTCAAAGCCCCTTTAGTGGGGCCAAAAGATGGATGCAATTGGCACTCGGAGTGGAATGTTTACTACTACAACTGCCAAGAATAACATTTTTTCCCTTCACTTTCAGCCTAAAGTCACAGCCACAGTTTGCTCACATGATCTACTGTCTGTGGAGAATAAGTCTTAACTGTGGGTGTTACAATGAATCAGGATGATGGCCACATCGGGGGATAATGTATTAAGCATTTGGACATGGCCAAAGAAACTAAGTCACTGTACCTATTTGGCTCTGTACATATTTCTGTTCCAAAGGCCTTGCTGAATGTACACAACTCTGACTATTTCTTGGAGACAGTCTTGCTTCTGTTGTGTCTGGCAGGCTACCCACGCTATTTGGTTGTGGGGGACCATCTATCAGGAGAGCATCACCTGAAGATCCTGAGGGCAGATCTCCAAGATGATGCTGTGTATGAATGTCAGGCCATTCAAGCAGCCATCCGTTCCAGACCAGCCCGGCTGACTGTTCTTGGTAAGTATGCGATTCTCTTACCAGAATATGGTGCTTCTCAAATGATTGAAATGCATTTCAGAGAGCAGAAGTGTGCTCCTTTAAAAAAGCAGCTGACTCAGAAGACAGTAAGACCTAGTTCTGTTGCTTGAGATAGATCCCACTGGTATCAAAGATTCAGAAATAAAATGGCACTTGGACTTTCTCAGGACTGGAGTGAAACTCATGCATACCTTTGCACCTCCCTACTAAGTCTTACCAATTTCACAATGTCATACGCACAAGAAAACACACAGTTCAGTTGGGTTTAAAAAGTGCATACTGCAATGGAATGAATCTCATTCTCATTTTTCTAACCATTAGGTATATTGAGTAACTATTGGCCTTTAATTTGAATTAGATATATAAGATTATACACCCAAATAGGTGTCTTAACTATGTAGGTGATATGTATACTAGCAGTATCTTTCTCTCCCCTCCCCTCCCCTCCCCTCCCCTCCCCTCCCCTCCTCTCCCCTCCTAATCTTTCTCCCACCCCACACTTGACAGACGTATACAAGAAAAAGAAACAGTAAACACTTGATTAAGAAGTATATCTTTCTTCATCTTGCTTGATTTAGATTTATAGTGGTCCTTGAAGATTCTGGGTGTATAACTCAGCTTTTACAGAAATGAGATTTATGGACCAACACACACATACACCTCCAAACTAACGCCCTGCAGCTACTAAAAGCTGAAGTGTTATTATGATTGAAAAGTGTTTATCAGTGTAGTCAATGTGGGTGGGGGGCAGAATAGGAGGTGAAGTTTGTTCATTAGAATTCTTGTGAGTAGCTTTTCTTCTAGGGCACATACAGAGGAAGGGAGCTTGCCAATGAATTCTGTGTGGAGGGGAGAGAAGGGCAGATGTGGGACAACCATAGCATTTGCACATGGGGGGAAGGAATACCAGCCAGAGCTTTTGTGAGCCCAGGCCTCTGAGTATGGGTGGCCTGTGCGGTTCCTTAATAAGGCCTGAAGAGGGAGTGCTGGAGCAGGGATGGGAAAGATATGGATGTTCAAGGTTGCAGAGATTCTCCCAACCCCAGTTTTGGTTTTGTTTGCTCAATGTCCCCATCCCATTCCCAAAAAGTATGCTTTTTGAAAGGAAAATGTGTGCATTTCCAGGTGTATTTTGCAACATGCTCAGGCCTTTGGAAGTGTGCCCAGAAATGTGCTCCTATTCATGTTTGTGCTCAGGGTTGTGAATGGTGCGAGTTCTGGTGATTCAGAAACTGGAACAACATTGTCATAGGTCCCTATCCAGAAGATGAAATTATTAGTGGAGTGTCTGTATACAAAGGAGAACGGAGGCTGAAGACGAGCCTTGTGGCCTCCTGACATGCAGGAGGGACCTGGTGGGAAAATGAGAAAATGGGTGAGCATGTAAGTCCTTCTCCTCCTTTCTATGACTTCTTGGGGAAATCATCTGTACCCCACTTTTCTGCTTGCTCCAGTCATAGTGACTTGTGGCAACCTTACCAAACCTGCTGCCCTCCAAGTGTTTTGGATTGCAACTGCCAAAAATTCCCAGCTATTTGCTCTGCTGGCTGCAGTGAAAGGCAGCTGAAATCTGGAGAGCACCAAGTTGTTGGAAGATGGATGATTGCCACTCAAGCTGAAGGGCTGCGTGATGCAAATGTTGGATAGGGGGGTGGTCTGTTGGCTGCTGATTCTATAAAGCCACTCAGCCTGGCTTGTTCTCCCAACCTTCCTATCTTCCGTGCCTTCCTAAAACACATGCACAAAGCAATTCCCATGGTGTATCCAAGAGTGAGAAGGGCTTCTTCCCAGGAGGAGGCCAAAGATGCTTTGTTGCTCATGTCTTTTCTTCTCCCCCGTGAATTTCTGAGGATACTTCTCTTGCCTAGCAAGGTCATTCAGGTGCAGTACCCCCACTTTATGGAAAAAGAGAGAGAGAGAGATCCATGGTCTTTTCCCAGTTTAGAGATTTTACCTTGTCTTATATAACCTGGAGATAATGGCCATTTCCCAATTTTATGTCTAATACTGGTGCCCCACTGAGCACTTATATGCATTTGATTGAAACCCCATGGTTGAAAGTGCACATTCAAAGTGAAATCATTGTTTGGATTCAAAAAGCCTCTTTGCCAGAATTAGTTGAGGCATGTGCTTGTTATTTGCCAGTTCATTACATGCTGGTTCGGCCTCTGGTAGGTCATGAGTTTGAGCACTTCATTATTCTTGAGGTTCATTATTTGGTCACTTCATTATCCATGCTGTTTGTCGCTTGTTCCCTCTGTAAGCCCATGCCGTGTTTCTATTCAGGACTAGATTTGAAATTCCACAAGGGATTGATTAGTTAACCAAGAGCATCACAATGGGGACAGAACACAAATGACCAGCTCAGTTCCCCTGAAGGTTACAAGCAATGTTCAGGCTGCTAAAGTCAAAATGGGCCAATAAATGAGGAGAAAACTTGCTGCACAATTGGATATTAAAGGAAGAAATGTTTTTTATGTTGCAAATACCTGGACAGGATTGTGAATCTGTTGTATTGCTCATCTATGTTGACTTAAGTCCTACTGAACCAATTGGTGCATAAATAAACATCTATAGGTTCACACACAATCCTGTACATATTTAGACAGCCAAAAGGCCTTTAACCCACACAATGCCCTTGCCAGCATGCCATGATCTTTAGCAAAGAATGGCTGTGCTAAGTGCATTAAGCCGTACAAAGCATCTGTCTTTTTCCCAACAATTTTTCCTCCATGATAGGAAAGGTAGCAATCCTTCAGTTTCTCATAATGGTATACTTGCAACAGAAGCTGTTCTCTGTGAGGGACTCGCATCTGGCTGCATTGTCAGCCCTTTCCAAACTAGAGGGCATTCTGCTCTGAGGCAAAGATACAAGAGCAGAGCTGAAGGAGGAACATCTGAGGACTGGGGGAGGCTTGTCAGCACTTGTGTTCCCTCTGCATCTCTTGCATCTGCACCAGGAGCCAAAACTGCAAGAGGCATCATGTAATGGCAGCAACCCAGGCAGAGAGAGATGGGCATTTCCTCTGACATCTGTCATGGTCTGGATATTCAGAAGCAGCCCAGCAGCTGGAAGATATGAAGTCAGGGGTGGGGGGGGGGGGGTCACACTTTTTTCCGCCCTAAAAATTCTTATCTGTTTTTGTTGCATTTCAAATACTTGAACTTCAGTTGGGTGGAATTTAAGTAATACTCAATCTAAGCATCTTTTTAATATTGTGAGCCCTGCTGAGAGCCCAGATATGGGCTTTTGTAGCAACACACAAATTGAAAATGGATGGATGGATAAGTGCCCTAATCCCAAATGGCTCTGAACTTCTTTTCTGTTTCCCTGTGAAAACTCCCTCAAGATCCTGGATTCAGTAACTTGGACAACTTCTGAAGGACTGGGAAGCATTTCTGTCCCCAAGACTCACTGTCTGGACTGCAGTCTCATGGGATCCCTGGGGGGGGAAACGGGTGATCCAGTGGTTAAGTTTACCTTGTTTCTCTT
Source organism: Varanus salvator macromaculatus (assembly GCA_023646645.1). Taxonomy (NCBI): domain Eukaryota; kingdom Metazoa; phylum Chordata; class Lepidosauria; order Squamata; family Varanidae; genus Varanus; species Varanus salvator. The sequence goes on from JAIXND010000621.1 coordinate 11,343,964, forward strand.
CTGGATGATTTCTCCTTTCAAAAGGGAAGGGAGGCTGAAAGGAAGGGAGCACATGTTGTCCAGACCCTTTGTAGAATATAAAAGGAGGAAACAGGGAGCAGTTATCATGGAAGCATGGCAAGATGGGTATGAGCACAGCATGTTCAGGATTCTATGTTTCATTCATAGAATCATAAAATAGTAGGGATGGAAGGGGCCAAGAGGGCCATTGGCTCCAACCCCCTGGTCAGTGCAGGACTCCAAGTTAAACCACCCTTCTCAGATGGCTGTCCAGTTGCTTCTTGAATGCCTCTGGTGTGGGAAAGCCACAATCTTCCCAGATAATTGGTTGCACTGTTGTACTGCTCTAACAGTAAGAACATTGTTCTAGCTGGATCTGGCTTCCTGTAGCTTGAGCCTGTTATACCATGTGGTATACTCTGGGATGATTCAGAAGAGAGCCTGTCCTTCCACAGTACTTGTAGAGTGCTATCATATCACTCCTCAGTCTTCTCTTCTCGAGGCTGAACATGCTCACCTCTCCCAATATCTCCTCTTAGGACTTTGTTTCCAGAGCCCACATTGCCCTTGTTGCACTCCATTGGCTCCTTACCAGCTTGTCTGCATCTTTCTTAAACTGTGTTGCCCAGAACTGGACACAGTACTCCAGATGAGGCCTGACTAATGCTGAGTAAGGGGAACTAGTGCTTCAGAGGATTTGGAAATGCAGCATTGTTGAGCCAAGTATTCCCCGTCTTGTAAGGGTGCATTTGGATTCTTTTTCATAGGTGTAGGACTTGGCATTTGTCCCTGTTGAATTTCATTGTGTTGATTTCAGCTTCAAACTATGAAGATCACCTTGAATTTTCTTGCTGTCTTCCAAGGTGTTAGCTATCCCACCCAGTTTCGTGTCATCTGCAGATCTGATAATTGTTTCCTGTACTTCCTCATCCAAGTCATGAATAAAAATGTTGAAGAGCGCTGGACCCAGGGCAGGACGCTGTGTCACTTTCTCCAGTGTGAGAAGGTGCCATTGATGAGCACTCTCTGAGTCTGATTCTGAAGCCAATTATGGATGCACCTGATGGGTGCTCCATCTAGTTCACCTTTGCTAGTTTGCTAATCAGGAAATCATGGGGCACTTTGTCAAATGTTTTGCTGAAGTCAAGATAGACTGTGTACACAGCAGTTCCACGGTCCATCAGGAAGGTTATCTAGTCAAACAATTAAATCAGTTTAGTCTGGCAGAATTTGTTCTTAAGCAATCCATGTTGGCTTTCAGTAATCACTGCATGTTTTAAAGGTGTTTGCCAACTGACTGCTTTATAATCTGCTCCAAAATGTTCCCAAGGATTGATGTCCAACCAACTAGTCTGTAGTGCCCAGGTTCATCTTTTTTTCTTTCTTTCTTGAAGATAGGTATAACATTAGCCCTTCTTCAGTCATCTGGAACTTCTCCTGTCCTTCATGATTTCTCACAGTTAATAAAGAGTGGTTCTGGGAGTTCTTCCTCCAGCTCCTTTATGACTCTAGGATGGAGTTCATTGGGCCCTGGAGATTTGACCTCATTCAACCCATTTAGATAAACCTTGACCATTTGCCTATCAATCATGAGCTGCCATGCTGCTCCTTCATCTTGTACTTCCCTTTCATCAGGGAGGTTGTAGATCTTCCTTGGAAAGAAGACTGAAGAAAGTAGAAATAGAGCACTTCTGCCTTTTCTTTATCATCTGCTATAATTTTGCCACCCACAATGTATAGTTAAATTCCACCACAGAGGAAAGCAGGAAAGGCATGGAAAGTGTAGATAGATAATATTAGAACTCTGGGATAAACTTAATTGGCATTATATACAGGAAGGATAAACAAAAGGAACTACGTCATCATTAACTTTACTGCTAAAAATGTGGTAAATGATGGCCCAGGATTCTTATATCTGGAGAATAAGAACTATCAAAGGCTACTTGATACTATGAAAGTTCAATGGGACCTTGTCTGAAAGCTATATACCTTGGCATGACAAATCTCTGGGTGGAAGACAAAGGCTCTTAGTGAAGCAAAATTCTGGAGTAGACTTATTCTCCAGTCTGAGACAACAGAACTCTTCTGTTTTCTGCTCAGCTGAAAATTTGATGCAAACCTAAGAGAAACTCCAGACTTTCAAACAAACACAAGAGAGTTGTACTCAGTCTAGAACATGGCAGCTTTGCAGATTCTTCTCTTTCATGCTCATAAAACATTAACACAGATTGGTTATCAAGCAGCACTGCAGGTATTGTCAGGCTATTGAAAGGTTGTATGGTAGGTCAGGGCTAGAGTGGAAAGAAACTCAATAAAACCTATGACTAAAAAAGCCAGCCAATTTTGCCTAATGTAGACAAAAGACGAGATTCCTGCTTGAGGGAAATACCCAAGCAAGCAAGCATACATTCAGTGAGGATAGTGAACTTTATCAGGTAGTTCTACATACCTCTTTTCCTAAAACGTATTTTAAGCCTATTTAAACACACAAGATTCAAAGATTATTAGAAAGTGATAACCCACCAATGTAATCAAGAATAAGGAAATCCAGACTATATCAAGGGGAAAAGCAGCAACACTCTGTTCCCATGTTTGAAATCAAGGTGTGTATCCCTGCAGAGAGAGACAAATGGATCTAGCTGACACTTTGGGCCAACTATTGTCTTTTTATGTAGCAAAATCATCTCAGTACTGCACTTGACAACCTCAATGTGAGATGCAAGTTTAAGCGCATGTCTAAAATCATTATTTGATCTCTATAATATGTTCCTACATATTTAGGAATACACCAATAATTGCACATTACGACACAATCGAACTGGTGCAATAACTTATCTTCAAACATACAATAGCATATCCTCACTGTAAAGGGCATATCCACCCTACGGACTTAGATTGCCTTAACAGGAATTCCTGCTTCCAAAGGAAACTTGACAAGTGACTAGAAATCTCTAATAGAGGATTCTGAAATTATAGTTCCCAGGATTCTTGGAGCAGCCATGATGTTCCAATTGTTATAAACAAGATGTTTACTTGTAGTCTAGACATGTCCAGTATGTTGAAATTCATTTCTCAGAAGTCACATGATGTAACTGCAAGGAAAGTGACTTGTTCAAGAACTTGAGTAAACAGCAGAGTAGGAGGATAACCCAAATAAGCTGGAGCTGGCAGTCAACACTTTGCTTTCCATTATGCCAGCATCCCAGTTTAAAAGATGCATTTAACTGAAAACCAAGATCTGAAGAAACAAAACAAAAAAATCAGGAGGGACAGGAAACCTAGTGGGGTGCTATAAAAAGATCTGTAAGCATATTTGGACCATGGGCACCATGTCAGAGACCACAAATTAAGACATAACTGCTGTTATGTCAAGTGCTAGCATGCATCAGTCGTCCAAAGTGGGGAGGGCAGGCAAAAACTGAAAAGAGGAATCCCATTAGGCATGCGTCAGTCTTTCTGGTGTACAACTACATTCTTTGTATCCCAGTCATTGTATTTATTGCCTGCGTTATGGACCACTTTCAGAACCCCCAAAGGGCAGAGATACATGGCAGAAGTAAAATGAACATCACATATTCTGGAGATGTAGAACTGAGCATCTCAGGTTCTGCTCTCACAAAGGAATCTGGGAAAAGCTGGGGGTCAGGGATACAAGTGACATCAGCAATGTAAGGTTGCAGCAAGGATTACTTCCGCTTTGAGTTTCAGCCAGGCAGGCAGGCATAGCTCCTGCCAGGATGCTCCATTCCATCCATCTCCAGATTTCTGTTTCTGTCCTATTTGTCTGTCAGTCAGAATTCAGTGCTCACTGGTCATGTTCAATCATTGTTCTGAGAGTTGCTCATAGAATCATAGAATAGGAGAGTCAGAAGGGGCCACGAACCCCCTGCTGTTGCAGGACACCGGTTTGCACCATCCCACTCAGATGGCTGCCCAGTTTCTTTTTGAATGTCTGTGGTGTGGGAGAGCCCATGACTTCTTTAGGCAACTGGTTCCCCTGTTGTATTTCTCTGACAGTGAGGAAACTTTTCTTGATATCTAGCCTGAATCTGGATTGTCGCAACTTCAGCTGATTATTTTCTGTCTGACACTCTGGTATCAGCAAGAAGAGATCTTGGCATTCTTTTTGGGACAGGCTTTGAGGTACTTATAGAGGGATATCATGTCTTCCTTCAGTCTTCTTTTCTTAAGGATGCATGCCTCATTCTCTCAGGCTGTCTCTCTAGGGCAGTGTTTACAGACCCTGGATCATTGTTGTTGCCCTCCTCTGGACTCTTTCTAATTTTTCTACATCTTTCTTAAATCTTGGTGCCCAGAACTGGACACACTATTTCAGATGGGACTTGACTAGTGAGGAGTATAGGGGAACTACTACTTCTCATGATTTGAAAGTAATGCTCCTATTAATGCATCCCAAAATAGCAGTTGGCCTTTTTGCAACTGCATCATATTGTTGGCTCATATTTAACCTCTAACTTCAAGGACTTGTTCTTTCTCAGTCCTGTTGAGCTACATATTCCCCATCTTGTACCGATGCATTTGGTTTCTTTTTCCTAGATGTAGGATTTGGCACGTGTCCCTCTTGAATCTCATTCTATTGCTTTCAGCCTAGAATTCAAGTTTATCAAGGTCACCCTTGATAAGGTCATTTATCAAGGTCATTCTGTCTTCTAGGGTGTTCAGTATTCCACCCAGTTTTGTATCATCTGCATATTGAATTATCTTTCCTTGTACCTCCTCATCTAAATCATTAATACAAATGTTGAAGAGCACTGGGCCTAAGACCGAACCCTGTGTCTCCCCACTAGTTACCTCCATCCACTTTGAGAAGGTGCCATTGATGAGCACTCTTTGTGTCTGCTTTAGCAGCCAATTTTGGATCCACCTAATAGTTTTTTCTATCTAATCCACTTTTTGCCACCTTGTTTTTATACTCCAACAAATTTATCCACACGCCCTCTCCCATATGCATGGATCACACTATATTGACTATGTAAAGAGCCATCCTTGGAGAATGAACTTGCTATTACCATACAGGATTCCCATTTGACCCATTGTTTGCACCCTTGTTTTTAGTGCTCACCACAGTATAAATTACCTTCTTCTGCTTACTCAGCAGATTCACCCTACTTCCTTTCCCTCCCACCATTCCCTTCAGGATTCTTTCTAGATGAGCCAGGAGATGCATAATACCAATGACAGTGTTAAATTGAAAAGCCACCTAAAAGGAGAAGTATTTAGCATTTATTAACGGCAAATACACAGTCTCCAATAGTAAATCAGAAGTTGCCCTGAAGTGTTTTCCTCCCAGGGTTTGCTGCAGTATGTTACTACTGCATTTCTTGCATGCGGCCATATGGCACACTCCAAGGGGCCTTATTGCATGGGCTTGTCCAAAGAAAGGGCCATTAACACAGTCACAGGAAGCCAATAAAACAAGAAGACCAAAGAGGATAATGGAACTTGAGGGTGGGGGACAGCAATGAAGCAGTTCCCAGAGGCAGGAGAAGTTGGGAAGAACATAGATGTCAGGTTCAGCAAGAAGGGAAATTGTCTTCCAGCTGCCCATGGTGCTACCAAAGTTTGGGTTCCATGTGGCGACTGGTAATGAGACCAGCCATCTCTGCAATTTCTTTATATTTACAGGGGTTCTGGCAGCATTTATAGAAGGCAGTGGCACTGCTGTGGATGTTTCTGGGGGGATACAGCTCAATAAAAGTGTTTCCATGGCTGCTATAAAACGAGTCTGCCATCAAACAACCCACAGCTCTGTGTCTACAAAATATAGATTATATGTTTCTTTGTCCAAGCAAAGGGAACTAGGTGGAGTTCAAAAACTCCTTAACGGGGGAACTGGAGCTTTCACTGTGGCAATAACTTTGGTACCACAAGCAGGCATATTTCCCATAAAGAAACTGGAGTTGCCAGAGGCTGAATAATATTGTTCACATACGTATGAGTTACTTGATGGCCTGCCTATGAAGACTATCTGGAAATCTAAACTAGTTCAGAATATGACAGCCAATATGGAAGTCCCTAACTTTTTGACCTGATCAGCTCTCACCATGGTTACATTCTCAGCTCTGAATGCCAGTTTATTTCCAGTCACAACACATAGTGCTGAGTACTTGCAATATATTACAGATTTTAGTTATATATAAAGCCCTGGATCTGGGTATTTAAAGGACATCCTTCTTCCATAGGAGCATACCTGGCCTTTATATCTGGGAGGTTAGTACTTTTCCAAGTATGCCTGCTTTTAGAGATGAGATAGGTGACAACATCAGAGAATACATTTTCAGCAGTAGCTTCCCAGCTCTGATGTGCCTTCCCCAAACCCCTTGAGAAGGTGCCAGCATTTGTTTTTCACAGGTGTTATATAAACACATTTTTATGCACAAAGTCTCTTATTTATTTATAGCACTGGTCCTTTTTCGACCCCCTCTTTTCTCAGCTTTTGTGGTTTCCTTTGTGCTCTTGGATTGATGGCTGTGACTTACTTTTTGCAAACTTTGCCCTCACATCCCATGATGAAGACCAAAGGGAGTAATTTGGCATTAAAAGGCAACATTACTAAATTCCTAAGGATCTTCCGTTAGCACCCTGAACCTAATATATTGATTCCTACCTGAGCATCCTGTAGGTTCTGGATATCAACGGACTGGCCAGAAAGGCTCTTGATGCCTGGAGTGTTCCTCATCTCCCCAGTGGTGCACCTGAGCAGCTCAGGGGCAGCAGTGGGCAGGAGGATGGGGCATGTGGGGGATCTAATAAGACTAAAACTAAGCAGGTTTGCTTTTATTTCTTTGGACAACAATTCTCAGTGAATCCTATAAGGCTATTGATTGGCATTTATTATGGTTGGGCACGATCCAGCCAAAGATAAGCCCTTTTAAGTCCTATTAATGGGACAGTTAAGCATGTGCTTAAACCTCTCCTGCAAAAATCAATGTGACTTAAAAGACCTTGCCTGATTGTGGCTCATACCATTAATCAAAAAGCTTTCTGTAAAATAAAATTAGAAAAGGTAAAGAAAATGGAGATACCTTAAGACTCTCCCCACATCGATGCCTGTCAGGGTAGTTAAATTGCTCTCTTTCCAAGAGTTCCCAACACTATATAGCAAATGATCTAAAGATTCATGAATACTGAATTTGCCTGAGGTGGCTTGGCATCCATTTTTTCCATTCCTTTTGCTAAACTTGGTAGGGACAGTTAAGTTGTGAGATCTGGATATTCCATCAAAGACTCCTAGTTTGGTATATTTGAGAATTCCATTGCATTTTGTTTGCTTGCTTTCTAAATCAGGATTTCACTCAGTTTGCACCTGTCACTGGGCTCACATGTGATCTGTGGATGTCCAGGCTTGGACTGTGATTTGCAGATAAAAAGGGGAAACAAAAGAATTTGACGCCATAGGTATATTTCAGAAATGAGTGCATAGGTCTTGGTTGTGAAAAGATAAAAAAAAACCAAGATAACACTTGGAACAAGCTTCAAGTTGGAATCTGAAGAACTTCAGTCACCTCATATCCCTACCTGCACCCTGCCTCCATTCATGCCCCCATCCCATGAGGATTGCGCAGATATATTACAAGGGATTCTGGGGTGCATTCATGTGCCATTTTACTGGTGGCCAAGTGACAGCTTAGCTTGCATGTTTGTGTACCCACCAAGATCCTCCCCCTTCATTTTTTTTTCTTTTTAGCTGTAATGTCTGAAATGAATTGTTTTCATTCTGTTCTAGTTCTGATGCCTGCAAATGCCATTGTATTTTTGTCTGAAAGGAGTACTCAATTAAAGATATTATTTTTCTCTGTGTTGTCAGGAATAAAAATTGAGCACCTGTTACATAATAAAGCTAGAATTTTGGTATTTGCTTCATCAACAACTAAATCATAGCAAAAACACCAGTGGAGATTCAGTTGAGCATTTATGCTCTTTTTCATCTCCAGTTGTATAACTTTCTCTACAGAACTGTCTGTTGATCATATTTCACTTGTTGCAATAAGGAAAACCAAGCAATCTCTTAATTGAATTTTAATATTCTCAAGACTGGATGGATGGAATGTGAATTATCCGGAGAAAAACAGACAGACAGACAGGCCATAAGTATTAGTACAAATTATTTATGATGTTGAAATTTTAGAGGTCCAGACAACATCTCAGGGGGGCAACCACTGGGAAGAGACAACTACTGAGCTGAGCAATCTGATTTAGATTGGAGCAATTGCATCACACGCTGGATTCTTCTACTGAAAACAATTAGACTCAGAAAGAAGCCTCTAACCCAACACAGTGATGAAGATTTCATTGATCTTTCTCCATACAGGAAGCCCCCTGCACAGAGAGGCCTAGCAAGAGGACAGCTTCATGCTTTCCATTCTCTTATTCCACTGCCTACTTGATTGTTGTCCCATGCTTTCAAGTCATCGCTAACTCATGTTAATCCAATAAGTGAGTGCCTTCCAAAATATGTTCTTGACGGTTCTGCTTTGCCTTTGTGGTACTGTCATTTACTTCATTCTCACCTACCATAATTGGCTATACTTACCTTCAATATACAGAGGAGTAGGAGATCACATCTATGTTTCAGGCAGAAACCCAGCCATGGGTGGCTGAATCATGCTGAGCCCCATGGATCTGCCTCCCTCTAGACATACATAGGAGTGTCCTCTCAGTTGGCAGTGTTGCTGCCAGAGAGATGGCCTACCCGAAGCATTTCCTTCCCCTTTGTTTCATATAAAAAGCTAACTTCAAACATGTATTTACAGTTCGGAAAACACATCCTGAAAATTAACACATGTTTACATGGCACAAACTATCACCTTGTTATTGTGGTATAAACATCTCAATCCCCTAGCACTAAAGATTTGCAGAAAGCTGATATACAGCATCTGATTTTGCCAATTGAACATATGAATTGAAACATGTAGTGAGTCATATCACTGGCTAGGGCAAATCTGACAATCTGCCTTACCACCAAGCACCAAATCAGAAAGAAATTAAGAGACCATGTTGATGATGATCCTTTTTAAGGTCTTGGGGGTGGCAAGGGCTAATATTTTTTCCCCAGCATGATTTAGATGTCCCGGTATAAACCACCCTGCAAAGTAATAGCAGCCCTCTTCAGTGTGCCTTGTGTAAAAATCATCATCATGATGTGGTGTATGGGTCAAGGTAAAGCATCTCCTTCCCTGGTAGCACATCTTGGCATTGGGCTGCAGCTCCTCCCCAAAGTGCCAGAGCAGTGTTGCCCCTTTTCCCCAGAACCTTTCCTTTGCCACTGGATTGGGAAAGCACCATAAAAAAGTCATCTCACCTAGTAATCTCGCCCTAGCTCTCGTTCTGCACTGTAGTTTACACATAAGTAGTCCTAGTGTCTTGCCCTTACAGAAAGTTGTCACAAAGTCTAAAACATCCCCAAATTTCAGCCTCCTTATTTTTATGAGGTTTTTTCCTTCTTGTTCCCTATAAACCAAAACATTTCTGGGGTATTAGAGTACCCCGGAATCTCCATAGAATAGCTCTATTGGGGCACTTCTATACCCAAACTAGTATCCCTTCCCCCAGAACACAAAGAAGTTCCATACAGATGATCTGTAAGATTTTTAGTTAACTTCTCCAACAATCAGAATAAAATCCGTTGAGGGAAAGCTGTTCTATGATTTGCTAAAGTTAGTTGGCCAAACCATTGATATGCAGATTAAAAGTCAATGGGCCCAGCATTGTTATGCAGATTTTCTTGTTTTGCATAGCCTAATGTAGGATTAAATCTAAAAGTAACTGCCAGCTGATAGCTGACAGCCATTCTTGCTAAAATCTCCTGGGGAAAATGGTCAGCCAGAACAAAAGCCTTTTTTTTCCTGCCTGAGGGGTCTTGGGTCAAAATTGACCCTATAGGTGACTGAGATGGGGGGAGCGGGAGCTGTTTCAGTTTGGTTTGCTGGTTGGTTAATATAAGATGAGAATTGCTAAAGGTGAGGAACCCTAAAATAGTGGACCAAGCAAGCTCAGAAGTCTGGCTGATTGTTGCAGGTTGAGCCTTGGTGGGGAAATAAAGGGGTGGGGTGGGGGGGATTAGGGCAATGGAAGAGGTACCTTGGAAGAGGTTGCACTGCCAGGCTCCTAAAGCCTGAACAGGATTTCTCCCAGTGCAATATTCTGTTGCAAGTCCTCTCGTGTCCCTCCATTTCCTGGCGCTCCTTTTCCTCTCCCAACTCCCTGTGAGCTCTTTCTGCCATTGCCTCCGTTGTCCGTGTGTTCTCCTTTCCAGAACACGAGCCGTCTAATTCAGCGCAGCCCTGTAATGCCACGCTCTATGCACAGCTGCCAGCAGGAACTTCTCCACTGCTGTCTGAATTGTTCTTTGAACCTCTGCCACTCATGTGTGACAACAGCTGGATGGGACTGATGCTGCCTTTTTTCCCCCTTCAAAAGAAGAGACAATTATTTAAATATTTAGGAAGGTGTCACATCGATGCTAGATCTACACAGTTCAGTGTGGCAGAAGGGATTATTCCATAAGCCTTTGCAAAATCAATTGTTCAAACAATGAAGCCAAGAAGGATCACTTTGCCCCCTTGGCTTTTAGGGACTGCAGTTTTGTTCCTGAGAAATGAGAAGGAATATCCTCAGGATAGTTACACCAACAGGCAGTCTGCTCCACTGCTCCCCATAACCGCAAAAAACAAAACAAAAACAATGATGCATACCTTTTGTTTTCAAAATGCTATTGTCCTTCAAACCAACAACTCCCAAGTTTGGTAGAATTCAAAGATTCTGAGCATTCTGAAATACACAGGAAAAAAAGTGAATGAAGAACCGTCATTTTCTTCTCTACTGAACCTGCCCATTCTTTAAGGTCATCTGAGCAGTTTCCAACTCTTTCCAGCTTTTGCAAGTGATTGAGGATAAGGCCTTTTTTACAGTGATGTCCTTCCTGCCCACATTTGCTTGGTGGCACCTCTTTCATCTCTCAACCATTTGCTCCCCTCAGTAATGTTTTGATGGGTCGATTATTCTTACTATTATTCTTACTATCTTACTATTATTCTTACGATTATTCTTACTCCTGTTCCTCTTCATTTATATTTGACAAAGTGGGATTCCTGTTTGCCTTTTTCCTTTTTCTTTTCTTTTCTCCTTTTGTTAACCCAGTCTTGTTATCTGTAAATTGCCTTTGACTCTGAGAATTGGAACAGAAGTATACATCTAATATGCTGTAAGAGTACGGGATCCACCTGTGCTTTCTAAATATTATCCAGCCAATAATCAGTCAGGCACCATTAAGTGAAAACTGCCATATGGAAGCAACTTGCCAGTGTAGACTTTTGGTGTTATTCTGCTAGCCCAAAGCTTGTATCTCATGCAGAAAGCTCATGTTTGCCCTTGCACGAAAGTCAAACCCCATACTTTGTTTCCACTTATGTAAGATGTCACACAACATATTGCAGTGCTAGTTGTACAACATACTGTACAGGCTGTTGGACAATGTATTGCCCAAGGCATTGCACAGGAGTTGCACAGGTATTAACACAACTCATTGCAACTTCAATACATTACATGTTTTCTGACGGAGGTGTGTAGTTTGATAGCAGTTCAGAGCAGAGCAATGTCACCTCTTCTGAATGTTTGGCTAGCATAAGATTGGATAAAACCCAAAGTGTGTTAACAGCCTTATTATCTGAGCAAGAAATGACGCTATTAAAGGTTCAGGTTTCACTGCGATTGAAGTTATTCCCATTGGGTTCCAATTCAGGCCAGTAAAGATACAGTAACCAGCTCAGCTGGTCCAGTTCCAGTTCCCATGCAAACATCGAAATATCAGGCATAATATTTAAAATGGTCATTTTTCACAATGGCCTGGAAGCTAATTAGCTCTAAATATGTTGCAACTAAATGTTAGCAATACATATGAGATACATTCCAACTTCAATTGACATTTCTGTATAGGTTATTTCAGTTTGTTTTAAATGGTGTATTTTATGTCATTTTTCTGCTGCTAGATCTTATTCTTTTTCTTACTTTTACTGCACAGTGTAACTTTAACTATTTAAACTTTATACTGTATTTCATGTTTTAAATTGTTGTGAACCACCCAGAGAGTGTCGGTCATTGGGCAGTATAAAAGTACAATGAATGATCGGATAATGAAACTCTGTTCAGCTGAGCGATGGCCCCTTGGCAGGGGCCCCGTGCAAACAGGAAGAGGTTTGGCATTTTATTTCCAGTCCTGATTTTATGGCTAACTTCAAGGAAGAAAATAATAATAATTGACAAGCACAATATTTCTAGAGCAGACCTGAACAATTCACCACTGGTTTATGTTCCTTTATGCAAGGAACTGATTTACCTATGGCTTGAGCCATGGGATCTATGGGGCTGTGAACACATGCATGATTCCCTACCTAACACGATGCCAAGTGACCCTTACTTGCTATTCTGCAGTGGAAGGAAGCACTGCCATGCAACTCTGTGGGGACGGGGGCAATGCCGTTGCCCTTTGGCAGTGGGTTGCCCTTTGTCTCGTTGACCAGGATCCCACAGAAGAGATGAACTTTGTCTGTGTGCAGAGCACTGAGAGATGCATTACAACATCATCCCATCCCAGAGCTGATGAACTGTACACATTTTCACTCTACCTGTCCTGGACAGGACTTCCTCCCTCCCCAGTAATAACCAATTGCAAAAGTTCTGTCTCAACTGATTCTCTCACTGGTCCGAACATCAGCCTGACTTTTCCTGTTGTCACGACACCTGCTAGATCCATAATTCCCCTATTTTTGAAGAAGTATCTATGAATGCCACTGGACATTATGCTCCTCAGAAAATGACTGCGACAAAGGGGCCGGCTAGTTCACAGCTTGTCCCTCATCTCCACCCTTCTCCATGAGCTCTCAAGTTGCCCACTGTGAAGTTCATGCAAATAAAACATTTGCTAGGGGCAAAAGCATTTCATTCATTCCTCATAAAACCCCCCTGTAGGTTTATACTACACTTGTATGTACATTTAATAACTGCACTCGAGCAGGGAAATCTCATGGAACCCACTGGAGGCCACCTTGCTACCTGGCATGTTATTGTTTTTGTTGCCTTGTTTTTGATTTTTTTAAGGAACATGCTAATTTATAATCTATTTATCTAAGTTGAAGTATTAATTAAATACAGTGAGAGCTTGATTAGGACTCAGAAAGTGAGGAGAGAAGGAGAGGGAGAGAATAAAAATAAAATGCAACAGCTTTGGTACAAAATTGCAAAGCAAACACATTGCTTGTAACCACTGGAGGTTTCCCTCAGGTCTTCCATCAAAGCACAAAGCAGGGAAGGCAAAGAGGAGAGATGATATAGCCAACAGATGCGTGTTCTTAAAATATGCATCTGCCAGCCATGCAGTTTAAGGAGCCAGAGGGCTACCACATAGATCTTGCTGCACTCATGGGAGCGTGAGTGAATTCCAGGCCCCATTGGGCAAGCTGGGGGTTGCAGACACGTTAATTAGTGTTGCGTTTCCAGAACTCAGAAGCAGCCAGGCGAACAGAAACTTTGCACAGAGCAGTTGCTTTGCCGTAAGGGAGAGAAGGGAGGGTGCAGGATGAGAGAAAACGAGAGAGAGTGCTCTTCTTGCTCCAAGAATGTGGCATAGACCTTTAGAAGTGTAACCAATGGAACATACCTGTCATATTTATTTGGCATGAGAAGTTTCCCTTGCCATATGAGTCCATAGGTTTGGGAAGCAATACACAGCAGCCATTTCCAGAAGATGCTGTGATGTCCACTGACTTGATTGGCTTTAAAAGGGAATGGGAGAATTTCATGAAGGATAAGCTTCTCATTGGCTCCTCATTCTGTTGGTTATGTGTGAGCTCCAGTCGCTAGGGAACATTGATGGGAAGGGACTGTTGCACTCAGGTGCTGCTTGTGGGTTTCCCATGGGCAGCAGGTTGGCCACTGTGTGACCAGAATGCTGGACTGGATGAACCCCTGGTCTGATGCAGCATCACTGTTCTTGTGGTCTGACATAGCTGATCCTAGATTGCTGATCCTAGAACTATTCCAAGTAAATTTCACATAGGATGGCTGTCTAATAAGTCTAATAAATAAAGAAGATGAAACAGTGAGATATGGGTAACTGAAGCTCTTCGGCCTTCTGATACCTTCATCTTTTGGTCCAGTCTGAAATTCTCTGGGGTATCCAGGAACATTAAAGAAGCAGATCCAACAAGTGAAAGTGAAAATCACAGAGAGCTCCTTGTGATGCAAGATTTGGGTTCAGGTTGTAAACTAGATTCCATAGAGGGTTGAAATGGTTGTTCCACCATTTATTCATGAACTAACTTCAACTTTCTGTCAAGGGTGGGGAACTACCAGTCCTTCAGATGTTTCTGGAATTGGAAACAACAGCAAGCCCAATGGTTGTCTGAAGGTTTTCCAGAGCATGTGGAGCTTAGGAACCCACTCATACGCATGTTACAGTCTTGGAAGTGAGATAGGTCCTGGGCCAAAGACTAAGGAATGGAGATTACACAGAGCAGAAGACCCCAGCCTTCTCACTGGAATGGCATAGTGAAAAGTATGATTATTCTGCCTCAACATTACCAAGGGACCAGGCTTCAAGCCTCTTGTCAATAGCCTAGAAACCCATTATGTTATTACTTGTGGCTGTGGATTATATTTGACAGTATCTGAGTATACAGTAATCAGATTGCACTGAATGGAAGCATTGCATCAAGGTAATGGCTATACAGAAAGATAATAATCTCCGCTCCAATTTTCTGGTAGCTGTTAAGAATATATTCACTCCTAAAGGTAGTCCTCTGGGATTGGTTGAGCCAAAATTCACACCCATCAGTCTTAATGGTTGTTCATGAGCATTCTTCTTCTAATTGGTTGTGTTAAGTGTCTTTCCTAGATCCCAGTGGACATTAAACAATCAGGGAGCCAAGGCAAACCAGGCATACAAAGCTCCCATGTTTGGCAAGAACTCCACATAAGGTTCTAGAGCTGATGGATAGTTCTATTGTTGAAAAGATCACTTGGAGATGTAAAGACCACTCGGACCATTTGAAGGGGCTGTCAGTGGCTCTTAAAATGGAGATAGTGAAAACTGGATGTCATGGACTTCATTCTTTCAAGGGGAAAAATATAAAGTGGAAGAAAGCCAAAGTGAACTGAAAATGGCTCATGAACATGGCAGAAGGAGACAGCAAACCAGAGCTAGCTGCTCCCAGCACCTCTTGGCCACTTGTGGGACAGCTTGCAGTGGCAAGTTCCTGGACCGACTTGGCAAAAGCAACAAGGAGGTGTGTCACCCGGGTCCAGACCACTGTGCATGCAACAAGCTATTGGTTGTCAGGGTGGCTTCTCACTCTCTAGCAAGCTTCCCTGTGGGAATCAGTCTGGGCTTGTATAACATGACAGCCAATCATGGCTAATAACCCTCGTCTAGGTAGACAATAATGTGTATGCCAAACAGATATGCAAATTTTGCAAAGTAAAGAGTTTCTTCCCATCGGTAACTCTAATTCAGAAATCCCACCATTCAGCCTCCAGAGCTGGATTCTAGGACATTTATCCCAGATGTCCAATGAATGTGGAATTTCAGGTGGTCTCTGCACATGCAGCAAAAATGCTGACAGTAGACTTACAAGATTCTTCGCCTTGCACTGTAGGAAGCTTGGTCAATGGGAGGTTTCCTGGGAGCAGAGAGTCATGGAGGAGAACAAGGAGGCTTATGATAGAGCAAATGGGTCTTCCAGGGAGGTGCAAAAGGCTACTCTAAAAATGTACAATTAATAATTGATAGACAATTAATTTTTACATGCGCCCTGTGCTGTCTGTGCCTTTGCTTCCTCCCTCCGCTCACACCCTCTGAGCAGTACTTTATTTTATTTTTTAATGTTAACGCTGCCTTCCTCAAATTCCCATTAGAAATAAAGCTTCCTAAGTCAACATGAATTATTAAATGAGACAGATTAAGTCAATTCAGGCACAGATCTTCTGTGCTTTAATTTGGCATCTAACCGAAAGCAGGAGGGCAGGGCTAAGGGAATGTTCCCCGGGTGGTCAAAGGGTTTCAAGGAGGGAAAAATATGCCAGGGTTGGGGGAATAATGCAGCAGAAGTGTTTCATCAGAACATTATCACTCCTTGATGTGCAAAGCACACTGTCATTAAGTATTACTAGGTTACATGCTATAGTAATTAGAGTATTACCAGGATGCTCTGCACATTCAAAATTGGAAGGCGTCTCTCTCTTAACTGTGTGTGTGAATATGTATATGAGTGCAACACTTCAGGAGGGTAGAGGGCCATGGCGGATGGGGGGTGTTATTTTTTTTACAAACAGTAGGCACGCTGCCCTTCGAAGGTACGTACCTGCTCTGTGAAGATCCAGATCCAAGACTTAATCAGAGCTGAGACTGTATGTCACATTGCAGCCAAATATTGACATTCATGGTGGCAAGAACTGCAGATAGCTTTTCTCCTGCCAGGAACATTCCTGTTCAGGGTCGCAGCTCTTCCTTTGCCTCCAAACAGGTCACTCCACTTACCTCTGTATGTTGACACACAACTGGCACTGAACATGAGGTGGCTACTAAGTCCCCCACACGTTTGCCCCCTAGTTGTTTCCAAAGGGCAGTTGCACTTCTGCAAAGTTCAGGTTTGCCCTGAGAATGCCAGTAACTCCTCCCTGTATCTCAGTGGCCCCAGCATGGCTCCATTCTTGTCACTTTTGGCTCCGCTCTGCTGGTCCTTGACCACGTGTGCTTGCTGTGAGGGATTGACAGAAGCCGCAACAGCAACTAGCCTCCGATACTGAACTCGAGTGGTTTCAAACTGCAAGAGGATTGGCATCAGCTTGGATTCATCAGGAAGCAAGGAGGGCTGAGGGACAGATAAAGCAGTCTGTTTCTGGTTCAGAAGTCCATTCTGCCCCAGTTCTACATTACTCAACATTTTATTTATTTATTTATTTATTTATTTATTTCACTGCACAAAATGTTTATTTAAATGTGCATTAAAATGCAACTTTCAATACATCCTAAAAGCATATTCTCTGAACATACACAGTTCCAGCCTTCGTTGCTCTCCAAGTTTGATCTTTTTTTTTTCTTGATCTAAGAACCACAGTAGAAAATGCAAAGGATAACTGTTCTGATCCGTGCTTTAGTCCCAGAAGTGCAGATTTGCATTGATTCATTTTGAAATGTGGACCAAATGAAATCCTTAAACATCCGGTTGTAGAAGCCTGGTGAATACAAAAGTGCCAAGCACAGTGCAAAACATTAAGCACAAACCCCACCCAACACTTAACATCCTGCCTCCAGAAGCCTCTCTTTTCCATGCCAGAGCAAAACATTTTTGGTGGTCCAGGGGCTTGAATTGATTCATTTGATCTCTGGGGTTTTTTAATAACTGCTTTTATTGTGGTGGTTACTTTATTTTAGTGTAAACCAGATAAAGAGTTTGAACATCCTTGAATGAATGGCACTGGTAGCCCCAAGGGTGAAAGATGCTTCAAAATATTTTAAGTGTATAACATTATAGTACTAGGGAATCAGAGTGAGAGTGTAAAAGCAGTATCTTCCCATGGGTCTTCTTATTTTCTATACATTCTAAAAAAGTTTCTCAAAGGCAGTAGTAGAGCAAAATCTCTGGCTCCCAGCAAACTGAAACATTCTGCCTAAATAGCACGTTGAGGATTTTGCGTGGCATCCAGGCTGCGGAAAGAGGTGTCTTTTTGTTACATTTCAGCATTGTCTATTGAGGGTAGAAGTGGTTTTTGAGACTCTGTCAAAATAAGCAACTTGTCATTACTAAATTATTTACTTCTCCTGTCATAAGCTTAGTTCTCGTGGACAATTTGTTAGTGGGGCAATCAGATGTGTGAATGATCTATAGTTTTTGGAGAAGATTGAGCCATTTCTCCCAACTGTTTTTTGTGGCTGTGCTTGAATAATACAGGACGGTTCCATGATTCCCAGTGACATATGTTTGCACTGGGTCCTGCTGACAGCACCACCTAGTTTCTCTCCATTGGGAATTTATATAGATGAATAGATTAAGCTTCATCTGTTTGGATGAATGGTTGTGATCTTGAGTACAGTCTGGCTGTAGGAATTGGCCATAAAGGATGAGCAAATAGGATCATCTGTGTTGACTTTCTGATAGTGGAATTTATACCAGGTGTAGGCAAAGTGTGACCTGCCTTCTAGTCAATGGTGAGGGATGATGGGAGTCATGTACATCTGAAGGGCCATATGTCATGCCCTATGTCAGTACATGTCATGCACTGCTGCTTTGCCCAATAGATGTTCTGAGTGGTGAGATGCAAGAAGCTCTCGGCATCATGCAGCACCCTATATTTCTCAACAGGAATTGGTAACATAGTGTCCACCATGGTATGGCCTGCAAATCTCATCATTCATGACCATGGGATATGTCAGCTGAGCTGGTGGGAGGACAAAATATCTGGAGGGCACTGGGCACTGGGATGGTGCTCTAGAGAGGGGAACTTCACTCCCTTTGAGTCAGCATGCAGGAGTCTTTCCACAGAACCGTTCTCCCCAGGGAAGGAAGGGACTGGCAGGAGCCAGCCATCTCTCCCCTTCACCTGCCATCTCTCTTGGGGCCTGCTGCAGCTCTCCCTTCCCTTCCAGAAGCCAAGCTTCACTGCTTGCCCTTGATGCCTCGTGGTTCTGCTCTACTGGATCCTGCCGTCAAGCTTCAGTTGTGCTACCCAAGAATAGGAAGGCATGAAAGGTTGGCTCAAGGTGATATTTGCTCCAGGACTGGTGACCAGCTGCCCTGAAGTAATTGTGTTAGGGCTTCAAATAGCCAGTTTCAACATACCAAGGGAGGATTCTGCAATGCACGTTGCACAGGAATGAACGAAGCTGTCATTCCTTTTGTTTTTTCATACCATCGAAACACGCACCACAAATTATTTGCATACCATTTACAAAGAAATTTACAGCCATTTGTAAAATTGCACAAAGTGCATGATTTTGAGTGCATTTCTTTTATGTATGGATTGTTTGTACATATTTCCCTCTGGAGTACCTGGAGGGAAGCAGAGGAGGAAGCATTTTCCTCTAGCCATGCATTTAAAAATATATTTCAAAATTGTCATTCGTGTAAAAAAGAAACTAATGATAGCAGGGTTCAAATTCATAAATTGATTCAGGAAATAAAGGGTTTTTTTTTTTTAAGTGCCAGCCCCAAAAAGAAGCACGGAAAATTGCAAGCCACCCCAGCCTTGAGTTTTCCTGCCAGATCTCTGCAGTCTGATGTAATGACCCAAAATATATCTTTTTAAAAAGTAAATTACAGGCTTGGTCTCCTCTGAGCACTGGGCTCCTTGGAGCTCTTCCAGTGGCCAAGCCAGCCCAGGCTGCATCTTGCTTGTGCCAGAACAACTCTGCCCCCACCCCTTGAAGGAGTCCCTTCTAAAGAAGATGGGCCAGGCAGCTATTCCTTTGTTATTCTCAAGCCTGAGGGTCAAATTACATTTCTACCTCTCTGGGTATAGGAGAACAAAGGCCAAGGTGGAGGGGGACTGCAAATTCCAGACACAGGAGTATATTTTAGCTTAAAGCTCTTCCTGCCAGCAAGTAACTCTTAGGAGAAGAATTTCAGCATTTTAGAATGGAGAAAAGCTTTACAAAAGCTGGAAAACCAACCCTTGATTGGTCATTGAAAGAAAGAGATTGGATCCAGGGGAAAGGGGTAGTCATTTGGGGAGCCCAGACAGGTTGGAAGCCCAGGCAGACTGGGATTGGTCCAAGCGCTCGAGGTTAAACAAACTTCCCTTCCCTGCATTCAGACACTGGAGGAACTGATGGTTTGTTTACAGCTGGAAGTGCAAGCTTTGGATCTCCTTTGCTAGCATGTGAAAGAAGAGGAGAATGGACAAGTAAAAGGCAGATTCACAGTGGAAGCCGTAGCTTTTCACAACAATTGAATCAGCCAGTGCCATCCTAAAGTCCAGTAAAAATGGATACCTAATGGACCACTTATGCCCTTACATGCCCTCCCACCCTCTGAGATCTGAAATGGAGGCCCTCCTCCAGGAACCCTCAGTGAAGGAGATTAAGAGGGTGAGTACCCGAAGGAGGGCGTTCTCGGAGGTGGCGCCCCAATTATGGAATGTGCTCCCCAGAGAGGTCCGCCTGGCTCCGTCGTTAATTGTTTTTCGGCGCCAGGTGAAGACCTTTTTATTCAAATTGCATTTTGATTGTTCATTTATTTGGTTTATTGTTACATATTTATGTAGTTATGTATTGTTCAGTTAGTTGGTTATTATTTATTTATAGTTTAATTATGTTTATTTATTTATATGGTATGGTTTATTGTTATTCAGTATATGTAATTTGGGCTTGCCGAGATGCACCGGGGAGGGGGGAGAGAGAGATAGATTGGTTTTAAATGTTTTATTGTATTTAATATATGCTGTAAGCCGCCCCAAGGCTTTGTTGTGATGGGGCGGCATATAAATGTTTAAATGAATGAATGAATGAATGAATGAATGAATGAATGAATGAGGGATGTGGGCCTGCCACTCTCAGGGGTGATGTTGAAACAGCCATGAAATCAGTTGGTGGCAGTGAAAATTAGTGGCCTCACCTTTCCCAGCCACTCTGCGCATTTCTGCTGCTTCCTGAACATTCCCCCAAGCAGCTGTGTGTCTAACTGAGAAGCCAAGTGTGTTTAAAGAGGCAGCCAGGAGGGAAGCTCTGCTCCTGCATGCATGTTATTAGCTGCCTTCAATGCCATGGTGTGTCTGCATGGTGGGGGGGGGGGCTTGTTCGCCCCTTACCTGCCTCCCCAGCGACTAAAACAGCCCTCGTTTAATGAGGCCATTTCCTCTTGAGCAGGCGCAGCCACATTTGGCTTGCCGGAGCTGTAGGGCTCCCGCTGGACGTTGCAGCTACAGGGGAGAGTTAGCAAAAGCTCTGATAGACAAGGATTTGCAAACATAAATAAGAGCTCCAGCAGCATTTCCAATTTCATATGGCTTTAGCAAGAGATAATCATTTAGCAGCCAGTGCTGAAAGGCACAAAGCAAGAAGTGCATTGTCCAGAAGAAGTGGGAGTGGGGGAGATTTCTCGCTGTCTATGGAAATCACCAAATCCCTGCAGTATCTCTCCCTCTGTAAGTAGCTTTTGCCCACAGAAACCTCTTTGCCATTTATCTCCCACTTAAAAAGTACTGCGGCCAATCGTGCGCATGACCGCGCATGAGCAGTGGGGGGGGGGAGAAGTTTGTGGCAGGGCAGATGCTTAAGGCCTCACCCCCCATTCCTGGCATGCCTGCTTAGGAGGCTCTTGGGCAGGCAGGGAGAATCCCATCGATTTGGACTTCTCTTTTTTTTTTTTTTTTTCACTCTGAAGCTCAATTTGTCCTGTCTCCACATCAGTTTGAGCGTTTCTGTTTGGCACAAGTACGGCTACACAAATGCATAATGCTTTTTCCCAATGCATCTGGGTTTGCTTGCAAGGTTGGCCAAAATAATGCACACGGAGTGATCTTTTCATGAATAAGGGCATATGAAGGGGGGATTTCCCTTTCATATGCTGAGACTCATACATACCTTTGATTGCAGAACTATCATCTTCTGACAGAGAAGATGAATCCCCAGCAGAACCTGTGTTCCCAAGACCTACAGGAAGCTCAGATGACAAAATCAGGCATGGCTCCTTGGAAGAGCTGTTCCCAGTACAGGCTGGCCGCCTTGCATTAGACTTCCGGCGGTTTTGACTCCTAGCTAAGCTGGGGGGGGGGGGGGGGGGGGGCGGCAGCAGCTGCTCCTGCTCCTGCTGCTGCTCCTGCTGCTTCATGGTGGAAGGATTGCATACATATAATCCTCCTCCTCTCCATCTTGTCCTATTATCCTAAGTGGAGAAGCTTTCAGATTGCAGGACCCGGGAGCTATCACGGTCCCTTTTCTTCCTGCTTTGATCTGTTGACTTGAGCTTTCTACCAGCTTCCCCTGTGAGCCTCAAAGCAACATAGAATAAACTATTGTCATCAAAAGGGATCTGTCCATGGGATCTCTAGAAAATAAAAAGAGGGTTGTGCCCAGCCACCTTGAAGTGTGCTTCTACTTCTGCCCCCACCAAAGACTACATTTTTCCTTCTTCTCCAAAAATGGCCCAGATGGAGTCCCACTGTGTACACTGCTAAAGGTGTAGTAGGATGAAGAATTTCAAGTTAGCACTACCACAGGCCATGGTTTCTAATTCTAGCATGCTGGAATATTGCAAGCTAGGTTGTCAATACAGATATCACAAACCATAATTAACCAAAGTTTGGTGAGAAGGATCCATGGTAAGCCTTCCCACATGTTACACCTGAAGAACATTCACTTGGGTAAGGCCATCTGGATACCTCAGAAAAATTGCAAAATGCACACTGTGCCATTAATTTTGAAAGACATTCTTAGCTACTTGCATACTCTGGGTGTCTCACCATATTCAGATTCTGAACAACCCACAATCTAGTTATGTGGAATCATAACTAGATTGGCCACAACTCTGGCCAATCTAGCCCATTGGGGTTCCATGTCTGGTTCTCCAGGATTTCTAGGTGGTCATGCCCCTTCCTTGGACTCCAACCTCTTTCCCCTGCCTGCTCATATTTTGATGATTTTCCAACTTTTCTGCAGATTTTTTTTACCCTGTTCTAAAAGGTGGGAACACCTCTTCTCAGGTTGGCTACTGGCCTTTGGCAGGCAGAGATCCACCACCCTGTTCTACATCATACCCAGCCCAGCTTCTAGATGCCTCTGCTTTGTGTACACCACACCCACCTACACAGAATGCTCCAAAATTCCCAGCCCCCCTCCATGATCCATCTGAATCACTTTTTCATAGCATGCATGACTCTGTCCTGTAGAGTGGCTCACACAGATGCATTGGCCTTTCTGCTTGGATTGATTGTATCACTCGTTTGTGGATTGCTGAAACTTCTAGGCTCTAAAACCAGGAATCAGTCAGTGTTAAGAACTTGCTGGGTTGTTAGTGACCTGACAAAAGTATTGACTCCCTCTCCCTGTGTCAGGTGGCAGAGAAGAATGAAGCCCTCAGAGCGTGACAACACCTGAGCAACAACCTCCGCTTTTCTATTGATCCTGCCTAATGAAAAATGAAACTAAAGCTTGGAAGGCTTACAACAACACGTCCTTTTTTGTTGTAAGAAGAAGAAGAAAGCTGTATGCTAGGGCCATGCTTGGACAAATGTAGACTTGGAGGGTGTGTTCTCTGTGCGCAAAAAGAACCAGTCAACTGACAGTTTCCAATTAAACAAGCACAGAGAAGCAAAGGAAAAGACTAGTTCTCCATCTGGTACAGGCCTTTCTGAGTACTAGTAGTTAGGGGCAGGTGAGAATTTGCTTTTAATTTGGTTTTGGTAAGAATTTCAAATAAATTCCTGAAGGTGTCTTTATGAAAGACAAAGACCTTAAGATTTAAACATGTGGGAAAACTTAAATGGATAAATTCATCCATCCAAGCCAGGCTTGGAGTGCCTTGATCTTAAAAGTCTGGGTCTGAAGCTCTGTGTATTCAGCCTTGCTTGTGGTGCTGGATTAGGTTGTCTCTTCTTTTTTTCTGTTTTGACAAGCTCTTCTTTTACAGTTGTATGGTACACTGGTACAACATGGACCTCATCACACCTGGAGTAGCTGTACCTATTCTTTTTGGTCAGTGTAAGATGGGTGAGAGATTCAGTTCAATTCACCTGTGATAAGGGTTCATAATTCCTAATATTCAGAAGAGAAAGACCTTGGGGTGGCTGTCTGTTTGCTTGAAATGAAATGTATTCACCCATTTCTGAGCATCATATTTAATTTGATTGAATGATTGATGTGCCACCTTTTTACAAAGCAATGGCATTCAAGGTAGCTCTCCTCATGTAACCTGGTTCATGTGACCCAATACAGTATACCAATTGGAATTGGAACCTGGGAGGCTTTCAAGTCCCTCATTCCATTAGTCATGCTGTGTTTACCTAGGAGTAAGTCCTGTTGAGTTCAATGAAGGCTCGGAAGTATCCGAAGAATGGATTGCAGCCTATACCACTTTCTTTTTCTCTCTTTCTCCCTCCAACTCTTTGTTTCTCCTCCAGTTCTAAGGCTGTTGTTTTCTCTCTCTCTCTCTTCCTGTAAAACAGGAAGAATAATCTACTATAAAATTCCTAGCTCTGTTCATTCACCATACCCAGTTCCTGCAAGCCATGAAACATTTGAGTAGAACCTGCACTATTCCCTGTCTTTCCTGATGGAAGAACCAGCAACATGTAAGTCTTTGCTGCCCTTAATTGGAAATCCTTTTGAGGGGGAAAGCTATGTGGAGACCATGTATTTTCCCACTGACTGTGGGAAACAGAATGTGGCTGCAGAGGTGGAGGTGACAGGTAGCTCTGGAGGTGGCACTTAGTGGAAATGTTTGGCTTCCTTCAAGTTCCTTCTCCTTTCCTTCCTAGTCTATTTCAGAGATATTAAATTTGTAGGCTAAGCTGTTCCATGCAGAAATTTACATACAATAATTGTCATGCACTAGGTTTCCTCCCTTCACACATTCAGACACAGACCTTTCTTGCAAAACATTCCTTATTGACCAACACATCTTTCAGAAGCACAAATACCCAGAATAAATCTCCGAGCATGTACAAAGAGGTTCACTGAAGCCAATCTAGTATTTACTTCTAGGAACTCTCCTTATGAGAATGTTTGGGCCCTATCCTTAGTTTGGAAACTAATACACAGAATACTGTATTACAGGGGTCCTCAAACGTTTTGAATATGGGGCCAGTTGAAAGGCTGTAGTGACCGTCATGGGCCGGTGAGGTGCCGTTGGGGGTGCACAAGGCGGCATCGGGTGCACACGTGGTGGTGGCTCGCTCGGAGATGGTCCGAGCAAGTCAACCTCCCCTCCAATGCAGCAAGCATGTGTGTGCATGGGGAACGGCGACGCGGGCTGGGTGGAAGGCCATGGTGGACCAGATCCATCCCGCGGGCCATAGTTTGAAGACCCGTGCTGTATTATGTGCATGGTGCTTTTTGTTTCTGCCTCAGTGGTCCCTGAGGTGGTTTTTATTTTATTTTATTTTTATTTATTTAAATATTTGTATGCCGCCCCTTTCAGCAGCCTCGGGGCGGCTCACAACCTGTTTTCCTGTTTTTGTCAGTCCCCAGCTGTGGGAAGGTTGAAAAGCACTGCTCTAACTGGTCTGCCCTCCTATGCTATTGTCATGTCATGGGGTCATCTGGGTTTTAATGAAATTTATTGTATTTTGATATGTTGTAAGCCACCCCGAGGCTTTGTTGCTATGGGGCAGCATAAAAATGTTTTAAATAAATAATAAATAAATAAATCTGTCTCTGAACCCCCCACCCCCATTCCAAACCCTCCCAAAAACTGTACTTCTGGCTTCTTCTCAGAGGCTGCCCGAACATCTGGGGACTCTGACCTTGAGATAAGCTTTTCTGCTTTCCTCATCTCAGTGTCTGGAATTGGCCCACATTATGAGGCCTCCTCCTCCTCCTCCTTCCAATCAGCAGTCCTTGAGAATGCGTGCCGAGAGCAACTGTCTTTCTCACGCCAAACAATAATTGTGAATGCATATGTTGCTGCCTTTACACATACTGGGAAGACATGGTTGTTTGTATTCCTTCTGCAGCTGTACACACACACAGCTGAGCGCATGCCTGTGTTTGCAGTATGTGGGCTGCACGCAGATTATAACACATGGAATTGTGTGGAACATGAAGCAGCTCTTGGATACTCATTCGAGAGAAATGATACACCTTCACTGAGAGGCTTGCCTCATGCCTTGAGAATCATAGATCTAAAGAATTAGTCTTCCTTAATACGCTCACCTTTTGACCCCCCCAGGAGAGGCAAGGAATTCATAGCAAATTATGGACTGAAAAACTCCAATGAATCTCCATTACAGCATGAAATGAAAAAGGAAAATGAAACTAAATGGAAGATCTCCCCTGGGTTGCTGGCAGCAGCAACTTATGAGCTAAATGGGGGTGGGGTGGGGTGGGGGGAGAGGATAACGCTTGTTTTACTTAAATAAGCATTGCTGTGCTTCACTGACTCAGACAGGGTGCCAGTATTGTATTACCAGTGATAGAAGTGAAGGAGATGTTAAAGTAGAAGCCAAAGGCAAGGCATGGAGAATGCATGCAGCTACAGGCTGAGCTTTGCCCAGTGCCAGGTTGTGAGGCTGAAAAGTGGGAGAATGAGATGTGGATTGGGCATTTCCAGGACGGCTCACTGCACTCCTTCTTGAGTTCAGCACCACTAACAAGCTGTTAGACAACCTATCTCATTAACTACCAAATGCTAGGAACAGATGACAGCTTAGGGATGAGTAATAATTTCATTTTGGTTGGGGTCTGATCAGAATTTTCCAAAATGTGCAAAGTTTTCTAATGAATTTGAGATCAAAAGCCTCTGAATATGGGAATAACCAGAACAGCAAGATTCGTCCTTCCAGGAGGAGATTCAGTGTTTTTCTTCTACTGTCTCAATTGAAATCCCTTTTTTTCAAATCCTGTGTGTGGTGCTAGAATCAAGGCTACCACCTCATTTTTTGTGAAGGGCTCCTCCTCTTTAATAATTCCCCATCAGGCAGATGGGAATAATTATACCTGTTAATTTGGATGTTTGAAAGGGTGAGAATTTAAGTTTGTTTTTAAAAGAATTTGCCAACATGCACAGTGTTCTTCATGTTCAGAAGAGAAAGGCCTTGACATTTCAAGAATTAAAACCTAGATAAAGGCAAAAAGGACAGATTTGCTCTTCAGGTACTGCTGCTGAACAGGATGATGTTCAAGGAAGGATTTAGGTGGCTTCTAAGAGTGCAGGAGAGTTTCAGCTTTGATCTCCAAAAATGCAAACATGCTCCATTCCAAGCACCGTATGGGACATGCCTGAGAGCCCATCAAATATATTTGCACAATTTCAAGCAGGTATTCATGTTCATCTCATTCTGGATTCCTAATTTGATTTGCCCAAATGCCCTCATTTATACAACTTTCCTCCATGGTCATAATCTGTAGAAGAAAGGAGCACAAATTAGTACCTCTACACATACCTCCCATTTTAAAGTTGTATAAAGTTGTATAAAGTTGAACCTGTACAGGCCTAACATCAGGGGCTATCCAACCAATGTGGCTACAATAAACAGAAGAATATAAGAGGTTTTAGAAAGGGAGGGAGGAGGGAAAAAACAGACAAACTCAACTGGCGCCGGTTGATAGCCACCCTTCAGCTGCTGCCATTGCTGCAGGGCTGGCAAAAGAGGCATTACGGCAAAAGTCCCACCCCCTGCCCAGCACAATTACCTTGGATGGGCTGCATCAGTCCAGGGCAGCGGCCTGGCATGATGAGGAGGTGCAGACCACAAAGACCACCAGTCCAGTGGCCCTGCATGATGTTTTCATCACAGTGTTTCCTTCCCCGCCTCCGTGTGCTGCTCTCCTCACAGGATAGCAGTATTGCCACTCATTCACTCATACACACCTCTCACTCCACCTGCATCACGCCATGGCAAGCCATTTTAGTATAGTGGTTGTTTTGAAGTGGGGGGGATCAGATTCAACTCCCCTTGTAGCAATGAAGCTCACTGGGTAACTCGGGGCCAGTCTCTGACTCTCTGTCTGACCAACCTCATGGAGCTGCTGTTGTGAGAATGAATAGAAGGGGGAAATTAGGTTAATTCCTTTCACACACATGCTGCTTTCAGCTTCTAGAAGTCTAACAAATAAATGAAATGAAATGAAATGAAATGAAATGGATCATTTTTATAGTGAAATCAATGCTGATCCTCAA
The DNA here is from genome assembly GCA_023646645.1 of Varanus salvator macromaculatus. Taxonomy (NCBI): domain Eukaryota; kingdom Metazoa; phylum Chordata; class Lepidosauria; order Squamata; family Varanidae; genus Varanus; species Varanus salvator. The sequence goes on from JAIXND010000621.1 coordinate 11,371,812, forward strand.
GGATAGGAATTTCTAGAAGAAGAAAAATTGGGATTGTTCAATCAGCCACCCAGCTACCCAAATTCCACTAATTTAGCCTCAGTGTGAGCACACCACTGCTACCTTTTTGTTTTGAGCCAGTGTCTCAGCACACCATTAGACCCTCTGATGAACTCAGTCACTGCTGCATATTTTCCCCTTCACTTCATCTGGTGGATGCACCATTTTGGGTTGGCAGCTAGAAAGATGCAGCTTTCGATTAGGTTAATTCCTTTCACAGATAGTCAATGCACTGGCCTCTTCTCTGACAGCCAAGACTTGAGAGCCTATTGATATTTCTTAAGGTTCTTATTGAGTCACAAGTGATGAGAAGAAAAACAAGGCCCAGAAACAAACTTGTTATGCTCAGCATGTGACCAGCTGGATTTTGATCCTCAAGCTATGAAAATGCCTTCCTGCCAAGACAAGTTGTCAAATATCTATTCTTGAAACTCATGGCTAAGCCTTCAGCCAGCTTTGCCTGTAAAAGCCACTTGCCCAGAGAGGAAAATGGACTCACTTTAAATATAATAGCTTACAATGGACATGGATCCTTGAAATGAGATGCCCATGTTGCATGTGCAGGAAAAAACTGATGAAACCTATGGCAGTGGCACTCATGATCCTTTGCAGGGGGATTGGGTGAGCCTTATTATGGGAGCTATCCATGATGGCGAACCTGTTTCGGAATTGACTCCAGCACCATGGACAGGTCTTGTAACACAGAGAAGAGCCATTACAATGGATGAATATCTCCATTGCTGCAGGAGTTACCAAGCTGGCTGTATCTATTGGCTAGTGTAAGTGGGTGAGAAAACTGTTAGGTTTCTGAACCTGAGCCCTTCACCAAATACTGAATTCTATCTTGTGCTCAGCATGTTGCCAAGGGTGGGGGGGGTTGTCAAGGAAGCTGGATTAGTAGTGAACAGCTGGAGCACAGTGAGCAGAACTGGGAGATACAACATTTTGCAGCTGGCTGATGAGAAGGATCTGTGGAGGAAAGGGAGAGGAAAGAGGGAGGAAAGGGAGGTGCTGTTTGCTTTTTGGAATCAGATGTTGACTGCAGATGTAACACTGCCTACTGAGTGTTTGCCCTCTCCCCCATGCCCAATTACAATTACACATACCCAGATATCACAAAAGCAAAAAGTCCCCCATGACCTCTTATACAAAGAGAAATTTAAACCAGGCAGCACTGATGGTGGAACTTTTCACCATTCAGAGAAGCAGGAATCACATTTCAGCACATTTCAGCTTCTGCATCAGAGATATGGTAACAAACCACAAAGGGGAAAATAAAGCTTTATGAGCTCACAGATATTTGCTAAACCTCCTCCCACCTCAAGGAAAACAAGCAAGAACCAACACATGCCCACCTCTTTCTTTCAGTATGCATAACTGAGATGCCCGGCTGTTCTTGTTTTTATTATATTCCAGTCAGTAGGTCTAAAAGATACAGAAGGCATTTAATGATAGTGATAATAATTTACATTTATATAGTTCCTTTTATCCAGTGTGATCACAAAACTGCTTTATACATCTATAGGCAGAGAGTGGAGAGAGAAAACTTTAGTATACAGGAAACATCTCATACGTTGCTAAATTGCAGCTACCTCTAAAAGATGCAGTAAACAATTCGACAGCACCATGAAATTGCCACAGAAGGGCTTTCGGGGTGCTTAGGAGGCCTGATGGTAATTTTGTAATAAAAGAGAGTTGTAAAAAACACTTTAAAACAACAATGCTTTATAGAGAAGCACATGAAAAACAAAGCATTCTACACAGTAGAGGAGAAATCCAGAGAGAAAGCAGAGTACACCACAAAAGCTTTCAAGGTTGAGGCAACCAGTTTTGCCCAAGATTTGTTCTGATACAAAGCACACACTGATGGGCAGCCTCAGTCTATCTGCTGAGTAGAGATGTGTGAGAAGCCAGTTCCATTTACAAATCATCAGAATTTTCCTGGTCACAAATGAAATTCAAATGCAAGTACAGCAAGTTTTGTGGAAAAAGCTGGTGCATCCTTAAGTGCAATATAATTTTTAAAAATGGGTGGGAAGCAGGAATACACACTTTAGCATGCACTTTTTAAAAATATCACATTTTAGTCATCGGGGAAAGAAATATACGCTTTTGTAAAATGGACTTTTGCCATTGAAAATGTGCATTGTTCCTGTTCAACTAAAGCTCAGCCATCCCCAGATTTCCCATTCTTACTGATCAATGCTGTTCATACTGAATTTCAAAAATAGGAGGCACAGGGACCCATCTCTGAGTGGAAGTTATGATCACTAAAAAGAAAGAATACTAGTAGATATAGCTAGAAATACCAAAACTCATATATCCAAGCTAAGAAATAAAGTCTCAGGGGCTTGTAATTCTCACCTTAAACACAAGAAAAAGAAAATTACAAGAAAGGGGATTTGAGGGCAGCATTAGGAAGAAGTTTCTGTTGGAGAAGTTGCTCAACTGTGGATCATACTTCTTGGAAGGTAATTGATTCTATTTTGTTGGAAATTTTTAAGCAAGTACTGGGTAGCCAGTGGTCAGAGAGATGTTGAACAGCAGATTTTTTGCAAGAGTGCTGAATTAGTCTGCATGATTTTCAGGTTTGTCTGTTCCAACTCTGTGTCTCTATGTGTATGCCCTCAGAATTTTTCTGCAGTTTGAACTTCAATCTGATCTAGAGACAACACCCCCTCCCCTTTGGGCCTCTTGTCGCCAGCTCCCTAACCAAACCCCTTCTTTCTGACCACATGCTAGTCTCATTTGAACCTGAAAGAGCTCATCTATCACTTGAAACAGTTTTTCCCACCCCTGCACTGGTCTTAAATGGAACAGAGAGTTGAGGTGGTGCGCTGCTTGGAGAGTCAGACTATACATCTGCTTAACCTTCAAGTAGTAATGAGTTGTTTGGAGGAATGGTAGAGATGATGGTGGTGGTGATGATGATGATGATGATGATGGTGGTGGTGGTGGTGGTGATTGATCAATAATATTTGCTTTGCAGACATAAACTGGTTTAATAGTCATCCCATCTTTTCATTCAGGGAATCCTAATAGCTGTAGTTATGGTGCAGGTTCAGGGTTAGGGTCGCAGCACAGTCTAAGAAAAGGCTAAGAATGAGTGATTCAGCAGAGAATTCTTACTATCTGCATCAAATCACAATTCCCAGTGGAAAAGCAGTGCAGTGGAACTGGAAAAAAATAATTGGGTTGGGCCTAGTCTTAGTTGGGTCTAGTCTGTTTAGACTAGATCCATGAAAGGGGATGGGACTACGATTCTGCTTACTGAGATTTTCTATTCTCTTTTTCAAACACAAATGCTAGTTCAGGAAAATGCAAAATTTCCCTGGAAAACCCACTCTTCCTATTCATTTTTGCATTTCGAATATGTATGCAAAATATTTACACAAGTTGCCAATATAAAAGAAATGTTCATGCTTTCCTAGCTTAGAGTACCAAATACCATTTATTTAAGCAGGACTTTTGTAAGCATGGCTAGAGTAAGAATGGACTTTTATTAAGATTATCGTTTAGAACTGATCATATCAGTTGCTGGATTTTAACCTGAAAACTGTGCCACTCTTGTCGATGTTCCAAAACTCGAAGGAATGATGCTGCATACCCAACCCGTTCCTCCACCTTGCTTTCTCTCACACCCTTCCCTCTCGCTGGTGCAAGTGTCAGCACAGGAGCAGTTTGCGCCTTCCCTTGCAGTGCTGGATCTCTGCAAGAGAAAGGCACAATGACAGAATTACAGTCATGCAGGCATAATAATGCTGCAGAGGTGTGGGAAACTTCAGCTGCCCACACATTTTCTCTGTAAAAGTATGGGACTATGGTGACATGACAACTGACACCTCCAAAAATTAGCCCTTCTGCACAAAGACCTTGCCTTTTAGCACATACCAAGAGCTGTATGTACTAGAGCTGTAAATTATATTCAGTTTTCATAGGGATCTGCCAGGCTCAGGAAATAGAGGCCAGGAAGGATAAAAGCAGGGAATTGAGCTCACACAAAAGGCACTTAGAGATATGCATTCAAAATTCATAGGCACAAAATTGCAGTCTGCATGGATTTGTTTCCTTTTGGAAATTACAGGAAAGTACAGTCACCAAAAACTGTTATTCAAATAGCCACTTTACATGATTAGGCCTGCAGGAGACTGTACTTACAAATGAAGCCCCAATATAATCCCACGTGTTCCCAAGGCAGGGAGGTGAAGATGCGTAAAATGGAGAACCGATGGAGTGTCAGTAAGTGTAATGGATCTGCAGGATGATGATGTTTGAAGGAAGGTGGTAATTCTGAACCTGCAGGATGCTCTTTTTGCATGGGATTTTCTCCCACTCCTGTTTTGGTGCTTTAGCAGTAAATGAAAATTAAGAAAAAGTCATGTTGGTGCCATGACCCAGGCTTCCATCAGCAGGACCCAATAGTGCATCAGACTTCAGCCTAAAGGGCTGTCCCTTTAAGGGAAAACACAGTCAGTCCGAGGAACTGACCAAGCTGCTGAAAATCTGTCCCTGCCCACTCCTTTTGGCTGGCTTTTGTTCTTGTCCTGGTATGTTGCCGCACACGATCTTCCTTGTTTCCCCCCTTGCTCCTACTACAGGCAACCATCCAATTTGGTTCCTTTTGATGCAGCAGTAGGTTCATCCTCACAAGGACATGGCAGACTCTACTGCACTTTAAGGCAGGCTGATGACTGGTCTCCTGAAGCTTCCTTGTGCCATGTAGACAAGAGAGGAACACCAGAAGACAATGAAGCATGTAGCTTAGCAGGCTTAGGTATGTCAAAGCTGTTCGGCCCCATCACTTAAAATATCCCATGCCCACTTACATTAAATACACGAACCGGAACACTGTGTGACTGTAGACATCTTTACAATTACCGCATCTGAACCGTATGATCAGGGAAGAATGTCAGAGTTCCACGACAGTGAACAACTCACTATATATGTCCATGGATACATATCCTCATGGGTGTCAAATGCAGATTCACACATCTTTATGGACACCAAATGCAAATAAGAGCACATCTTCTCCAAAACTGCTGACAAAATCTAAAATGTTTATTCAGTATAGATTTATTTATTTATTTATTTGTGTGAGTATTTTATTTATTTTTAACTGCACTTTCATGCTTTACTATATGCAAAGAAAGTGCACTGTTTAGGTGCATTTTTTAACATGTAATTTTCACCCATTCTACTTTGAACACTACAGAAAAAGCATGCAAACAGATGTGGGAAAATGAGGCAAACTGAGCTTCTGGATTTGTTTGCATAATCTGGCAATTGTAACTAGTCCGCTCACCCCTATGTCTATCGCCTTTCCAACCCACTCACAGTTCATACATCTTATCAGAAACCAATATACCTTCAATCAAATAGATCCATTTCCTAAACTCATTTCAGTATCACATCTCAAGTCTTTGGCCTTTTCATTTCATACTCTCTCTGTATTGCAGACCTGCATGGAATCCCAGTGGACTCCATGAATGCTTATTTTTAATAGAAAATAAATAAGCAAACATACTGAACCCTCCTTCCTTTCTTCCTTCCCTCCCTCTCCATTTCCCAGCGTAGGCATTCAGTTTTTACACCCATTACATTTTCACACATCAATCAAGGTGTTGGTAAATGTTTGTACACACACAGGCGCCTCCATATGCAGGGATGTCAAGAGCATTGGCAGCTGAGAACATGCACTTGGCAAGGATCCTGCTGTAGCTGCAGCAATAATTTTGCAAATGAACTGCAGAGCACCCAATCAGTGTGGGAGTCTGCCTTCAGCCAGGTCCTGAGAATTCCACCTGAGCATGGCCTCCCTGGTCAGGCAGCGGCTCTTCAGGGCCTCATGCAAGGAAGTGTCTTTCCCATTGTCTGCTACTTGGACATATTTTTAAGTAGAGATATTGGGGGTTGGTCCTACAACCATTGGATGCAAATCTCCAGCACTCACCCATGGGTCCTATATCATCCCTTCCTGGAGAGGGTAGAGCTCTTGAAGATGGATGCCTCTCATGTCAAGATCAGGAGGAGCCTGACCCCCAGAGGAGATAGCTGCAGTTCTATCCCTGTCAGGAGTAGGGGATTTATTTAAAGTATCTGGCTGCTTATCTTTCATAGTCACTTGTTGCTGCAGCTCATTCCTTTTCTCATCATTGCTACCACTTGGTACAAGATGCAATTGGACAGCCATATGAGAGGGATGGTTTAACTCAGCATCCTACACTGAGCAGGGACTGGACCCAACAGTCTTCTGGCCCTTCCAACTCTACTATTCTATGATTCCACATATAGAGCCAGTGAGCAGGCTTCTGGAAGCAACACCTGCTGCTCCTGCTCCTCCTCACCACCACCACTACCCTGCCAGGGCCAGAGTGAGAAGTGGCTGAATAAGCAGGTTGCAACTGAGAAGATGGAGAGCAAGTCCAGGAGGGCTTTGTTAGTGAGCCCCTGGTGGAATTGAGCACTGTGCAGCTGCTCTTGAGGATGGCTTTGCATGCATGACCTGAGATTGTCTTTTAGCTTCATGTATTATGATTGTCTATTGAACACAGAGAAACCTCTTCATTATATAGAATAACATGTTGGGATAGCATGTCTCCCCACTCAGAAAAGGGTTAGGGGGAAAAGTTCATGTCATGGGTGGATTAAAAAATAAACATATCCCAACAGTATGATATTGGCACTTTGCTTCAGACACATGGGGTAGGCCCAGCATGACTGAATGGCTGCTGAGCTGCAAGAATCATGAAGGAGAACACTGGGTCTCTTAACTATTGGATAAACCCAGTGTTTCCCAAGTCAAATGCTATATCATCTACACTCTGAAGGTAGCAAGGGGCAAGAGAGAGGTGGGCCAATTCTAAACAAATCAGTTAAAATTCCCTTTAACATATCCCACATTTTGACCCAGATGTAAAGTGCCTTCAGTTTTAATCCAGAAACAAAATGTGCTGGTTTAGGCAAAATAACATAAATAGAATAACCTACCATCATCTAACCTAAATTATACTAAGATGTGCAGCCATATAATATTACCAGTGATGAAAGAAGAAAGGTCATTTCCCAGCTTACTACTTGCAATGCATAGTGACTGAAAGGCAAGCTACGTGAGAATAAAAGCTGCCATCATAAAAGTTATTGTTTTTAAAAGGACAGTCTATTTTATTATTTTTCCATTAATTTGCAAAATTGTACCCACTCTGAAGTTTGTCACCCTATGACTGAGAAGTTGCTCGGAATACAAGGAAGGTGTATGAATTGCTCTGTTCCAATATTCTGGTACACAGTTGGGGAGAAGCCAGCTATCTGCTAGGCAGAATAGAAACCTTTGGCTCTTATCCACACAGAAATCTTATCTAAACTGGTTCAGGTGGCAAGACTGCAGAAAAGCGTAATTAAGGGAGAGAGGCTGGGGAAATGCTGACAATAATATTTCTTCTTATCAGAACATTTATTGTAACGTGTGTGTGTGTGTGTGTGTGTGTATGCAGTTTACTGTTGCAAAACTGCAAAATGAGCTTTGGCAGACGATCATCTGTGCTCCATCCACACCTCCTTCTCCTTTCTCTCCCCTGAATAAATCTTGTTTAACTGGTTCCATTGGCAAAGATGATGACAACAACAAAATAATTAAGGCAAAACATTGGTAGAGAACTGTCGATGTTGCTATTACTGTAATGTAGCTGCCTGTTCAGTTTCTCCGACGGTGAAATGCAACTGGGGGAAAATCGCTTTTAAAGATTACCGCCCAGAGATGTACATGTGGGAACTGGGAACCACTAGGCTGGGAAGAAATGGTCTCAAACTGGGAAACATTTCAAAGATGGCAACAGACTTTTAGGAGCATTAAGAGCCACAATTTACCTTTTGACGGCATTCTGTTTTCTCTCGAATCCTTTATTTCCACCTTATTTATTGACTGAAGAGGCAGCATAAACACTAAAAAGTGATTCTCCAGCCTCAGGTCTTAAAAAGTCCATAGAAGAAAATCATTCTCGAGAGAGCTCCCCCACCCCTGCCGTTTCCTTTCCTTTCCGCACTTTCTGTGAACTAGGCTTAATTGAATTACTTTGCTTTGGAGAGGCATGAACTGGGCATGTGCTGCCATCTAAGCTTAGGATGAAAACTTTGTCTAGTCGATGCTGAGATTGAAGTGTTTACTGATTTAGCCTGTGTGCTTAAAGAGAAGTCACAAGCGAGATAAATGCATTGGTTTATCATTCCACATGGCCCAGCTGTCATGATCTAGTAGAGATAGCTCCTACTGGTCAGGTACAGGCTGCTATTTTGTGCCTTTTTAGAGATGATCTTGTGTGACTGCTGATACTGTCATCTCTTCACAATGTTATTTCTCTGGGTTCAGCCCTGTTCTCCCCACAAGTCTCCCTGGAGCAGGTACTAAATGAAAGCTATTTCTCTAATGTCGATGCAACTAGATGCCTTGGGTTCATGACTATGCATTACACAGTTCTAAGTCTACTCCTATTCATTTCCATCTATTATTTATTTGAAACATTTTATTTATTTTATTTATTTATTTATTAAAACAGTTATAGGCCGCCCCATCGCAACAAAGCCTCGGGGCGGCTAACAACATCAATTAAAATACAAGCTTTATCCAGCTCTTTAGGTCCAAAATGTATCCCAGAGCATCTTATGCAAACTAGCAGTAAGGCAGTCCCCGCCCTCAGGCTTCTAGTCCAAAAGACATGACACCAGAGGGGGAAAGGATGTGGAGGGTAGAGAAAAAATCAAGCTCAAGTAGCAGCTCTTAAAGTTAAAGTTTAGGTAGCCTGATGGAAGGCCAAATTCCAGCATGCTTTGTTTGGCTGACTCTTCCCCTGGTGTGTCTGCTGTTGCTGTACCTTCTCAGAGCATCTTCTGGAAGTGGGTGGATTTTCTTGCCCTTGCAGCATGCCTGAAAAACTCCAGCAGCAGCAGCAGCCACCCAAATGGGGCTGTGAGACATGTCCATAATCTGAACTGCTTTCTCTCAGTGATGTGGCCAGTAATGAAAATAAGAACACATGAGTGAAGGCTTCCTTACTTGAAAACTCAGATGGGAGTATAAGCTGACTAGCTATGAGCTGAGCTCAGTAGCTACTATCCTCTTTACTTACACCTCACATGCCTGCCTTTGCCGCCACTGCCACTCATTGTATCCAGAACAGAGGAAGGGGAAAGTGATGCTAGCTCTAACTTCTTGGTGGATCATGCTTTTCCTGTGAGCAGGAGGCAGGGGCTTCAAGGATTTAATGTGGAAGTGCTGGAGTGTGTATTCCAAGGCCCCTCTCAATAGGGAAGATGCTCCATTTTGAATCTGGAGGAGCGGCCACTTTCCTGTTCTGAATAAGATGTGTGGTGCCATGGAGAGAGACAGAGAAGGTGGTCACAGCTGCTGAGACAGTAATAGGTGATCCAGTGCCCATGTTTTCAGTACCCTTGTACCCATCTACGTTCATGCAGAGGGCAGGGAAAAGGCCACACTCGTTCAGAGCAGACAAAGTAATGTGCCTGCATCCCCGGTTTCTATGCATGGAAAGACAGACTCGCCAATCCCACCCCACCCCTGTTTCATGACAATATCCATTCTCCTGCAGACACAAGAACAAGGCTCAATGGATGCTCCAGCAGAGAATCTGAATTCTGGTGGAAGTGTCCCAGCTCCAAATTGATTAAATGCTTGCAGTCCTACAAGAGATGTCTTTGGAGGCAGTTTTGGTGCCCCAGGATTAATGATGAAATAGTTCCCTTTCAAGATGTACTCTATGTTTTCCTTAACACTTTGTCCACTTTAGCATAAGGGAGGCCTCGTAGCTTTGAAAACATTCATTTCAGTTTGCTTTTGATCATGATTTACCTGCTCTGCACCTTCCAGACTGAGCACAAATGTGCATGCAAACTGCAGCCAATGTGCATACATTGTTGAGTTTGCAATGTGACTTAAATAATATGCTGGCAGCATGAAGACATTTGAAAAATGTCCACAAACGCATTTTAATCAATTGGAGAAGAAAGGATACTTTGTGAAGATGTGCATCAGAGAGAGCCTTATGGCTAATGGGGTAGGCTAAAAAATCCGTCCCTCCATCCATCCCTCCATCCATCCCTCCATCCATCCATCCATAAGATGCCTACGTTTGGAGAAATGCAAGCAAACAAACTCCTGGAAGTCCATGTGAAAAGACAAAAAACAACTCTTACAATCTGATAAAGACTCAAGTAAGAACAATCTCTGAAATGGAGAACTTCAGTGTATTCATCTTTTGGTGATTCAGTAGCTTAGTGCACAGAACTCATGGTCTGAATTTGCTAAGTTTCTTGTTCACTTCCTGGCAACTCCAAGCCTCAAACTCCGAAGTATTAGAATGAAGTTCAACTGTTGAAGCCAGCACCTATTCCATGAAATCTGCACTGATCAATAGCCAAAAATGAGCAGCTTCTTAGCTTGTTCAAAGCAGGGAAAGCATCCTTTGGCATTTTCAAATACTAACAGACTGATTGCAGTGTGATGTGAGCTTTCATTCGGTTTGGGCAAAGTGGGCCTTTGCAGGGCCCGTGGGTAGACCAAGGTGGCCACCCCAGGCAGGAAGTATGTGAGGACTGCACTCAAGTGTTTGAGAGCTCTTTACAAATGCCATCCAAAAGTTCTTCAACCTATTTGTAGGAAAAGCAATTTAACAGAAAAATATTATTCAATTTATCCAGGGAGGAAGCCTTCTTAATAGCTTCTGAGAATCCTGGGGACTCACCACCAGGAATGTCCCAAAGTGCTGCTCTTTCCCCTTGGGGTGACTGTGTTTCTGCATTAACAGCAACTGTGGGGGCAACTTAGCCAGCATGTTATATGGCTTGGACCCAGACTATCATGCTTTCCCTGTGAGCAGGAGGCTGGAGCTTCACAGAATGTAAAAGGGGTGGGCGGGGGTTATATTCCAGCCCCCACCTCAATAGGAGACAATACTACCCTTCAAATGAAACTGTCCAGCCCTAAAAGCTGAGCCAGTTGTTTCTACATTACTCTAGTAAAGAGTTTTGCCGTCTCCAGGTAGCAAAGGGTTTCCTGGTCTGGGATCAACATGGGTTGGAGCCATGAGGCATGGTCACATCAACAAAAAATCACTTTTGCAATCAAGTCACGGCGTGGTGTTCAATCCAGAGTATGCCTTACAATAGCACTAGAAGTCTATTAGAGTAGCTATGGGAATATTTTACTAAAAACAAATTCTAGGAGAGATCAGTTATAATTACTAATTAGATCTGATTGTAATTATTTCTCTCTTCTGTCCTATACCTGACACACAGAATAATTCTGGTCCCTTTGAGCAATTAAGAGTGAAAGTCTTTTTATGATACGCTGGATGATTAAATTAACAATTGCCATGTCTCCATTCTTCCTGACATTGAGGAAAGAATGATATTTACAGAAGAACTTTAGAAATTATATTAAACTAAAATTAACTAGAGTAAATTAGGAGTAGAATGCCTTCTTCTTGTGCTCTCTCTCTCGCTCTCTGACCCTCAACAGTCTTGTGTCTCTAGTTTTCTTATGAACATGTAGCTCGAACACATCGGGGGACATGGATAAAAGCCTACACTGATTACAAAGGGAAAGGTAGTCTATTTTTGCACATGTCAGGAGTCTTGGCTTCACATTGGACTTATGAAAATCCATAACATGGGCTGTTACATAAAGCTAATTCTTGGAGGCATTAGCCAATTTTTAACATGGTTTGTGAACATTCTAGATATATTCTGCAGAAAGGTTGCTCTGATGAACATAATCAAATGTATTCCTGGCTAGGGTTGTCAATGTTCAGTCTCTAAACCATCACAGCTATAGTGCCTGCCATGGACATAGATCAGTTTAAAATAAAAGCAAAACCTTCTGCTTCCCCTGCCACGCATTACAGGGGGTGACTAAGAATGCACAGAGAATTAATGGTGTTGGTAGGTGCACGATTGATTTATAGTGTTATTATGATGTTTTCTGTTCTTCTGCCCCTTTCATAATAATTTCCAACATTTTATTTTCCTTTCTGACAGGTGCAGCTGACTAAGCTCTTGTTTTCCGCAAGCTAACTAGAATTATTCCAAAATACCCTTCCTGAGTAATGACAGCTAGTTTAGAGCACAAAATTGTACAAGGTATTGTGCTGGATTATGATTTCCCCCCAAACGTGCATTGCTTTGCATCTCATGGGCCATTTTCATGCCCTCTTATAGAGTGTTAAGTCTTCACAATCGGCTGGAAGCTTAACTATTTTTATTCAGGATTTTTAAAAATCCTCTGCCATTTCCACATTTTCAAGGGGTGTATGTGTGTGGTTTTTCCTCAGATTACTAATGTAGGTGTTAAACTGCATGGGCCCACAACAAAGATCAAAAGAAAAGCTTTCATTTCGAAAGACAGACAGATTTGCTTATTTTCTCTGCTTCTTTTTCCTTTAGCACACTGAAAATCTGAAACGCAATCAGAGGTTATACATGGCACATAGGCTGTGGCTTAGTGGGCTATTTCTGGGAATAAGAGCATGGGCACAGAATGTGGGAACTTAGGAGGAAGGAGCTCTGCGGCTCCCTCGTTCAGCAAATGGGTTAGGTTGGCATAAGAAATTTGTTCTGGTTCACTTCCTATATCAGAACTTATCTAGTTTGCCTCTTCCAGACTGAACATGGCTTATCATATGATTTTTAGACTCCCCCAAGTATGTTTTGAAACATGCAAACCTTGGAAACATGTGGTTGAAAAATGTGTACTTTTGAAAAATGTGCACAAAGACACTTCAGTCAGGGAGAAAACAAAGCATACATTCCAAAGATGTGCACAACTGACACACACACTCACAAAAAGAATATCCATGCATGGATTTTCATAGAAAAAGAGAAAAAGTTCACAATCTAATACATACTTGAGTCAGAACAGCTGAAGGACTCTGCAAGTTCAGGTTGTGTCAGTCTACGCATTCTTTAAAAGATCCAAGAGTTAAAGAGGTAAATTAAGAGACTAAGTTATCCTCTTTCCTGTGACAAAAGGAAGGAAGCCCAAAATTACCCCACCCACAGAATTACACAAAGGTGTGTGTGGGTAACTTTCACTAGGTAGGTGCTGGAGAAGTGGAGATTGAGACATCGGAGTGATGTGCTCCGCCTTGCCAATCCTCCCGACTATCAAGGACTTGCAGGGATGGTCCAAACTTGCAGGGATGGTCCAAACTGCTTTCCAGCGGTGAGTGCAAAACAGCCAAGTTAAAAAGGGCACCATCCTTCCATCTCAGGCACACAGAGTGCTAAAACAAAAAGCACATTAAGATGCTGTATAGAAGACCATTAAACAAGCTGATGAAGATACATGTATTAGCAAGGTCCATTAATCATATTGAGCAGATCAATTCTAGAGCAAGGTTACCTACCAAGCTAGCCATTAAGAATCTTTGTTTTTTCTTTCTCTCTTTTTCTAGTTTCCTTCTTCCAAACAGTCATGGGGGAGACTTGTTCCAGGTTACCTGTGACCATTTCATCTGTTCTTAGATTTATTGTACTGATGTTTTAATAATAGGCTTTTGAAAAGGATACTGCAGATTTTCCCAACTTATTTTTCTCTGTGCGTGGAGGGGGTGGGGTGAGGTGGGGGGAGAGAAATGAGAGTTCATTATCTCTAAGAGCACCAACCTGGGGTGGGGGGCTAGTTCAGTGGTGGAGCACATATACTTCCATACAGAAAGGCCTAACTCAGTTGATGGCATCTCCTTGGACTGGTTCCTGACGAAGATGCTGGAAAGCTAAATAGAGGAATAGACCCATTCAATATAACGTGGTTTTGACACAAAACTGGACTCTTCCTTGATTATTTCACTGCCTGTTGATGGGTCCTGGATATAGCAGCATCCATATCCATCAACCAGCTGCTTCTGTTCTCTTCAGAATCTGCAATCTGCCAGATGACAGAGTGAGGGCAGAAAGAAGGAATGGTTCCCATTCATCTGATTTGGTCCAAGAAGACATGCTGTTATATCATCATGGAGCCAGATCAGAATGAGAGCAGCAGTACATCCTGACTCTGCTCTAGCATCTTGAGGGTAGAACATGGATCTTTAATTAAATAAAAAAGTTGTCCACCATTAGAGCTTCCAACAGAATGGTGAAGGTAGAAGGGGGTATATTGGATTAGCGTAAGACAAAAGCATGTGAGGAAGGATAACACCATTGCCTCACACATTAGCAACTTCATGAGTGATATTCACATGGAAAAATCCAGTGGCCTGTAGCCCATGCCATCAGAGATAGATGGGGAGAAGATATGGGGAAAAGGTCCCCATGATATAGCAGTGTGAATCCAGCCAGAGTGCACATCAAGGAGAGAGGCTGGCTTCTGTAACAGACGGCTGAATATGGTTTGCTGCAGGATTCCCATAAGAGCAACTTTCCAAAACTATATAAATGGCTCCATATGTGGCTTAGGACTCTTCAGGCTAGTTGTTTAAACTGACTGGAACAACTGAACAGAACCTGAAGCGAAGCAAGTGGAAAGAACAGCTCTGGTGACTAGGGGAAGGCAGAAGGTCAGGTTCCTGGTATTCATGCCAGCATTCATTCAGGCTTTGCCAAAAACTTCATGTACTGCTTGCTAGTGGTATAATGGAGCCAAGGTTTGCTGAGTTGAAGCACTGCGCACTCTGCCTCACTCCACTCACAGAGGGCTTAACTGCAGTGCTTACAATGTCTAGAAGAAAATGGATTTTTCCAGCAACAAAATATCATGGCCTGTTATAATGCCAAGTATTTCAGGAGTGACTTGCTCTTCAATAGCAACTGAAACCCATTAGCCTTACAAAACACCTGCTCCTGATGCAGATGAAAACTGCTAGAACTGGTTTCTTGATAGGGAATCACCAAACCGCCTGCATTTTTGGACTCCTCACGGAAGGGCGGCTATGGGGACTACCATGTTGACCACCTGCTCTTCACAATTTACCACCACGTGATTTCCACCTGCCAGTTGCTAGGACTCAGTAGAGCAAAAGTTTGTGATGACAGTCCTAAGCACTCATGATCCAGGGTAACCCCACTACATGCCTGCCTCATATCTTGAGATTTCTGTCTCAAATCCTTGCTTCTTCAGCAGTGACATTGGTGAGATTCATGAAAGGGAAGGGATTGACAAAGGAGTTGATTTTCTCAAAAGGTCAGCTTCGGGTGTCAGCAGGGAAATAATGAATTAGACACTCATCTTTGATTAGTGACTCACCTTTCTGCCCTGCAGGAGGTACCAGTTTATTAAAAGGAAAGATAAGTGGTTAATGTTGTCAATCCATAGTTGGCACATTCACTGCAGAAGACAGAGCCCTGGTAAAACATGCACATATTCTAGGATGTTCTAGGCTTCTGCCTAAGAGCTGCTTTTCAGGCAACATTGTCTGGCTCGCATATTTTGCAAGGAGCTGCCAGAATATGGGAGTAATTAAGGGTGCAATTTGGGAACTGCAGGACTTCTTTTCCTTGTATAGATTTGTGCTTTGTGTTTCTGAAGAATCTAATGTGGGGAGGTACCATAGCTCAGTCCTAGCATCATTTTCTGCTCTCCCCAAGAAGCAGATGTAGAAAATATTGCTGCTGAGGCCCTGGAAAACTCTGAACACTCAGAATAGGATCGATTCCACTTTCATCCCAACCCTATTCTGATGGAACAGACTATCCATCCCACCTCATGGATTGTGTTCCAGGTTGGCTTTGAATTTGCCATACATTTCAGTTATCCATGTCCACTACAAAACGAAGTTGCAATAAAGGGGGAAAATGAATGTGGGAAAATGGAAATTGACCTATTTTGCCAGCACTTTGAATGCTTTGCTTTTTAAGGTTGAAGTTTACATCGCTGTGTATCAGGGCTTCCTTGGGGTTTTGCCTCATTTTTCGGTCAAGCATATCTTGCACAGCTCAGTGGTAGCCAGGTACCACACAGTTCTCGCCATGCTGGGAGCAGTTATAGTGCTGGCATTTGTCTGATGAAGGCTGGTGAGACTTTTTTTTCAGTTCACTTTTTATATTTGAAAGAGAGAACATTTGAGATAGGAATGCAGGATAAAGCAAAGCTGACTGATTGGCCATCCCTGAATACTCACCAGCCTTCTTCCTTCTTGACTCCAGCTATTTCTGCCTCCCAGGCTGGTGCCATTTTCTTTCAGTGATTTCTTTCACAGTGGTTCAGAAGGTGGTGGCTGGACATTGGTTCTAGACTTCGAGGTTTTCAATGCTTGATGTTAAACCAGGACCAACATTGTTCTTACGATACCTTGTTCTCACGCTCTAGCTTAGTGTTGCCATGAATATTGGCAGAAAGAAATCAGGGCCTTTCTGACAAGATCTGAGGCTAGGATTCATCTCTCCTTGGTAACACAATTGTGAAAGGCAGCATGATTCACCCTGCAAATGCCTGCTGGACCAGCATCAGACCAGAGATGGTCTAATCATGGGGTGCAGCGGGGAGTTCCAGAAGGCTTCATGAAATGGCTCCTTGCACTGCTCAGCTTTGTCACATTATCATGGACCTTCGTGATGGCTACTTCATGTCCTGATCCTGCTTGTTTATGAACTTTTCAAAGGCATCTGATGACCATGGTTGGATCCACAGTGCTGAGTCACATGGTCCAGTGGTGTTATAAAGCCAGGGTTGAACACACCGAGACATTTTGATTAGCAACAATGATGTCACCTTTTACAACACCTTTCAGACTTCTCTAGTCCCTCTGAACTTAGCTAACATAGTTACAGTAGCTGTGGGAGGGAGGATTTTTTCTCTCACAGCAATATATTGTTCTGAAAGACCTCTGCTGTAATGCAAAATATTTGCCATGGCTTAGTCTTGACGGGGCAGTTAAGATCCATTAGCTTTACAGAAACCTCTTCTTGGTGGAGCTGAAAACTGCATAGAAGTAGTGTATTGGTGGTGTGGCTTGATACATGAATTTGCACTGGGGTTTCATCTTGGATGTGACCACGGGGACTGTTAGGAAGAGCTCCTGCACTTCGGAAATCACCACTATACCACAGGCACGAACCACCCAGGACCATCCTAAGGCTGCCCCTTAGCAGGCAATACCAGAAACCCACACTGCTACTTTTCTGCTTCTCTTTGACGAAGCTTAAGTCCTTTGGTTTGATTTGCAAAAGCACTGACTTTGCAACACAGGTTGTTAAATACAGAATGGGGTTGTGTCACACCCTTAGGCCTGGTTCTGATGTTAGTTCAAGTTTACAGGATTAATTGACCGAGTATCTGCTGTCTATCCTGCTTGTTCTGAATTCTGGTTTGACTTAGCAAGCTTCAAAAAGAACTACAGCAACAGCCTCCCATGGGAGGAGAATGGGAGCTTCTCTACATGAGGGGTTTATTCTGCTGCTTCTTTTTCCATTGCAGCCCTTTACACAGGAGGAGCTGTCTAAAATGAGCCCTTTACACAAGAGATATTTGTATTTCTCTGCCTTTCTATATATTCTGCTAACCAACCACAAGGCAGTGCTGTGATATAGCAGCGATGGAACAGATTTGTGACTTCTCATGAGGCTTTTGTTCCAGTTTGTTGGAAATTCATACCAGACTTTCTTTTCCACCTCCACCCACCCCCCAAAAACCCACCCTGCCAAAAAGGGTGGAAATCACAGGAAAGGCTCTGGAAGATGAAGGCCTCATGAAAAGGCCCACCAGCTTCCATAACTGAGGGACTGCAAGAGCACAATAAATGCTTCATGCAGAGAAGCCCTGTCAGTCGCTCATTCTGAAATTCAGGGGAAGTTGTTAATAGCTGTTTTCTCTGCAGTGCAAGAGATTGTGGCTTTTGAAAGGAAAGCCTACATATACTCAGAGCAAGGTTTTTTGGACATGGACCAGAATCTATTTAGTAGCAGCTGGGGGTTATGCACTCAGCCATCATGTTTGTTTGGCATGCTTAATATTACCCTGATACATATTTGGAGACGTTAAACAATAAAAAAAATTCAAAACTCAATGCAAAGCAGGTTTTTGCACATCAAACCCTGAGAAAATGGAATGTGTTTGGCTTTGCAAGTCTCATTGTTTCTCTGGCAGTGCTCGCTCTTGCTGGTCACACGTTGCCTGACCAAAGAGGAGTTAACAGAGTTAATGGAGCAAATGAAAATGAGTCCTGGTTGGAGAGATCCTAGTCTTGTTTCTCCTGAGGTGGTGAGAGCAATGCACTTGCTTAAGACATTCTTGTTTTCTCTGCTGCTGGCATGACCCTCAGGACTTCTCAGCACCTTCTTCCCTATGAAGATCTCCAGCCTCTCTCTGTGGCATATTGTCAGCCTTAATTGCTTCCTGCATGTTTCCAGTCTCATATTGTTCTGTGATGCTGCGTGATGAGAGAGCAGGAGGTCAAAACCTGCTAATTTGTCTGTTGTTACAGTAGCCATGGAGCCAAGCAGCTGGGCTGGACTCAACTGCTCCCTGCTGCTTCCTGCTCAGACCTGCTAGGCCAGTCGGCCAATGTGGGGCAATGAGAACACGGGGTCCCCAGGGAAGCTGGGAGGGATCGAGGCCCCTTCCATTCACCAGTTCTGATAAATAGAGGCACTGATTAAGCCCAAGCACAGAACAGCACAGAAACTAATGATGAGCCAATTATTGAGGTGGTGGCCGCTTCAAAGGAGAGTCACAATACTGCATTGCCATCAAAGGCAGCCTGCACCATCCTGAGCTTCTGTGTTTCCTGGGGTGGCCTTTCATTGAGGACTAAAGAAGTAGCTTTGGTTCTGCAGAGCTGAGAATTTTGAATAACCAGCACAATGGGGGTTTTGATAAACTGCAGTCATAGGGAGTAGTGACTGTCCTGGAAAATGATATTTCTTTCCTAATTTTGCCATGAAGTCTCTGTCTGTCATTGACCAAAACCCTGAGCCGTTAATTCTCAAACAAAGAGACTCCAGAGTTAATGGCTGAGAAAGAAGACTTGGCTACAGAAATGCATCATGAGGCTTTCACTTATCCAATTAGAAACATAGAAACAGAGCGAGTCAGAAGTGGTCTCCTGGGCCATCTAGTCTGACCCCCAGCTCCAGCCAGCTCCACTCACGACATGCCCACCATGTGCATGTCCAATTCTTCAGGAAGACCCTACAACCAGGCCCCCTTGCATCCAGAAGAGATTACTGTACCAGACATGGAAGACTTAGGCCATGAGTAGATTAGCATGCTGCAGCCAGTCTGACATCATCACAGCCTGAGGTTGCTTGAGCAAAACTAGCCCCTCCTCCAGTTCTCTAGAAGAACCCTAATAAGGGAGCTCCTTCATTTGGGTGGGCTCCATTACCTTCCTCAGGCTCTGAGTGCTCAGGACATGAAGACACTAGTAAGCCTCAACCATGGGTGAATCATAGGTCCATTTAAGAGTCAAAACCTCAGTAAAGGTAGAAGTGACAATGCAAATCTCACTCTTGCACTGATCTGTGCTTAAGCAACCCTGCTTAGATCATCACCAGCACCCTATTTAGCTTCTAGCCCCAGCACCAATCAGAGCTTTCCAACATGCTGATATCTTGTTATCTTGCTTCCTAATAAACCCGAGCTATCCTAACCTGGACCTGTTCCAGATCTATTCCATAATGACCAAAGTCGTATCACAGAGCATCAGAATCAATGTCTTGAAATAGTGCACCAGATGTGCAGTTTCCAGAGATGTCCATAGCTGGTAGACCAGCCTAATCTGGAAAAAGCTGTATCTGGTCACAGTTATCAATTGGGACATCTCTGCTCAGTTTTAGAGAATGCCTGCGCCAGCTTAGAGCTTTCAGATTCGCTCGGAGATCATTTTCTCCGAGCAAGTCCAAAAGCTCTGAGGTGGGCCGGGTAAATGCCCATGGCGGGCCATATCTGGCCCACGGGCCGTAGTTTGAGGACCCATGTTCTGGAAAGTAAAATACTTGTCCACAAGCCCATTGGATCATTATGACTTGGAAAAAGATGGTCCTCTGAAGAATCTACGCAGCGGATTTATAGAAACTCGATGTCATTCAACTCCATTGTGCATTTCTCCAACATTCCTATATGAATGTATGGTTTTGTCTCAAAGTATTAATCTAGCCATTAACTATTTTAAATACACTGCAAACAGATTTCTCTCTGTTCAGTCGAATGGGTTTTCCATGGCAAGAATGTCCATAATTGTTTCTCCTCACATTCCACTCCTACCTGGGGTTTCCTAATTATCACTGATGAAAATTACTTCCATAAGAAATTAAGGATCTTAAACTAGCATCTACAATGAATAGATTCGTTTCACACTATTGTTCCCTTCCTGAAATTGTCTCTCACTAGGGATCTTTTGGCACTGCCCGTGGTGATAGAACCATGCTCTAATTAAGATGGGCATGATCCTGGAGTCCCACTAGATCAGATCAAAGGCCCTTGCAGCCACTGCTGCCACCACCACTGCTTCTTCTCAGGGAAGAGGAGGAGCACACATGTGAGCAGTGAGTGAAGCCGGAGCCAGTCATGGCTAGGGCCGCCCTTTTCTCTTTCTCTCTCTCTTCATCTTCCTTTCCACCCCACAGGCTGCCAGGGGAAGAACATAGCCCTCACTTGGTTTCTTGCAGAGGGCTTTTGAAGTGCTGCCCCAAGCTACGAGCTGCCCACCCTGCTCTTGTCTGGCATCCTGCTGGTCTCAGTGACCACCCGCAGACTCCCGCTAAGAACCCCGCTCGCACTGACTGAAGCTGATGGTACTCAGTGCCTTGCTGCAGATGGAGATTCATGACTAATAGCCTTAATAGATTTATCCTTGATGACTTGATGACTTTGTCCAATTCCCTTCAAAGCTCACAGCCATTACTTTGTCTTGCGGCACTGGGTTTCATTTTATCAATGATCTGCTGAGTGAAAAAGTGCTTTAATTTGTCTTCCCAGAATCTACTAAAAATCAACTTCATTGGGTGACCATGAGCTCTAGGGCCTCAGGAGAAAGTGGGGGGTGGGGGAGATACTTGGATCCATTTACTTTCTCCCCATGAGGTATAATTTTATTAACCCTTTGCATCCACTCCCCATACTTAGTAGGTTGGAGTCCTGCCAGTAAGAGGAGAATGGAGTGGGGGTGCAGCTGTAGCACTCACATGATCATATAATTTAATATTTCTAATTGTTGTAATAGTTTTGTTGTTTTAATTTTTGAAAACCCTCATGAGATTCCTGGAATAAATGATGGTGTAGAAATGCATTTTACTTATAGACAGATAAACTCTATTGCCGTCAAAGTCTAGCTCCATTCAATAAATACATAGATTTAAAAAAGTAAATACATAGTCATCCACATTACTTATGTATTATTATTTCTACCCTGTCTATATTTCATAAGGTCCTCAAGGGGACTTTCATAGTTCTCCTCCCCTTTTCACTTTATCTTCTCAAGAACCCTGTTAGCTACCTACCTTGTAGAATTGTTGCTCAAAGCCAACCCAGAACACGGCCGAGTAGGGCATAGAACCAGCTCCCCTGAGACCCAGTCCAACCCTCTAGTCCCTCTGCTGGCCGGACTGTACTGCTAGTGCATTCTCATTCAGTAATGCAAGCAGCAGCAGGATGAAAGTCTCCCTAAAAGGGTCTTATTATGTCAACTAGCAGACAAAGACCCCTGACAATCTGCAAAACACAGACAGGAGACATTTAACAGAATCCTCCCATCCCTAATATTAAGCCCATTTTGGCCCAGCCTTAAGATGTACCTAATAAATAAATAGGTTTCCTGTTATTTACTAGAATATGTGATGGATCAGGGGGAAAGACTCAGTACTCTCCCTGCATGCAGGTGAGATAGGAACTGGACTCTGCACTCGGATTTCTGCTGTGCCGAGTACCTCTTCCTGGAGGTTATGGAAACATGTTTCTTACCTGCCTATATTTTCCTCTTGCTTTCTGTCGTATATACATGCTTGTGTGTGCACATGTATGCACATGCACGCAAGGAGAGAGCTATAGGGCAGAAAATGTTATGCTCTGTTACTGCTTAGCATGAAAATATGCAGGTAAAATGGGAATAAATAGCCCCAAATTCCCATGGGGTTACAGTAAGTGTGGGAGTAGCAGACAAGTTTTGCAGCCTGTCAAGAAAAGCTGACTTGCTGATGTACAGGCTCTTTAAGACTGATGGTAATCCCCCTGGCATGCAACTGTAAGTTTTATAAATTGTGAATCCATACTGGAGGGAAAAAGAATGAAAGAGAATAGCTCTTTTCTCTCTTTCATAGAGCTTACTAAGAATAAAAATAATTAGCCAGAACAGCTCAGCCATGATTGGCAGATGCATGGAAACGAAGAGACTATTGTCTCTCTCTTCGAAGAGAGTCTGGGAGACAGAAAAGAAGGAAGGAAGGAAGGAAGGAAGGAAGGAAGGAAGGAAGGGGAAAAGAGCACTGAAATATGAGGCTTTGCACTATCAAGCGACAGGATCATCCAGCATACTCCTGAATGCCATAGTCTTGGCAATGGTCCATTAAAGGATAGTCTGGCAATCTGATTGAACCAACTCCTCCAAATTAGCCCTCTCATTGCGTGTTCTTCTCCTCTGCCCACACAGACCTAGAAGAAACAGCAGGGTGGATTGATTCAGCACCGTTGCTTCTCCAAGGCCAAGGTGTGGCTTCAACGGTACTGCATGAAGCTCACGGATGCCCCCACAGACATGGCAGGCCCCATCTTCCTCTTTAGGGTTACTCTGGCCACAGTGAGTTTCTCCAAACGGTGGAGAACCATTGGAAGGGAAACAGGAGATGGCTTCTGCAGCGGCTGGCTCTAGGGGGACCAGCACTGAGGTGGTACTCATCACTTCAAGGGGAAGCTGCTCTCTGCAATGCAAAGTGCATGTGCTCATGACTAGCATGGGAAAGGTTCGGAGAAGCTTTGAGGGACATGTGTGGAGATGCTCTTCTGTTCTGTGCAGCAAGTGAATAAACCCAGTTTTTCTGTGCGTGAACACAGAGAGAAGAAGCCCAACCACCAGAGTTGACCCTTCCATGGAACTCTCTCTCACACACACAGATGATTGTCCCACCATATTTGATTCTGCAGGACAAATCTTCATTGCATCAGATATTTTGTGCCCAAACTTTCATTTCACCTTCCCCAGTCTCTTTTCTCTTTGGGTGGCTGAGCAGTAATGCAGGAGACCTGGCCTAACCATGGATGGGCAACATGATTAAAGTCTTTATATGGTAGGGCAGGGACTTTGATAAATACTGTTGGTAATATGGGCAGGATTTCTATCTGCAAGTTGTTGCCAGAACATCTGTCTTCCTGTCTTGGGGTGGCTGCAGAAACCCCTCAGCAATTTCCAGTGGTCACCTGCCTGAAAGATCACAACTGACATGGGTATTTGCAAGAAGTCAGAATTTACACCTTGTTTCCTTTTCTTTTATTAACCTTGTATAAGTGTGGCAAGTACAATGAGAAGAAAGCAAGTCTTGGCCTTCTGAATGAAAAAAAGTTAGTGGAGGGGTGTGTGTGTGTGCGCTTAAGCTCATTTCTGCAGTATTTGGAAAAGTCATACAATTTCATTTTGGAAAAGTGGGTTTTTCAGTCTCTCTTAATTGGGTGCTTTCTGTCAATTGTTTCTGAAGCTTATGCACCACAGTGTCAGTGGATGTGAAAGAACTGTTAAAAAAGTAGTTGGCTTCATGAGGTTCTCTGTGTTTTGATACTCTGGTGTGTTCAGAAGTTGAAGCAATGGCAGATCCATATTTCCATCTTTTGGAAGAAGATTCTGAATTCACTTTGTACTCGTGTGGCAGGTTCACTTTTGTTCTTTTTCTCTCAGTTTGACTTGCTCCATTCCTCAATATTTTCAGGGCTGTTTCCAGAGGACAACACCTGGCATTTTCTAGAGTGTTGCAACCTGCAAGAAGGCCTGCCACTTTTATCGGACCAAACAATCCCAATCTCCAATTTTAACAAATAAAAGTTACAGGAAAAATAAAGTAAACAACTTATGCATTCAAGTTTCATTCTATAAATGAACTTTAAAATGCATTAAAAGACCTTTGTTTACTCAGCTCAACTATGCTAAGGAATGACCCCTCAGGTTTGCATTCCTTGGCCGGAAATATTTATTTATTTATTTATTTATTTATTTATTTATAACATTTTTATGCCACACCCATCGCAGAAGCCTCGGGGCGGCTTACAAAAAGAATAAATAAACATAGAATAGAATAATATTAAGAATTTGGAGTATCTCAGCCATAATTTAAAAACCAATATATAAAAACAACCAATTAACAATTAAAATATTGTTTAAATAAAAAGGTTTTGGCTGGCACTGAAAAGCAAATAATGATGGCACCAGGCGGACCTCTCTGGGGAGCGCATTCCATAGGTGGGGCACCACTGCAGAGAAGGCCTTCCTCTGGGTACTCACCCTCCTAATATCCCTCACAGAGGGCTCCCGGAGAAGGGCCTCCTCTGCCGATCTCAGGGGGCAGGAGGGCGTATAGGGCATATATGGACACGAGCGCTCCTTTAGATAGCCAGGTCCCAAGCCATTGAGGGCTTTATAGGTGATAACCAACACCTTGAAATGGGCCCGGACTTCAATGGGGAGCCAGTGAAGCTGACGGAGAACTGGGGTTATATGAGAACAATGCCCAGTCCCTGTCAGCAACCTGGCAGCTCTATTTTGCACCAATTGAAGTATCCAGACCGTCTTCAAGGGCAGCCCCACATAGAGCGTGTTACAGAAATCTAATTGGGAAGTTACCAATGCATGTGTCACAGTCGCCAGGCAGTCATTCTCCAGGTAGGGACACAGCTGATGGATCAGCCAAAGCTGAAGGAAGGTGCTCCTCACCACCGCTGTTACTTGAGCTTCTAATGACAGCTCTGGGTCGAGGAGCACTCCCAGGCCGCGAACCCTGTCCCTATGAGGGAGTGCAACCCCGTTCAGGACAAGGTCCAGGTCCCCCATCCTGAAGCCCGACCTCCTACCAACAGGACCTCCATCTTGTCTGGATTGAGCCTCAGTTTATTGGCCCTCATCCAGCCCATTACCTCAGCCAGGCACTGGTTCAGTACAGCCACTGCCTCACCTGGATTAGTCGAGAATGAGAGGTAGAGCTGGGTATCATCAGCGTACTGATGATTTCGCAGCCCACACCTCCTGATGACCTCTCCCAGCGGTTTCATGTAGATGTTGAATAGCAAGGGGGACAAAATGGACCCCTGCGGAACTCCATGGCATAGCTGCCATGGCACAGAGCCACAGTCCCCCAGCACCACCTTCTGGAATCAGCCATTGAGATAGGAGCGGAACCACTGCAAAGCAGTGCCTCCGACCCCCAATCCTGCTAGCCTATCCAGAACAATACCATGGTCAATGGTATCAAAAGCCGCTGAGAGGTCCAGGAGAACCAACAGGGATGCACTCCCCCTGTCTCTCTCCCTGCACAGGTCATCGTACAGGGCGACCAAGGCAGATTCAGTACCATACCCAGGTCTGAAGCTGGACTGAAATGGGTCCAGATAATCAGTTTCATCCAAGAGTGCCTGGAGTTGTCCCGCAACCACCTGCTCTAGCACTTTGCCCAAGAACGGGATGTTGGCCACCAGTCTATAATTGGCAACCACCTCTGGATCCAGGGATGCCTTCTTTAGGACTGGCCAGACTACTGCTTCCTTTAAAGGGGTAGGTACCTGGCCGTCCCTTAGAGAGGCGTTGACAACCTCCAGGATCCAGGTCCTTGGCTTTCTTGAGTAGCCAAGATGGGCAAGGGTCCAGTAGGCAGGTGGTAGGACGTACCTGTCCAAGCACCTTGTCCACATCATCAGGCCGGAACAACTGAAACTCATCCATCAATTGTGGACCAGACAGCGACATTATGAACCTTGGCAATTCCTTATACTTACCACAAAACAAGCAAAGCATAACAACCTCTCTTCCTCTTTGGCTTGGTTATTAAGTCACTTCCAGCCCAGACCCTGCACCCTGACTTCCTCCTTCCTTACCAGGCACTAGAACAAGAGAAAACGCACATCAAAATTACATCAGCTTAACTATCTGTTGAATTCTTCCCTGGCTTGGATTTCAATGCAAAGTGAACAAGAATCGAATTCCACTTTGGCAGGTGCTGGGTAAGCGAGGCCTCACCTCAGATACTAGGTGAGCATTAACACACCAGTCCTTTCTGGCCTGGATTTCAAGTCAGGGTGAAGAAGACCTTAGCCTACAGGCCCTACTAGTTGCCCCCAAAAGCAAAAGAGCAGCAATGTGACTAGGTGGTTGGGAGGCAGCGCATAATGGATGATGGAGAAGGGGAGATTGGTGGTTCACCAAAGACTTCGTGGAACATCTGGGCTCCCTCCTATTTCTTGCAAAATGGCTCAGAACAATCTATTTCCCCATTTCTGTAGTGAGGACATAGATATTTCATCTTATTCTAAGATATTTGAGGAAATGTTTCATCTGTGATTAGCAGCAATTCTCATTAAAATATTACTAGCAGGTATTGAGCTCAATGTCTTGGTTATATATGCTGGTGCCCAAGGATGTTTGAGCTTATCGGTCCCACCAGCCCTACCCAACATCACCATTAGTCAAGGGACTGGAGCTGAGGTCATATATTTGGTAAGATTCGCATAGCTGCAAGGAGTGGTAATGTTGGATTTAACCTCATGCTGGTTGGATTCAACCATATACAGATGATTTCTCACTGGTGCTATGCAATAAACTTTTAAGGAGCTCTTGTTAGCTTTCCCGTCTTCTAAATCCGCTCTGACAACATGATGCTTAAAGTGCATGCCACAGGATAAATAAAGCCTACCATTTTTACTAACCTGTCTAGTTTCAGAATTGAAATACACATCTTGAAGTTCTGAACTTAAGTGTACAATATCCCAGAATAGGCACAGAAATGTTGTTTGGAAGAGCCTGAATTCAAACATTCATCTTAACATCTGACCCCAGAATGTGTTTTTGCAACAGGTTTGAACAGACAAATCTTTTAGTGCTTGAATTGCAAAGGGAATGAAATAGCTGCATCTGCTTAGCCTCTCCAAGAACCAAGCGTCCTCTTAAAAGTACTCCAGGGCCCAGTAAATCCTGTGGAAATAAAAGAATGGGAAAATAAGCAAGAAATGATGTATAAACATTTAATACACATCCAGAAAAGGAAGATAAGCAAGTCTGTCTGTCTGTCTTTCTTTCTTTCTGAAGTGAAACTGGAGGGTCACAATATTATCTAGAGGACTCATAAACATCCATACTTGGGGAATGAAAAGCACAAGAGAAATGGCTCCTGTCGAAAACCTGTATAACATTCCTCTAAACCTAATCGTGGGAATGCTGCAAGATGTAGCTCAATGGATCGGAAAGCACTAGGGTGGGGAAGGTTGATGCAAGGAATCAAGCAGAGCAAACTTTGCTTTGTCCTTTGAAAGGTTAAGCAGATGACAACAGAGAAAGTGTCTGGAATAATGTTTATTTATGCCCCTCCTCCTGCTCCACCTTTGGAAATTTCAGCTGATACTTTCCATTGAAATGAGGACTGACTCATTCTGCATGTCAGGAGTGGAATAGAGAGGTACTCAAAAGCAATAGGTGTGAATAGCACCCTAGCAGTTAATGGTCATATGCAGCCAGTACTGGGATATGTGCCCAACAGACCTGGGGATGAAGGGCTGGAGCTTGGTAAGAAAGAACTGCATTGCTTTGCTTGTTGTGAACTCATGTAATAGCTTAAAATTCAGTGTGTGTTTCATCCTGCTGCAGAAACGGAGGACAGTGTGAACTGCAGTATTTGTATTGGAAAGTGGCATTTTCTTTCCTGCTAATATTTATGTCCCAAGGGACTCAGGGACTCACAAAAGAAAGTTAATTATTAGTTGTATGATGGATAGTAGTACAAAACAAACAAGAATGCAAAAGTACAAAATACAAGACACCTTTTCTTAACCCATCTTGTAGCAGCTCTTCTTATAAGTCAGCTATCAAGCTATCTTGCTAATACTTGAGTGCCATTTAGGGGAAAGGCAGCATACAGATTTAACAAGCAAAGTATCCATTTTGTACAGCTTGGTTCTCTTCTAATATAACAGGAATACTTGCCAGGATTTTGATGAGAGAGTAGCAGTTAATTGCAGCCTAGCATTCAGTTGCTGTTTACATACTGTGATTTCACACTTCAGTATTATGAGCCAGGCCATGTGAGACCTTTTCTGTAGCCAGGGATTCCCTCGTATTCTTGCTACAGTAGTGCAGCAAAGGAGTAGGATGTGCTCCCTACCTAGGCCTGCCTCCTTTTGGCACCAGGTTAAGACTTTCCTGTATCACCAGACATTTGATGGAATATAATAGGTGGTTTAATGCATCAGTTGAGTAGTTTATGATTATCATTGATGTTCTAGTTGTGTTATGGGGTAGATTCGTTTTAGTGAATTGTTTTACTGTTTTATATTTTGTATGTCTTATTTTGTTGTAAGTCCCGAGACTCTTTTAAGCAAGGTGTCTGAGAGATCTAATAAATAATAATTGGGGTTGCTCTGTAAGTCCCACAGAACACAGAGGGAGGTATTTCTCAGTAAACCTACTTTTCTCTCTGTGGATGCAATGTGTACAACACACATTGCAGATCAAACACCACAGGTGGAAAAGCTTTCATGCTAGCTCACATCACCTGAGATGCAATACTGATCTATGGAGGAATTTCTCATGTGCAGCCGAATGTCATCAAACAATACAACCAAACTGTTAGCTATTGTGTGATATTGTGAACACATTTGTGAATTTGCCCTAGGAGTCCTCTGAGGGTTATGACAGAACATCATCAAAGAAATCCGGTGTTTTCTGGTTTTAGTTGTTAGCAGCCTAACTTGAGAAAATGGAAACTTTGAGCATCTTCTTGCGCTGAAATCTTCTGCAGCATCTCATGAAAAACAAGATAGAATCTACCTGATATGACATTTACTTATTTATTTATTTAGACAACTTATATGCCGTCCCATCACATGAGCCTCGGGGCGGCTTACAACCATTAAAATCCTGTACAAAATGCAAAAAATTCATCAAATAAATAAAATACATAAAATAAAATAGTGGAAACAGCCTGATCAATTTAAAATCAACAAGTAAACCATTATTTAAATAAAAAGGTCTTGGCCTGATGCCGAAAAACAAATAATGACGGCACCAGGCGGACCTCTCTGGGGAGCACATTCCATAGGTTGGGCGCCACTGCAGAGAAGGCCCTCCTCCGGGTACTCACCCTCCTAATATCCTTCATGGAGGATTCCTGGAGAAGGGCCTCTGCCGCCGATCTCAGGGGGCGGGAGGGCATATATGGACACAAGCGCTCCTTTAGGTAACATGCTGTGGAACTGTCTGTGCCTTTTTCTTTTACTGTTCTGGCTGCAGAGCTTCTTGGAGAAATTGGCTTTATAAAATTACTCATATCAGTAGATTCAAGCAAGTAATCTCAGTTTTCAAATAAACCTATGAACAGATGAGGACAGATGAAACTTTGGCAGCCAAAAGTACATAGGGTGGCCATTTATGAATCACCAAATAAGAGGAAATGCAGGACAAACATTATTTATTGTTTATTTATTGGGTTTATTATTTATTAGGTTTATTAGGGTTTAATTTAAGGTTATTTTGTTTGCCGAGATGCACCGAGGGTAAGGGGAGGGGGAGGGATAAATTAATATTGTTTATTTAACTATTGTATTTTAATCTTGTTGTAAGCTGCCCTGAGGCTTCAGTGCGATGGGGCGGCCTATAAATATTTTAATAAAATAAAAATAAATAAATAAAACAAAAAGAGGGCAAACAGGATAATTATTTGCCCATTTTCATATGTTCATATATATGTATCAATTAATTTAAATTGAGATACATTTCTATCTTACCATATTATGGAAGACTGTGACCAGGTAACCTGTGTGCTTGCCTGTTCAGCCCTCTGCCCAAGTTTCAGCTCACGATGAGCAACCATTATTATGGTTTAGCCCTAAACCAGAATTGTATGGGACAAATGACACCTTCAGATAGAGAATGGCCTACCTATAGAGGACCATTCTCTGTAGAAGAAGTCACCTGGTCAAGGACATGGTGTCGGAAGCCAAGGCATGCATTTTCCTAATTAGCTTCATGGGCCACAAGGGAAGTATTTCCCAAGCACTGTTAGACAAGACCAGGAATGCGGGCCACTAAAAATGCATCCACATGAATATTGCCCGAATGCATTTGTGATCACTTGCCACAAAGATGTGGTACTTTTCCCAATGCTGCCCATATCTGCCTATGGATAGATTACTACAGAAAAGAATGCTCTGTAATGCCCATTCAGGGACTATCATGTTATGATTTGTCCATGTGTGATACACTGCTTAAGCTGTCTGGGGAGTAGATGGACGTTTCCATTTCTTCTTATCTTCATGCTGGCCAAGGCACTCCAACAGTTAACAAATTAGGTATGTATCTTTGCTTCACCTTTAGCACCACCATTCACAGTTCTTGGACTAGAATGTGCTGGTCAAGAATACACCTTTGAGAATCAGTTTGCAAGAATCTGATGGAAAACCATAAAATTCTGTTTTTCCAATTCCAAACTTCAGCATCCAGCAGGGAGAGATTTGCTCAAAGGAGATTGTATGGGCACAAAATATGCACTTAGAATAGATCCCTCTCTCCATCTATCCTGAGTTTTCCCAGTCACCTACATATATTATTCCAAGTGGATGCCTTTACTCATTCACAGACTGTCTTCTTTTATTCTCCTTTTCTGAAATAGTCGCATTGTTTACAGCCCTGCTCTAGGGAGGACTCCTAAAATACTGTAAAATGTGTGTCATTGAGCAAGAGCTGGATAGAGCTGTCAGTCTCATGGCCATCAGGACTGTCATGCATTTGAGATCAGGATCTGTCCTGATTCTGCACAAGCTTCTGATTTTTAAATTTCATACTGAAATTCATTTGCATCATTGTAATGTGTACATCAACATGCATATGTTTCATGTACATCCACACATTCTGCGTACATTTTTAAACATACTTTTGTAAGCTGTCCAGAGACCCACAATGTATTGGACAGGGTAAAAAAAATAGCCAAATAAATAAATCCATGGACCAAAGCTGATATGTACATTTTTGCATATTTTTCAAATATACAAATATAATCAAATGCATTTTAAAATGTGTAAATGTACAGATTTTGGACTGCAGACTGAATTTGGGTCTGCCTTAGGTCCTAGAAGGTATAATAATCATGCAGTTCCACAGTAAAGCTGAACAGTATGCTCTGTGACTTCACTGGAAACTGACAATATTCAGGAGGTAGTAAAAAGAAGATGGGAGTTCTTTCAGAAGCACATGGAAATGCATTTCCCCTTCATGCACAGTAGCTGCCCTATTGCTAAGCTTTCTTCTCATGTCCTGTTGCTGTCATGTGCTGCTTTTCTGGATATGGCATGATGCACTGGGGTCATCAATCTCAATGACAGGGCAATGATTAGAGGGCCTTCCACATTTACCTGGCTGCACCTGGGATATTCTTCAGCATCATTGGATCTAATACAAGGATCCTTGGATCACCTGACAATAGTATCTGCACCAGAGAAGCACCTGGGGAGGAAAGAGCTGCTAGGCTCACATAAGAAAGAAAGTACAGGCAGGTCTGAGTTAAGATTGATTGCCTGACCACATGGCTGTCACATGCAGGGTTGAGACTTGAATCGAAGCCAGTCTGCAGGTGTGCCCTCATCTCCACACATGCAGGATTATGTCCCGAAAGAAAAAGACAAGGAAGGATGCCCTTGCTGCACCATGCTGCATTCAAATTAAAGATGCGGTTATCAGGAAACCAAACATTTTCTTCTAGATATGTCCAGCTTTGATATTATGTAAATCTACCTGCCAGGGTAAAGGTTTAGATGTGTTTAATATGCCCTGAGTCAGAGGAGCTTATTGTAAGGGAAAGTGCCCTGGGTCTTCCTGGCAGAAGAAGAATTAACGCCCAGTCTGGACAAAGGGCTGTCCAGACCAGGTGGCATTTCAAGGAGAACCAGGCACCAAGGTCGGGCTTGACATGCAAAGAAACAAGATGCTGTAAATTCTAGCCAAGGACAGGACTAGTCACACTCCCAAAAGACTGGAGAGTTTGGGGTTAAAGGGCAAATGATTCTCACCTGGAATCTGTCAGGAGAGTTCACTCCAGGAGGTCTCTGATTGATTGAGGAGGGATAAAAGAAGGGAGCACAGACAGCTCAGGTTTCTTCTTCAAGGAAAGGTTCCCTGCTGCTTCCCTGCTGAAAGGTTCCTCTGCTGAAGGATGCTGTGCTGCCTTGTCTTGCTGGAGAGTAGCTTTGTTGGGTGTTGCATTCTGTATTAGTGTTAAGTGAGGTTAGCTTTTTTGCTTTGTGTCCAAGGTGGACAATTGGCCCTGGGGTCTTGGGAAGCATAGATCGTTTGTGTTGCTCTCCAATTCCCCTTTCTATTTCCCTCCTTCCCTGAGTGAGTTAATGTCTTCTGTGCTAGACCCTCCACCCCGATCTTGTCAACCTTTTAAAATAAACTAGTTTTTCCCAGTGCTTGGGTTGCCTTGTGCTGAATCCAATGATTGCTCCCAGGATTTGGGGAGCAGGGAATTCTGAGTGAAGGTTTGTGCTCAAGAAACCACAGGGAGGTGGGGACTCTGGGCAGCTGATTGCCACATTTATCCTTAGCCAATCTGTGTCTCAGTGTGGCCAATGGATTATCACACTGTGAAACATTTCTGTTTTAATGAAATCCATACAGCACTTGTAATCCTTATTCACACAACTGCCCTATATTGCTTCTTACCATCGGCTGTTGTGAACGGACAAAGATGAAATGACTAAAACAAGATATAAAACATGAATATTTGGGCAGCTCAGTTCATATCGCAAAAAAAAAAAAAAGTCCCATGGCTAATCTGATTTAACAGTTTACAGATTCGCCTTTGCAGTTCTTCACGACTTTCTTCACCATGCTTCCCTGGATTATGCTGTTGCAAATAATGCAAAATGATGGGAAATGCATTTGTACACACCTGAAAGTTTGCATGGCCCTGCTTCATCTGTCAACCACCCTGTTCACTGAGAAATATGAGATATCAATGTTGTTCCAGGTGAAGAGTAGATTCACTAGGTGTAGTCATCTATACAATGGTCTGCACCAACACAGAGGGAGGATCAACAGGGGGATGCTGGTTTTTATTTTAAGTCCGGTCTGCAGCAGATTGTCTGCTGTGTCACATGACACTCATCCCAAGTAGTCCTCCTTGCACCGTTCTGCCATTACGTTTATTATGAATTCTTCAACCAGTTTCATAATGGCTTTGGATATGTGGCTGTTTCCCCTGGTACATAATCCAGTGTCTGCTCGATATGTAATACTGTTCCGGGGAAGAGGAGTTGTGGCTTCAGGGGGCTGGAAGGGAGTGATGCTACAAGAGGAAGTGTCCTATTGGGCCTCAACGAAATAGAGCCCCGCAGGGAGGGAACCCCCATCCATCTTCATTAGCTTTTTGGCCTCCCCAAACAAGCCCCACCCCACTGCTTCCCTCCCTCCCTCCCTCCGTCCCTCTGAGGTGCCCACTGTACTGGCCTGGGAAGTGACTGATACAAGACTGCTTCCCCCTGCCCTGGACTCGCCTGTGTAAGGTGCAATCACATGCCAGCTCAACAGTCCAGCACATTGTTTTAATGGTGCTTGCTTGGAGGTGAAATGCATTGCTCTCGCTGGTGCTTACTCTTGGGAAAGCCGGCCTGGAGGAGGGCTGCACTGGCTTCCAGGAAGTGCTTTTAGATGAGGGGAATGAAGGTAATGATCGCCTTGGCTTCATTCCAAGGGAGGTGGAAGGAACAACAGGAGCCCTTCCTTTCTCTTCCAATCTTCTCCCTCTCAATATCACCCTCCCAAAGGGGCATGAAGAACGGGCAAAGAAGCAAGCAAGCAAAATTCCACTCTGTTACTTCTTCACACATGCACAGAGAATGGACAGGGGGAATGGACATTTCTTTTAAATGGTCATCTGCCTGCTCAGATCCGACCTCCACCTCTTCCCACTTCTCCTGCAATCACATTCGTGTATGACGTGAGAGCATGTTTACCACACAGTAGAAACGGCACTGTGGTCTTTAGCGTGTGTCCCGGCAGTGGCGAATGAGTCCTGCCTGCCAGTGTTCCTGATAAACAGAAGGGGCTTAAGGGTTGATCTCCTCACAGTCTATCCTTTTTAGCAATAGGATTGCAAATGCCTTCCAGGTAAGCAGATGACATCTGCAGGGACCTAGGTTCTATAACATCATTCTAATCACTGTGGAAAATGGCACTACCATATTTTTCGCTGTATAAGACGCGCCTGACCATAAGACGCGCCTAGTTTTTAGAGGAGGAAAACAAGAAAAAAAAAAATTCTGAATCAAATGGGCACATCATCACAGGCACATTCCCCATCACTTCCCCATGGGCTGCACATCTGACAGACTTACTGCATACACATATTCGCTCTATAAGACACACAGACATTTCCCCTTACTTTTGAGGGGGGAAAAAGTGAGTCTTATAGAGCAAAAAATACGGTATATACGTAAACACTTTGCAATTTGGCCACCCTTTTCTATACTGGTGTAGAACAATTATTGGCTGCTCCCCTATCTATTAATACATGAAACTATAAAATCTGTTCAGCAAGTCCAGACAGGAAGGCATGTACTGCTCAGGGTCTACATTTATCAAACATTTCTGCATTTTCTCCTGGCAAATCTGTGCCCAGCCCCCTGATCTCATTTGCTCATAGCAGCAGTTCTTTGAGAGTCTTGAATCAATCATTTCATTTCATTGGCACCAATAGCGAGCCATATTCTTATTTCGTCTTCATTCATTGGAAGGCAGGCCTGTTTCCACTCTCAGCGATGCTACAGGTATCCCTGGGGGCATTTGCTGTCACAGATTCATGAACTGTGACAGTGGAAGACATCAGTGGATGGGATCTATATATCTTCATCCAGACTACACCTGGGAATGCCAACTATTAGGGCAAAAAACTAGCTTCCAAAGCCAGCCATGCACAAGAGCTTTCCACATGCCTCTGCCAGCATTCTGGCAGGGGCTTTTTGGAATGTGTGTGACCTTTTCTGTGTAAATATGCATAGGATTGCACTCTAAGTGGTTCGGAAGGGAAGTCTTTCCAGAGATTTAAATGCTTACTACATGTTTACAAATGCCACCTAAACATCAAATGTTGCTGGAAAAAAATCCATTTTCGATTGTCAAGGATCACTCCAAAATTGGGCAGAAAGGGAATGCAATGCCTAGCACAATTTAATTTTCTTCATTGTTGACCTTACAGTTGTGCAATTCTTCTGTAGTCATGATGTTCAGCGGTTGGTGTGAGCTTGAGTGGCCTCCGGGGGATGGTGGAGGACAGGAAGGCCTGGAGGAATGTTGTCCATGGGGTCGTGACTAACAACAACAGCAACAACACAATGTTCTACCACAGTCTTGCTTTTGCTCTTTCTTCTTTCACTTTCACCAGGAGTCCTTTCAATTCACTGACACCTTCTGCCAGTGTGGTATCATCTTGAAAAGAGTGCCAAAAGGGGTAGCTAAACATCAACAAGTGGCTGTAACTCCACCCTGTGAGAAAAGCCTAGGGCTGTTTAAAGATTTTTTCAAAAGCAAGGATGAGGAGACATGACTGAGGTGTACAATATTAGGCACCTGGACTCATCCTATGAGACTGATGGGTGGGGGATTTGGGACAGCTAAAAGGAAGTAACATAGAAACATAGAAACAGAGCGAGTCAGAAGGGGTCTCCTGGGCCATTTAGTCTGACCCCTGGCTCCAGCTGGCTCCACTCATGACATGCCCACCATGTGCATGTGGTGATGGAAGCCACTTCACAAGGATTAATTGGTGTAGGATAAAGCTTTGTCAGTGGTTGCTATCCTGGTGGCTATATACTACCCCAGTATCAGAGGTGGTATCCCTGTGTTGTACCAGTTGCTGGGGAACATGGGCAGGAGCATGTCCTTGCATTCATGTCCTGCTTGCAAGTTTCTGTGGGCAGCTGGTTCACTACTGTGTCAACACAATGCTGCACTGCACGATCCATCGCTGACCTAGCAGGGCTCTTCTCATGTCCTTTGGTCTAGGG
Source organism: Varanus salvator macromaculatus (assembly GCA_023646645.1). NCBI lineage: Eukaryota > Metazoa > Chordata > Lepidosauria > Squamata > Varanidae > Varanus > Varanus salvator. The sequence goes on from JAIXND010000621.1 coordinate 11,408,023, forward strand.
TTTTCCAACTTGCAGGCTATTTCTAAGTCTCATGAATTTATAAACTGCAGCAGAGGTACCTAAAATGCCTAGGGATAGGTGACAACATGCTTGCTTTCTGCAAGAAATGGACTCAGATGTCTTTGTGTTTGGAATGGAAAGAGCTTGAGGTTTAAATATGGACAAGCAAGAATGTGAGAGGAACCTAAACTGATTTAGACACAGGGCTTGCAATTCTTAGCTTTTAAAATTCTGGAGCTGAAGTCAATAATGCTTCTGCACTATACCATCCTCTTTTTCTGACAAGATCCTCATCTTTCTGCGCTTACAGGGCAGACAGGTGCAAGGTGCATATTGATTTTGGCTGGTGCTGATGAGTGAAAATGTTTTTATTTGTTTTTGGTAGGAATTTATCAAAAAATCCCAAAATTTGAGGGTTTAAAAACGTTTTTAAAAAATGAATGTAAAGGGAAAAGCAAAGCTGAAAGATTCATCCCTCCCTAGCTAGGCATAGACTAATAGCCAAATGGTGAGACAGATAAGGGAGAGGAGAAGAATCTGTCTTAACACCATTAGCTTCACTTAAGACAATATTAACTGCAAGGTTTGTCACAGAGCCCTATTATTCTCTACCTGGAAGCAATGCTTCATAAAGCCATAGGCATAGCGACCTCAAACGGATTCCTGAACCTAATTTCAGCCAGGAGTTTCCCTTCCTTCCTTTCAAGATGACTCTGTACACATTCAGACACTACTGTATACCCTCAAGTCAGTCTATTTTGTAATATTGTGAAATGTCCAGATATGGGCCACATCATACGAAACATTTAACCTCATACCTCCAAAGTTTCCAGGGTTTGGGCAAAAATATGTAAAGTATGACTGCACAGAAGAAACTCATGTATCATATAAATGAACTCAGCAGGAAGCTCTTTTTGTGAGAAGATATGTTCAGATATATTTAGTTAAAATATAAATGTTTATGGATTATAAAAATCTCAGATTAATGCAGAATGGGACAGATTAATAAATGAACAGGTGTGCAAATGACATGGATCAGAAATATTATTAGTACTGTTATTAGGAAATTATTATTCCTGCCATGGGAAGGGGTGAAGCAACTTTCACAAGTTCCCCTTTCCCCCTGTACTCTGAAAATCTGCTCCAGAGGGTTGGGGTAGCAATCTATGAGAGCCTGCTCTGTTCACCCCAGAAGGGGTCCATCCACACAACTTGCCCAGGTAGTCAGAGGTGCATTGCGTCTGAGTCTGAACACAGACTTTAGATGGAATTATCTTGTCAAATCAGCCTTCACTAACCCAGTGCCTGTCAGTGCAATGGACCCAGGCTCCCATTATCCCCAGCCAGTAGCCACGCCACCTATAGAGGTTGGATGCTGTAGTCTAACACATCGGGTTAGGTGGATGTGGGATAATACAAGGAGTGAAAAGCTTCAAGCTCAGACTTGGATATTTTTTGCAGATTTGTGATCTGGCATGCCTTATTTTACAAATTAAGTACTAAGAACTTTAAATGGATGGCATGTTCAATTGAGAAATTACATCTTCAATGACCTTTAGAAAATCAAATGAAACAACTCAAGTGAATTTATTCAGCCCCATCCAAGTTTTTTCTTAACATTATTCTCTCTTTTTTACAACTTTTTTATTTCTTCAGAATCAAAATCCAGCAAGCACCAAATGTAGACTGGCCCATTATTCTCAGGAAAGAAGAAGGCAGCACAAGTAGCAGCCAACTCCTCCAGAGCTTGGTGATTTAGGTTCCTGCGCCTATTTCTCAGATAAAGGCTTTCAAAAGGTTTCTTTAGAAAGAAGAGAGAAGGTGAGGAGAATACAAAAAATCCTTTCACCTTTGTAAAAATCAATTCAGTTACAGTCCTAAAGAAGGAGAAACTTAGCTTCAAATTAAAACTGAGGCATGACACTGTGTGTCCGTGATTCTCCAGTCTCACCGTTGACTATTCCCAATTTACACCAACCAAAGTCAATCCTCTTCCTTTCCCATTGGCAGGACCAGCCTGCTGAGTTTCTTGAATACTTGAGGAACTTCATCAACTGCAAGAAGGCAACATCACAAATGTCACAATGTTTACTCTCCTAAAATTATCAGTAATTCACATTAGTGCAATGTGCTACCCAAAGCCTGCAGTACTGATGAACCTCTAGAGGGAAAGACTTTCTGTAGTTTTGGGCAGTCCACCAGAAACCACTTCTAGATGGCTGTGTACCAACAGTATGATTCAGGGTCAGCCCTATCATGAGATTAAGTGAGGATAAGAAATGGTTGTGTAATTAATGTGTCATTACTGTATTCTCACTCCAAGGAAAAGAATTTGTGGAATTCCCCGCTTTAAATATCAAAATAAATTGTGTAGCAAGCCAGTGTTAGGGATTTTAACAAGGGCAGTGAGCAGGGACGGGCTGTGGATCACCATATGTTATCTTGCTTCAGAAAGCACAAGCTCTTGAGCAGACCCCAGTGCAATTCCAAAAATCTGCTCAGAAAAAGGTGGCCTCTAAGGTCTCTAGGAAGCCCACAGAAAACCTGAGATAATAGTGGCAGCTCTTAACACCACACAGCCTTGGTGCCTCAGGGCCCTCATCTGTGAAATGGATCAAATTGCCCCTCTCTTGCTGAAAGTGGAGATATTTCAGTCTTGGCAGAGTGGCGCTTAGTTTCTATAGCAATCAGAAGCATGTTTGTTCCCAGCTGGAGTGTCCACAATTTCTGTGCCCTCTCATCATTCCTTTCACACATGGCTAGTCTCCTCCTGACCTCCCTTCGTTTCTTAACAGCCTGAATTGCAGCCATTAGTTACAATCACCAAAGGTCAGACATTTAGCTCTTTCATTACTGGTTTCCAATACTCCCACAGTTTAAAGGAACACTTTCCAAGGGCAAAGGAAGCTCTTCACGAGCAGCCCAGCAGCAACTTCAAGCCGTGCTGAATCTTGGAGAGGGGTCGATCTCAGGGCTGAACATACGATCTAAAGGAGCATTTTCCCGCCATCATCCTGGTATGGATGGAGCCAGGAAGAGCAGTGTTCAGAGCTTGCTATAAGGATGATTGAGGAATTATCAGGACCAGAGATCACGGGGAGGGACAGTTTACTCTTTCGTTTCACACTTGCAGTTCCCAGTAACCCTCCCACCCCATGTGGGCTAGAAAAGACTTGGTTAAAATGTTCCCATTGTGTCAGCAAGGCACTGGTAGTGATCAAAGCTTCATGCATATAGAAGCTGAGCCTACCAAATGCATATGCATTCTCTCCCTCCCTCTCTTTCTCTCTCTTTTTCTTGTGTATGCAACCAGATACAGCTTTGCATAGCTGAGGAGTAGGATTGTATCAGAGTTTCACTTCTGTTCAGAAACCATGTAAACATGTCTTATTAGCAATCCCAAATGCAAACATCAGGGACAAATGTTTGCAAATTCCTGAATTTGCGGTCACTTGAAAATGCAGTCACTTTTCCAAATGCACTTCAGAGTATATATTAAACATGTTTGTCTGTGCTTTAGTCAGTGGAGGTAAGTGAGCCCATTTAACACAGAGAGAGATGTGCCCTTTTCCTGTTCCAAGTGCACACTTTTCCCATTCAAAACAGGCCAAACGCCAAGTCAAAAATGGAAATGATCTGAGCAGAATTTGGAGGCACTCGAAAATCTCCCATTTCCACAGATGGGAGAGTCCAAGTGAGCAATAGAAAGTTAGGACAAATGTGAAAAACCCTTAAAAATGAGCATCAGCAACAAGCACTTGAATGGTAGGATGGAAGGCCATGTGAACCTGTTTCAGGCAGTGAGAAGAAACTTTTGGCTCAGTTCAAAACCTCTTGACCCCAAAATAAATCCTACATAACACACACCTATTGAACCCACACTTCCAAATCATAATTGATAAGACAATATTGACACTCCCTCAAACTTTTGTGATACAGCCCAGAAATTTAAAAATGTGCATAAAACATGCATAGAATGGGGAAATGTGCACAAAAATGCATGTACAATGGGAAAGTGGGCACAAACCTTGTTATTCTGGGGGAAGTGGCTTGCTGAAGTGTGTGGAGAAGTGTGTAGAAAAAGTATGTATATTTGCACATGTGCATATATTTAGGTAAGCACGTATGGAAATGTCCATATAGTTTCCTTCAGGCTTTTAAAAAGTTGCAAACTGATGCAGAAAAGGAATGAACAATATAGGGAAAATAAGAAACTGGTCAGAATCCCACCAGACTCATTGGCCAATCCCTGTTTCAATAAGATCCATTTCAGAACAACTGCAGCCTCTGTGTACCATCAGAAGGGAAGGATACAAAAAGACTACGATTGGACAAGAGGGAAAGATGCTGCAAGAGAGGCCCATTCTGTTCTGTCCTTTCCTTTCTCCTTTCCTGCATTAATGCATCACTCTCCGTCTCTGGACAGGCAAGTAGTAACAAATTCTCGTGTCAGTGCTTCATCGCTGGACCCTGGGATCTTTGGAGCCTGATGCGTTTTGTCACTCCCTCTAGCGCTGCAAGTGAGACATCATCTCTCCAACCCACCCACACACACTGCCTCATACACACCGAAGCACAGGGCAAGACAAATCGGCTGAAGACAGAGAGGCACCTTTTAAACTTTTGTCGCTATTTTTCTTCTCTGTCCTCTGGTTCCTTTTGATTTATTTTGCAGCACCTCCCCCCTCCCCTGCCTGCACACACGCCTCCTCCAAGGCTGATCAGTTCACCTGCATCTTTTTTGACTTCCTTCTCCATTCGTCCCCAAGAAGACAGCTCTCCATTGCTATGCTGGTGATGACAGCAGTGCTGTTACATTTTTAACCCATAGATTCTTGTTAAAAATAACAATGTTTTATGCAATGTCATAGGCCCTGCCAATTAACCCACTACCCTGTCCTTTGAAGCTACAGTATATATCTATTAGACCAGTAATTCCACGTCCATAGTCTGGGGAGACACGCTAGTATTCTTTATCATAATGTGATGTTGGAGGGCTATTTTTTGGCTGGAAGGGTGGAAAAATTTTGCATTTTCCCAAACTAGCATTCACTTTTTTAAAAAAGCGTACTTGTATGCAAAATTTAAAATGTATTTAAAGCAATGCATATGTTCATGCTTTAAGTGATGAGAGAATTGCACATTTTGGTATGCAATTTTTTTAAATGCCCATCAAAATTGACCACTCTCCCATTCTAAAGAAAAGCAGAATCTCAGTGAGTACAAACATTCCTTTTCCTCCCATCCAATATTCAGGACAAAGAAGAGCTAGATGACTTTAGAGGAGAGTATCCATTAAGTCTCAGCATGTCCAAATTACTGACTCATGGAGAAATCCAAAGGTTAGACTCCTTTCTTACTCTATCGAAATGGAATCCCTTTCCTATGTAGGAGTTGTGTGCTTGCTTGTTTTAATTTAGGCAAACAAAAATGAAGTGCCTTCATTTATAGACATTTGGGTGAGGATTCCACACTCCCATGAAACATTTGTTTAAATCATGCAGGAGGTGATCTGGTGGGTGTTACACAAGTCGTCTGTGGTTTTTCATTTGTGTAATATAACAGCACAGTGGGATCATGCATGAAGATTGAGGCTTGTTATTGTATTGGGAACTGGGAGAAGAATAATGGATTGCTTTGTTCTTTCCATGCTCTATTTTATTGCCATCAAGAGAACTTCCAAACAAATGACCTTCAGCAAAACATGGCAAAGGTGGAGTCCTTATCATAAGCAAGGATGCAGCAGAAGTATGAGGAGAAATTGTCCCAGAGTAGCTAGGGGAGAGAAGATACAGGCATAGCTGAACTGTGATGCTAAGCATACTGTGGCTCTGTTCTGATGTTTCTCTGAGGATAACATTTCCTCCATGTGAAGTTGCTTCATCTCCTATAACGATTGCAGCTCCAGTTGGATCCCCATTGTGGGCAACTACTGGACTCTGGTTTTGTAGGACCACTCAGCACATATTACAATGGATATCATTTTTGAGGCCTATCACACCAATGAAGGAAAGGTTCTTAGAGAAATTCTCCTGACTGAATCAAATTATGCATCCCTAGACGTTATAAATGAGAACAAAACTGTTGAATGCTCTCTTTTTGGTTTGAATAAGTACAGATAAGAGAAATGTGTTATATGAGTTGACGAAGTGATCCTGCTGCAAGAGAGCAATTGGGATTGATGAATTAAACACAGAGGATACATTCTTTGAGTCTAATTTCACAACCTGATTGTACATTTCTTAAACACTCATGCTTATTATGATCTAAAAAGTACTTGGAAAGAACCTGCCTTATGATGATGATCTGCCAAATCAGTGAAGGTCTCTAAAATGGTGGACCCCAACCACAACAGAGATACATAAACAAACAAACAGTTCCTTTGGGATTATGGTTAGCTGTAAGTGGACTGGACTCCTGTCCCAGTCATTTATTTCTTTTTCATCTGTTTTGGAAAAGGGTGGCACCTTCCCTTACCTGAGCAATGGGACTGATGATCACTAGCTCCAAAGGGGAAGAGTTGGAAAGTTGCTAAACCAATGTGCCCAACCTGGTGTCCCCTAGATGTGTTGGTAAACAACTTTTAGCACTTGCTGGGAATGATGGAGTCTTAGACCAACACAACTGGAGGGTGCCAAGTTGGAAGCTGTGCTAAAGTGGATAAAGAGTGGTCAAGCCATATGTCTTTTCAGAAGAAGCAGTGCAGGGACTAGTGGATTCTTTGCTCTGCTAAACTCATTGGAAATATAGAGCTGATGGTTGAATTTGCCCCCAACAGCCCCAGTTACATAGAGTCTTCAACAGAGATCCAGCAGCTGCTTTCCTTCAGATCTGTTCAATATCAGCCTTCCAAGTACTGCCTGCTACCTTGTTTATGCACCCCTACATTCATTCTGTAGCCACACAACCCTTATTTTTATGCTGAGAGTACATGAGATTCATCAAGATTGCATCAAGTCAAAGCCATGTCTGGATTCCAGATGCTTTGGAATGCATGTACCAGATCAGGTGCGGTTTGGTGGCTGGGAATATTTCACCCTAACCTTCCAAAGGAAGAAATGTTTAAAACATTAGACAACAGCAAGTGTCTTATGTAGATGAAGGTGGAATGTGCAAATAGTGTTGCAGAACAAGTCTGGAGTGGTGCCCTCATCATCTCAGCTTGTTTGTTGAAGAGGAAACATGCCTATCTGACAAGCCTGCAAGGCAATGCATGAATACGCAAGCATAGCATCCATACGCAGACACTGTTCGTGCAACAATATTAGGCTTCAAAATCGAGACGTGGTTGAACTGGTGGTATTGATTCAAAGGATGTCCCTGATGCCTTTAGTCAGTCCTGGTTCTCACTGACGAGATAAACCTGTGTCTTGGCAGTGCCACATTAGACTGCAAATGACAAGTGCTTCTCCCATGACTCAAAGCTGCTACAAATACCCAAACAAATTCTTGCACACAGAAAGCTGGATGACAAGTGAAAGCATTGTCACTGTTTCCTTCATATGCTAGTTTTCTATCTCCAGGCTTTATTTATTGTACAGAGTTGTGGTCACTGTTAGGGGGAGTTATTACTTTCCACCTGCCATCTGAAGTGTACAATTCAGCTTTATGGTTTGGTTGTTTGTTAAATATATATTCTACCTTTCCATTTGAAAATTGCCCCCAAAAGGCAGCAAACAGGAAAATGCACAAGATCTGAGGTCCCCACTTTCTCTGTCCTGAGCTAAATACTTGCCCATGAAGTAGAGACCTCCTCTACTAACCTAGGGATGCAAAGATCAGGCTGCAATCCAGCTCTCTTGTGCTTGTCAGAGTTCTTTCCTTCTCGTAGCCCAGACCAGGAAGTGAGCCAAGTCGCAATCAAGGCTGTGAATGCTCAGGAATGCTAGCAGCTTCTGCATGCAAAGTACACAACATATGTAATTATTTGCACAAAGCACATGAATCCCACTTTGCATGAGTGCAACCCAGACTCACAGATTCATGTGGGCTGCTTTCTGCCAGGTGCCCATGCGACTATTCGGGCAGACAGAAACTGGTCCAAAAAACCAAGCCAAGGAATTCAACAGATTCTCCCCCCCAAACAAGACTTGTTGCATGTCACTATATTACCCAATGCATTTGTCTAGGAAACAGCACCACTGTGATCAGTTCTGTGCAGCCAGGCATAACTTGGGCATCCCTGTGATTCCCCAAAAGTAGCTGACATTACACAAGAGCAGTGTGGGAAGGAAGAAGGCACATGGGAGACCAGAGAGCCAAAGAGATGTTGGGTCTTCCTCCAGTCCTTCATTCCCTGCGATTGCAACACACACCACACACACAGGGCTATCTGTGATCAGTAACAGCACGGGGAGGAATATCCAGTGTTGGTTCCTGCTCAGGGGATGCTGCTTGTATTGGTCAATTTAGTTTTTTGAACATGTGGTCTTTACACTTGAGGCTGATAAGCTGCTGTTTCTGCTTTTAGTTTCATTGCAGGATTGAGAGCTGAGTTCTATATACTCACACCTAGAGATTACACAGCAGAAAAATGGGGGAAAGTGATTCCTTTCCTGTTCTTCTAAAGCCCTTAACGGCTTGGGACCTGGTTATCTAAAGGAGCGCTTGTGTCCATATATGCCCTCCCACCCCCTGAGATCAGTGGCAGAGGTCCTCCTCCGGGAGCCCTCCATGAAAGATATTAGGAGGGTGAGTACCCAGAGGAGGGCCTTCTCTGCAGTGGTGCCCAACCTATGGAATGCGCTCCCCAGAGAGGTCTGCCTGGCACCATCATTATTTGCTTTTCAGTGCCAGCCAAAACCTTATTATTTAAACATCATTTTAACTGTTGATTTTATTTATTGATTTTAACAACTTTGGCCAGGATGTCTCCAACTGTATTTTATTGTATTACTGATATTTATTTATTTGTAAACCACCCCGAGGCTTAGGCGAAGGGGGCAGCATATAAGTCTGCTAAATAAATAAATAAAACTTCTAGGTGGCAGTGTGGTATAGAAGAATAGTGCAAATGCACAAACAAAAACACTCTACCTTTTTTGTTTTTGCTTTTACAAATAATACTGCATTTTCTTGGAACATAAAAAAACCTAGAGTCTCATCAATGTCTAATGGACACACACATGCTTAATGTACAAAAACTTAATGTAAACTAGTTTGAGGTCTCCAGTTGAAAATTCTGATATGAATCTACTAACTAAATATTTAAAAAATTAAGCAAGCAGTCTGCGGGAGCACTTATTGCCACCTCTTGATTTAAATTAAGTCCCGTTTCTAGATAATTGTTTCACAGGCATGGATGACATAGAGAGCTCCTCTGCTCTAGAAAACTTCTCAGACCCGGGATTCGCTTTTGCCCAATATTCTTTTCATGATCCACCTCAAAGCATGTGCTGCTGCTGTTGTAACCCAGCGAAAGTGAGGCTGCAACCCACTCTTGCCCTGAAAGCTAAGGAAGAATCAATGCAATTCAGAATATTCACTGCAGCAGCTTTGTACATTTCTTAATTATACACCCTCTCACCAGCTGAAATTGGGGTGGGGGTGGGGGGAGAGACTTAATATATATACTTCCACTCAGGCAGCCATGTAGCCCTTTTGATAAATGAGCATCTGGGATGGTTCCATTAATACTTTTCTAAAAAGGAAAGGCATGCTGCACAAATTGATAGATAATGTGATGCAGAAGACAGCAATCAGAATTAATTAGAGGTATGTTTCATTCTGGTGTCACCCCCTTCCTTGCTTTGCCTGCTGTCCTCTTCCCGGGCTCTCTTTTTCAAGGAGGGGTTTGTCTCCTGGGAACTTCTGTGATTCAAAGAAATGTAGATAATAATTAAGGATGTTCTCAGCCAGCAGAGATGTCCAGCTGGCCGTTACACTACAGAAAGCAATAAAATAATAATGACTAATTAGTAATACTGAGATAAACATACAAAGGTGCTGAGTGGCTGCTTCTTAGAATGACAGGCTCTCAGCACAGCACTGAATTGGGCTCAAAACCAGCACTTGGGTACCTTCAGAGGCAGCATTTTGCCAAACCATGCATCCAGACCTCCCTAAAAAGCACACCAAGCGTCCAAAGGGTCAGGACTGTCTAGTGGGCCTGCAACATAGAAAAAAAGCAAGTCAGAAGGGGTCTCCTGGGTTATCTAGCCATGACCATGCGACACCACTTCACATACCTATATGTCTCTATAAGATCCCCTCAGAGTCTCCATGCTGAAAACCTCCAGTTCCCTCAATCTCTTCTCGCATGGCATCCCTGCAGTCCAGCTACCATGCTTAGGACCCTGTGCTGAACTGATTCCAACCTGGCTATGCCTCTCTTATAATGAGGAGCCAAGAACTGGACACAGCACTCCAGATGCGGGTGCACCAGAGTCCTATTCAAC
>JAIXND010000621.1:11427888-11454115 GCA_023646645.1 Varanus salvator macromaculatus
AAGAAAGAAAGAAAGAAAGAAAGAAAGAAAGAAAGAAAGAAAGAAAGAAAGAAAGAAAGCAAGCCATTGTGTCAATCCCTATCATCATACCATTCTGCCATTTTTCATCTCCACTAGGAGCAGGTCTTTGGAGCTACATGTTGGTGCTGGGAAAATCCATTTCTCCCCAGTTACTGTGAGGATGGTACCTAAGCTCAGAGAAGACAGGGAACCAGAGATGGTGTGGTAGATGATATCATTGTCCCTGCTGATTAGAAAGTCTCAGTGCATGATCAAACCAGAATCTGTCCCTCTTGTGCTTACTGGGCTTCTTTCCCATGCTCAGCCCTAGGAATTGAGTGGAGCCATAAGCATGTTTGTGAATGCTTGGGAACGCTAGTGGCTTCTTTGGGCCAAGTATGCAAAGTGCCCAGGTGCATGGAAGCAAAATTCTGCTTGCACAGTGAGCATACAAGTAGCATGTGCGCAAGCCAGCCTCACCGACTTGCCTGGACTCTCTTCCTGCTGGATGTCCATGCAAACACTCAGTGCAAAGCAGACACACAGAGAGAAAGCAGTCCAGAGGCAAGCTAAGGAAATCCAACAGATTCCCATCCCCAAATTGGGTTCTTCACACACCTGTGAGTCCTGGCACCATTGTAGCACTGTGTGTGATGCTCATTCTCTTGGATCTGTGTTTCCTATCTTTTCTATAATCTGGTGGAGTCGTATGGCATCTCGTAAACCATAACATGCTTTGCTTTCTTCACAGTACCTCCTGATGACCCAATAATTATTGGTGGACCTGTTATTAGCTTGCGAGCTGGAGACCCCCTGAACCTGACCTGCCATGCTGACAATGCCAAGCCAGCTGCATCCATTATCTGGATGCGGAAAGGAGAAGTAATAAATGGAGCAACCTATTCCAAGGTATGGCTATTTCTTTGTGTGAGTTGGATGCCAGGCATTCTAAGCACCGTTTGGAAGAATTTCCCTTAATGAAGAGATACTCTTGAAATGCACTTGCCTTTTCTGACTCTGTCAGAGCCTTGATTCACACAGTTGGCAATGTCTATGCCATTTTACTGCAGATGTTCAAGGATTTCATTTCAAGTGATTAAGTGCCCTGTCCATACCCTGGAAGACAAATGAGGACACAAACATAAATTTGGGAGAAAATCCACATATCCCCAAGCTTCTGATTGCAAAATTAGCAAACTGTGTACTTTAATGCATTTGGAACAAAATGCATTTTCATACAGTAGTGTAAGGTAAGAAGTGTGTATCTGGATGTGCACTTTTAAAAAGGTCACATTTCAGAGCAAGATGTGAGCCTCACTGAGTCTTCCATCCCTCCATCATACAGATAGAGATCCACATGGAGCGGTCAAAACACATTCAGTATGCAGAATTTCTCTCCCCATCCCCAGTGAATCCCCATTCCAGGCACTGACCAAACCGAGCCCCACTTAGCTTCAGTAAGATGATTGCCTTATATGCCTTTCCAACATGCCCTTGGGCCTTGGGTTTGATAGATGCCAGGGACACAGAGAAAGCAGAGGGACATTGGACTCCCTTTCTCATAACACTAGAACTTGCACTGATAGTGATTGGCAGTAGAAGCAGGGCAGATGGAACAACTCATTTGTCACAAAATGTGCCATTAACTTTTAGAACTCCTTGCACAAGATGCAGTGGTGACATGCATAGTGCATGTGCAGAAGACAGAATGCCAGAATAGAGGGACTCTTAGCAAGCATCTTCTTATGTTCTTAAATACATCATGATTATGCCCTATAACTGTGATATAGAGAGTACCATTTTCCTAATGCTGAGAAAAAATGATCTTTACTTCATAATATCAACTATATCATGGCACTGTTCAAGGATTATGTTTGGTCCACTTTTCAGAGTGGACATCCATATGTGTTCACACTAAAACACTAGCATCCTGTGTATTTTGCACTCCTCTAAAGTTTGCAATGCACTTTAAGCTAATGTTCTTAAAATGCATTTCAAATGCTTATTTCAGAGTATATTTTATATTTAAAATGTATGCTTCAAGAGCAAATAAATTTACAAATGCATTTTTGAGAAGATACATTGGAAATGTGTATTTTATGTGAAAGCATGTTCAAATATATATATCTCAAAATAAAAACTTCACTTTCTTTTTATTTTTAAGTCCATTAATGCAGAACTGGGGGAGGGAGGCATGAATCTGTCAGTTGTTTTTTTATGATTCCAAGCTCAAGTTCATTTTTGTTCTAAACTTTGACAGTTATTTTTGAAGTTTGCACCAAAAATTGCAAAGGGTTTTTCTATAGACATTTTAGAAAATGTATATGTATATACATTTTGTGCAAAATTCTACTTAAAACAAGGTGGGGGCATTGCCTTCCCCTGCCCTCCATGCCCACCTTCTCTGTGGCAGCCCCCTACTCCTAGCTGGAGACGCAGCTCCCACTCTCCAGGGGCAGGGCCTTCACCAGCAGCAGCCGACTCGGGGGTGGAAGACTGGCAGCAGAACTGGGCAGGGATTGAAAGGCGGTGCCAAAGGACACAGTCTGTTTGGTCCCTGTTCAGGGACCACTTTGGACCTGCTGTGGGATTGCATGGGAGGAGGACGGTCTCGTAACAATGCCTTTGATTAGCTCGGAGGCATAGCACCTGGGTTGGTTGGTTTGCTTAAGCCATATCCATTTTAATTGTCCATCCAGGTGATTTGGGGGAGCAAGGAGATGCTCCCATTGGTGTGGTCACAGGTAGGGGAACTGACAAGCCAGCTTCGGAGAAGTGGGATAGATACCTCACAGCTATCCCCTTTCCTGGTTCTTCCTTCAATAGGATGATTCCTGGCTACCTCAGGATTTTGTCCTCAGGTCTAGTGGAGCTGCTGCTGAATGCAGCTCAGCCCAGAGCAAGACTTCCCTCTTTCATTACTTGATTGATGGGGGTCAGGCTAGATGGCCCTAGAAATAGAGCGAGTCAAAAGGGTCTCCTGGGCCATCTAGTCTGACCCCTGACTCCAGCCGGCTCCACTCATGACATGCCTACCATTTGGATTACTGCAGTGTGTGGGGCTGCCTTTGAAAATGGTCCAGAGACTGCAACTGATCCAAAATAGAGCAGCAAGATTGTGAATGGGGATTGGCTTATGAGAACATCTTACATCAGCCTGTCTGGGCCCATTTTAGAGTGCTCACATTGACATTCAAAGCTCTAACTGGCTTGGGCCAAGTTACCTGAAGGACCACCTCCTCCCGTATATACTTAGCCAGAACTTGAGGCCATCTTCAGGGATCCATCTCCAGCAGGAGGTGGGTGGCTACCAGGAGGAGGGCCTTCTTGGTTGTGGCTCCCTGTTTTTGAATGAGCTCTATAAAGAGGTGCTCCTGGCATCCACTTTGTATTCCTTTTGGCACCAGGTGAAGACCTTTTTATTTCCCCAGCATTTTAGCCATCTGACTTTTTAACTTTGTTTTCATATATCCCATTTTATTTATGTACTGCTGCTGTGCTTCTGTGCTGAATAATAACAATTGCAATTATGGTTTTGTTTTTTTAATTTTATTGTATTGTCTGTGTTACTTTAGCTTTTGTTTAATTATAACTTTTGTTAACCTCCCAGAGACCCTCAGCGATTAGGGAGTATATTAATTAATACAAGCATTTGTTTGCAAACGGTTTCTTAATATAGCACAATTTCACACATGCATTTTTTTGTATGTGTATTGATTGGAGAACTCCATTACAAAATCAGGAAGAGAGCAACTTTAACAGGAAGACTGTGCTTTAATTCATTTATTGCTTCAAATGTGTGAAATTAGTTAAATTCACATTCAAATGCCAACTCAGCTATCTTTTCCCCGCTCCCAAGATAGAATGCCCTCATTATGAATGGACATGAGCAAAAGTGGTCCAACTGGATGATCCATCCGCCCTGATTGGATGATCCATCTGCGCTGCTTGAAAACAACGCAACGGCCTCTGTGTGGGCAGATACGACGGCAGCATGCTTGGCAAAGAGACACAAGCACTGGAGGAGCAGGGACTGGAACTTTAAAGCCAGTCTTTTGCAGGAAAGAAACATAATTCCAAGCAAAGGTTCCCCGTTGCACATCGGGATGCCTACAGCCAAGCTAGACAACTTGCTTCAGTCCCCAGCTGTCCCCGTTTTGCCAGTGTGATGCACAACCTCAAAGAGTGCTCAGCAGCCAAGTGCAAATCTTATATTAGTTTCTGAGAGTTTCTTTCTACTGCAAAAGAGCAATCTTCTACAGAAAACACCACCAAGGTGCCTTTCAGGCAGGCAAGAAGCGCAAATGCTCAGGGAGCAATGGCTGTAGAAAAGAAATAACTCCAACCTCTCTGTATTATAAGCAGCGATCACCAGGATGTCAGCATCAACTTCATGCCCTTCAGGACAACTTTATCTTTAGCCGTCTTGAAGTTTTCATTATTGTAGGACTGTGGATCTCGATTTATCTCCCTTTGCCAAACCTTCATGTTCAGACTGGGAGAACAGGCCACTTTCTCAACAATTATTGCTAATCATTAGTTAGTGTGATGGAGTGGAGGAGCGAAGGCAGAGGCCAGCGGGTTGGATGCATGTAATCAGGCATGTCAGTGAAGAACAAACAGTGTTTGAGCTGAGCCTGCACAGCTATCCTATGAACACTGAAATCTGTATTGCGCTGAACCACACCTCTGGTCCATCTAGTCTGGCATTGTGGGCACTGACTAGCATTGGCCTTCATAGAAACATGGAAACAGAGCAAGTCAGAAGGGGCCTCCCGGGCCATCTAGTCTGACCTCTGGCACCAGCTGGCTCTGCTCACAACATGCCCACCATGTGGACGTCCAGCCTATCTTTGAATACCGTCACCGATGGGGTCTCAACAACCTCCCGTGGAAGCCCATTCCACACCCTCGGGGTCCTAACTGTCAGGAAGTGCTTCCTGGCATCCAAATTGAACTTCGGTTCCCTGAGCTTTGCTCCGTTGGAGTGTGTCCTGCCTTCCTCTGCAGGGGAGAACAGGTCTCTACCGATCTTCCTGTGACATCCCCTCACATACCTGTATGTCGCCAACATATCGCCAACTTCAGAAGCCTCATGTAGCTTGCTATCTGGACACTTTAAGTGGATATACCAGGAACTGAATCTGGAAACTTCTGCATGCTTTTGGAATTGTACGCCATCCTGAGACACTAGTGGTGGATGGGTTAGAAAGGCTTTTAATAAATAAATGAACAAGTTTAACTTAAGATTGAGCTCTGCCCATCCCTGAAATGGAATCATGCATCAGAATTCAATTAAAAATGATAGGATTGTGTAGTTCATTCTGCCCACAGTCTTTAAGGACTTTAAAAAGATAGTTCTCCAGGTGGTTTCAATATATAGATTACTGTCCAGAGAAGATGTATGAGTGGTCATGAGAGCACCTAACTTAAACAGCACCATTCAGATTCCATTCCAATAAGGAACTGGCAGGGCTAGCCTTATGCACAAGAGCAACATTGGATTCTGTCCCTTATAATGACAAATGCTGAAACACAGGCCAGCCATTAAAGCTGTAACGGAAGATTGGGGTCCATTTAAAGAGAGTTAGGAAGGAAGTCCTGATCCCTCCTGTGAAAGGACATTCACCATGGAAAGGCCCCATGAAGCTGTTACAGCTTTGTGGCAAACACATGAGCAAGCCCTCTGGAGCCATTCTTGGGCCCAAGCTTGAATACCAAGGCACAACAGCTCCGTCACAGTTCGCAAGTTACTTTTACCCACTTTTTAAGGCCCACCCTCAAAAAGCAGATGATTAATTGTTTAGTCCCTTTTCTTTTAATGAGACAAATAGCAAAACAATCTGTAAAACAGGACTGTATTTCAATATAGTGAGCCAACAATAAAATGACTCATGGACTTAATGAAATAAGAATGTTGTAAGTGGAGAAAAATGCAGTTCATGATCAAGAGGCTACCAGGGATGTGGGCAACCACTGAAAAGACTCTTGGATTGGTTCTGGTCACCTGATCTTTCTAAGTGGCAGACCAGAGAATAGGTATATGAAGTCTGTCAAGTCCGGAGCAGAAAATCTGCACCGCATCTGGAATGCACGGAAGCAGAGCAAGAGAGGTTTTTAGTTGTTGTTCCACCATGATGAAATTGCTTAGAGATTTGAACATTGTCCAAAACTGTTGAAAGTAGTTTTTTAGCTGAGTGAGCTTTTCAGCAGATGATTGGGTGGGTTAATGTTATATTTATAGCTATTTAATTGGACTTCAATTGCATTTTAATAGACTTTTAATGGGATACATGCACATTTTTTATATTTGTAATTAATATGTGTGCTTAAAAAAATTAAGTATTGCTTCCCCAGAGCCTTTGGCATGGTGTGGATGATACAGTTCAACCAATTGCTATCCTCATATCCTGTATTCCAATCTCATCCTGTTCATTGATTAATTACTGGAAAAGATGTAAGGGAAGGAACCCCAACATAATTTCTAGAAGATTCTGCTTTTCAGAGCCTCCCATTTCCAAGTGGAAGAGAGCATTGTATAGCATTCCTACAAACTACAGCAGAATGGTGCACCCTGAACTGTAACATAAGAATCCACATAGACTGAATTCTACCAATTTACATGGCCGTATCCCAGGATGTGGGACTGCAGGTGGCGCAGTGGTTTAAACCGCTGTGCTGCTGGGCTGGTTGATCGAAAGGTCGCCGGTTCAAATCTGCACACGGGGTGAGCTCCCGTGCGCCGTCCCAACTCCTGCCAACCTTGCAGTTCGAAAGCATGCAAATGCAAGTAGATGAAAAGGTACCACTTCAGTGGGCAGGTAACAGCGTTCCGTGCACTTCGGTGTTTAGTCATGCCGGCCACATGACCACAGAGACTGTCTGCGGACAAACGCTGGCTCCCTCGGCCAGGAAACGGAGATGAGCACCGCCCCCTAGAGTCAGGCATGACTGGACGTAACGTCAAGGGGAAACATTTACCTTTACCTTTTTATCCCAGGATGTAAGGAGTGAGTCTTGGAAAACAGAAAATGACTTGCTGACTCCACCACTGATTCTTCACATCCACTGGGAAGTTGGAACACTTATTTTATTGATTGATTGATTGATTGATTGATTATATACCCCACCCTTTTCCCTCCGAAGAACTCAAGGCAACTTACATTGCCTTCTGCCTCCTCTCAGTCCTATCTTCGCCACATCCCTGTGAGATACTTTAGTCCGGGAGTCAGTGACTGGCCATAGATCACCCAGTTTGAAGAAATAAGTACAAACACACACTTGGGTTTTCAAGGGGAAATTATGGGAAAAATTTATCAAAAGTGCAATCAGATATGGGCTCAAGCCGGAACAAGCGCCAGGATGGAATTCAGAGAACACTGGTGGGTGAAGGTTTGGCTGATTCTTGCTGTCCTATTATAGGCTGACGTGCCGATCATGGTCCCAGTTAGTGGAGGCTGTGATCTAGCCTTCCAGTGAATGTGTGACAGACTGGGATGGCAAAATCAGGTATGTTCCACCTCCAGTCTTTTGTGCACTCCTGTCCATGGATAGAGCCATGTGAACAGGGCAAGGAATGGGAGAATCAGCATGGCTCAAGCATTTTCCACATTCTCAGTGCTCACTTTGACTCATGACTGTTGTCAGTTTTGATCTTCTTTTCCTTTCACTGAAACAGCAAGCACACATTTCAAAATGCTTCTTTAAAGCTTGTAGCTAAATGCATCCTCACCACTACCACCACCTAGATTAAAGCACAAACATGCATTTTTTTCAAACAGGCATATTTTCAGAATGTGTCTTTTCTAAATTTGAGCTCAGTGTTAGGAGAACTTTCCCCCAAAACTGTGATCTCATACTCACATTCAGAGGTGCAAACAGAGCAAATCCAAATTAAAACAAGAACAAAAGCAAAGCAAAATGAAATTCTTATGAATCCCTGAACAGAACTAACATTTCCCAGAGACAGGCAGTTTTCTCATACTGTCAGTCAACACAGGATGGATTTCCAATATTATGATGAAGAACGGCTGTTTGGAAGGCTAATTTGCATGTTGATCAGTTTACAGCAACAGGCCAGGGATCAGAGGAAGGAAAAAACTAAAGTTCTGTATCCTTTCTTTGCACTATAAAATGTTCTATCCCCTTTTTTGGATTCCAGTCCTTGGCTAGATATCGCCTTTTCTGTTTGAGGCAGCCTCTGCTGCTTGCCTGCAGCTTCATGTGCATTTGCCAGCCTCATCCTGCAGGCCTTCTGGTTGCTATCAGTGAATCCAGCATCTGATTTACATAAGCGACATGACCTTTCTCTCTCCGCCATCTGATTTGCCTGCAGTATTATCGGAGGATTCTTACTTTATTGCACCCAAATTCTAAGACGTTTCATTTTTCCTGCCATCAGCAATCTTTCTGGAAATGACCAGCTGGCTACTAAGTGCCAAAGATGCAGGAAGAAGGGAGAGGCATGGGGTATCCAAGCCCAGCATGCTGACACTATTTGCAGCACAGATGATGGGATAAAATTTGTCATTTGATTAAATGCTTTTCTCAGCTGCCTTTCAAGATGCCATTTTCTGGAATCCCTTTCCTGTTTTCACATGTTTCTCTTCTTCACATTGTATTGCCTTGATCAGAACAGCAGACACACCTTCCTAGTGGCTAAAATGCCATTTGGACACAGTAGACCTCGTGTCCCAGAAAGTCAGGTGGCCTGCCACGCTAATGAAAACCACAAAGAGCCGTTTTCCTCTGCTTTGACTGGGGTGAACTTAATTCCAGTTGGGCCATTAATATACAAGGCTATCAACCTGATTTTTCTGTGCACTGCCCTACTTTTTTGTAGCCCCGCGTTCCTTCTTGGAGGAAGGAGAAGTGGGTGCAGCAAACCATTGAAGTGCCAGCATGCATCTGCAACCTCATACCTGCTCAGGAACAACCAGAACAGGAGCAAAAGTTTCTACAGCAGCTGTAAGGGTAGCCATGTTCCCTGCTTTAAGGAGGACACTACTCTATATGAAGATGGAATCCTAGAAGGCCTGTCCACTCGCAACCCAATTTAAAATTGAAGATTTATCCTATTGAGCCTCAACAGTGGAGGGATTCATCGTTCATACAACAGGGCTTCAGGGCTTCTTTCTGAAACTAATGCCAAAGCAACACTAACACATGTTTCCAGGTGAGCAGAGCTACCTTCTGGAAACTCCACTTACATCTCCTGATCTGGAAATCCACTGTTGCTTTTAAAAGTAGTCCTGTTGTGCAAACAGTGTATTGTCTCAGTACAATGGAGTGAGCAGCGGTGGAGGAGCCCAAAGCATAAGGAAGGAGAGCAGGATGTTGCTCGTTCATAGTTAGCATCTGGACAACACACTGAGCAGGCACAAAACTGGTCACTGGGTCACAGACTTCCACATTATGTATTGCATTTTTATTTAAATGTATAGTAATTTTCTATAAAGGTTCCTCTATCAGCTAGCCCAGATATGGAAATTGGATCATCTTTTGCCCTCTTCTGTCATGTACATAAGTAACTCCCTCCCACCCCCAGCAGGATGAATGGCTCACCTTCTAAGCTGCTTGCTCTCCTCTAAGTTTGCTCCATGCCCCCTTTTCCTTGCAAGCCTTGAACATTCAGTCACTTCTAACAACACTTGATCCCTTGAAAACCCTACTTCCATTGTCCTTCTCCATTACCAAAGGCAGAGGGAAGGTGTTAATAGATTAATTATAGATTAATTATAAATATTAAAATGTGGATGTATCACATTAAAAGTCCATTAAAATGCAATTAAAGTCCACTGAAATTACTTATAGCCCACTCCATTCTTCCATTCCCTGAACCCTATCATCATACAAGCCAACCCAAATTGAAAGGTTCCTCTGGGCTGTAGGGAAATTGGAAATTAATCACTTTCTTTTCAAAACGGTAAAAATAGGATACTATTGGGTGGAATGGATAGCATGCATCCTAGAATCTCCAGGGTGGTGCCCATGATTATCCGTGAACACATGGGCACCTCAGTTTGTGCTCATCAGGCTTCACTCCTTCTGATTTTCATTTTCTGTCTTACTTTTAATTATAAGGATTGTTAATTGGGACCTGCCAAGTGAAGTACTGCTCCCCAGTGCCATCTATATTTAGACCAAAAGAGGGAGTTTTGTGAGTTTTGGTGTTTGGATGCTACCTCTGCACTTTGGCTCTTTTCTTTTAGTCTCACCACTTTGCCTTCTGGGAAATGAGTGCTTTGTGAACAGCCATGCTCACTATGGCAACCATACTGTGGATGAGCCCATAGGCTGGAGGCTTCCCATTCCGGATATAGGCCAAGATGCTTTTCTAGCAGCAGCCAGCTAATAAGGAATAGGAGGACCCCTGTGGGATGAACAAGGTTCATCTAGTCCAGCATTCTTTTCACACAGTTTCCAACCAGCTGTCCATGGGAAAACCACAAGCAGGGCATGAATAGTACAGAACCCTTTGGCCCATGTTCCACAGCAATTGGTGTGCATAGGCATATTGCTTCTGGTGCTAGAATTGTCATACAGTCAGAAGCACTAATAATCATGGATAGCCTGTTTCTCCATGATTTTCTCCAATCCCCTTTAAAAGCTATGCAAATCGTTGACGCTCACAATATCCTGCGAAACTTAATCCCATAGTTTAACTATGCTATGTGAGGAAGTCCTTCCTTTTATGTACCCAGCTTCTCCCACAAATCAGCTTCAAGGGGTGACCCCTTTGAGTTCCTGAATTACAAGAATGTGAGAAAAAAATCCCTGTCTGCTTTCTCCACAACATACACAACTGTGTATGCCTTGATCACGCCTTCCCTCTGCTTGCCTCTTTTCTAAACAAGACCACTTCTGATGTAGAGGAGTCGCTCCAGGGCCTCGATAATTTCAGTTGCCCCTCTTGGCACTTTTGCCAACTGGATAAGATCCTTTGGGCTGCAGTGACCAGAGCTCTGCACAGTACTATAAGCACAGTCACATCCAAGATTTGTATAAGGAAAGCATGAGCTTGGCAGTTTTATTTTCGATCCCTTTCCTAATTATGCCTAACATGGAATTTTTGCCTTTTTCATGTTAGGCTTAATTAGCGAAGGAACTGAAATTAAAACTGCTGAGCCCAAACTACCCTTCTACAAATTGCTGGAGTGACCACACACATAATTATGAGAATAAATCAGCGTTCTCATGAACTCACAAGCAAGCCATGAAACCATCATCTTTCCCTTGTCACTTTTTACCCAGTGCCTGGTATTTAGAGGCATGCAACCACTGAATATGGATGCTCCGTTCCATCTCCCTCTCCTAGTTAGTAGCCGTCAATCTGTTTTTATGAAGTTTGCATATATTGAGCACCTCTGCTTTGTGAACAAGTTACTTTCCCTTCCCAAGGTGTCCTTCCCTCACTCCTGGTTTTTCCATCTTACTGTATTCTCTCCTTTTCTCCCTCCCTCAGTGAAGTCTAAGCCTACAGAGGCATGCAAGGCACAGACCTGCCAGTGTGAACACTCTTGCAGGAATCAGAGTTAAATCTGCAGGAAGCCTTATTTCATTTTATTTTATATTTTATTTTATTATTTGGATGGAACAGGATTTCATTTCCTTTGGCCGAAGATGCTTTGCTTTTTCCAGGCACCATGAAATGGGAATTGAGCCATCATTTTCTTTAAGTTGCTTTCATTTTAGCCATTCATGCCACCACCTTGTATGTGCAGCAAGGGGATTCCAAAGCTGCAAGTTGGCCTGGAACTGGCCAGAAGAGATGTTGGAAATCATATGATGGTGCCCAGCACTGAAAGAGAATTCCCGTCCAACCTCCAGGTCTCTCTCCTTGGTCTCTGTGCTGAATGCATAGAGAAGAGCTTCTTTTCATCCTATCCTCAATCCAGTTCTGAAAAGCAGAAAACTGTAGCCACTCCTGCAATAAGATGGGAAAGAAAATAAACATCCCACTGGAGCAAATGGGAGGTTTTCCTAACACAAAATGAAGGTGCAGGAAGCTAATCCATTTTGGATCCATAGTAGAGAGCAAGAAGTTAAATTCCTCTATGCCGATATATAATCACCTATCTGCAATTTGCATTGGTGATATTATTGGAGCAAATGGGATTTTTCCAAGTCTCAGTGCCAAGAGTACTGGGAGGGTAGCATGAGTTTGTGAATGCACACATGTGTAAGAAAGGGAATTGTGGATGATGAATAACTGTGCAGGGTGCATGGATCAGGGATAGGGTTGTGCTGTATGTGTATGTAGAAGAGTGTACGTTGATCGTGCCCACCTTTGGCTGCAACCCTGCCAGGTATGGGGGGCCAGGAATGCCAACACACAACTTTAGAAGGAATGCAGGCATAGAAATGGGAGAAAGAATCCTTCCTGCAGCATCTCCATCCTGTCTCAGTTCAGCTTCAGTTGCTGGGTGCTAATCCAGGCCATTACCAAATTTGGACAGTGATCCACACCTGGGTAACCTTACCTGTGTCAGATAACAAAAGAAAACACGTCTGGATATCAACCCAATAGATTTTACTCAAAACCTGTTGGTTTTTACTGTGAGATCGGCACTATCCTCATTCTAGCTGTGATTGTGCCTGTTTCATTGCTCCATCTTCCTCATAAGCCTGCGAGCTGGTTGGGCTCTACTGCGCACTGTGTTGTCTTGTGATTGTGCCGAAAACTCTTCCTTCTCATGATTCCAATGTGAAAACAGGGATACCACAAAAGTGGCTGCCATGTCAAAAGAAAACTCCTTCAAAGCATGCAGGAATCCAGTTGATACTGGTCTCCAGGGTCTGTCCAGCATCATGGGTTCACTACAGGGTTTTAGAAATGCTAAATTTGCTAGTTAGACTTCCAGAACAGCTTTTGGAAGGGGTGAGAGGATGTGGCCATAGCAACCTATATGAGCACCTGTCCAGGCTGATGAGTATATCTCAATTTCCTCAGCCTGCTGTAGATAGCATTAAAGCCAAGTACAAGATTCAGATCAGATCTGACAGGAGATTAATTCTGTGCCAAGCAGTACTCATGCTCCTCTCATAAAATATTACAAAAAGATGAAGCTTTAGAATTCTGACTCCCCAGTGATTGCACCTGGGCAACCTTTGGTATTTGGCAGTGTGAAGGGTTGGTGCTAGAGTGCCATAGACACGGATGCCCTCTTGATATGCATATGAAAGCGTCTTCAGTGCAGCATGGTAATGAGCATTTAAATATTCCATTTTATTAATATGCATGGCCTATCTGACTAGAGAGAACTAAATGTGCTGATTGAAAGCACACCTTGAAATAAATGATAAATATCACAGGAATTGAAGCAAACAAGGCTGTGGGCCCAGCTCTGAGAGGTAACAAGTTCTGGAATTGCTGGAGCACCAAGTCAGCTCTCCTTCCATTTGCACCTCAAAAGGGCAGGCAGTGTGGAGACATTCATTATTTGTCAGCCCTGCCTTGTTTCCAGGTTTGAAACCCCCACTTTTGCCCAAGGGCCCCACAAGTCCTGGACCAAGTAACTCATTAGAAATCACAGTATGCTTTGATTGATTGCAGGATGACATTTCTTTAAGTTTGCCTGACTGTTCAGAGAGTGCAGGATGTATTGCAAGATCTTAAACAGCCTAAATCATACCCAGATGCTTAAAAAGTGCATTCATTTGACTTGTGAATGGAATGATGGGAACTGAAATGCATGATCTGCTCCCTCTTCTCTTCAGTATTAGCTATTTTTATGTTTTGTTGTTCGTCTTGACATGTTCAGTTTGCTTCCTGCCTTGAGCATTTCTTTTAATGAAAATGCAGGATAAATAGATTCTCAATCAATATGTCTGCTTCCAGTGCCAACGGCTGGTCCTTTTCCAAACACTGCAACATACTACTGTGGAACACCATCCTCTCTTTCCAAAAGCAGTAACTGTTTCTCTTCATTCCCCTGCAGACAGTGCTCCGTGATGGCAAGAGGGAGAGCATCATGAGCATGCTTTTTGTCTCCCCATCCGACATTGAGAATGGCCAGACCATCGTTTGCCGGGCCACCAACAAGGCCATTCCTAGTGGGAAAGAGACTTCGGTCACCATTGACATCCAACGTGAGTGTGTTAACTGTTATATTTTTCCATGTAAGCATGCAAGAGCTTCTTTAGAATACCCTCTAACAAGTTCTCCATTCATTTATTTGAAATGTATTAAAAACTCCACATGAAGAGATATCAGAGCAATCCATAATAAATGGAAATGATTCTCCCTCTCTTTTTAAAAAGGTTACAATAAAAGCAAATAGATCAATATAACAGTGGCTGGCAACTACTTGTCAATCAAGAAGTGGCTGCCTGAAGAGATAATTCTTCAGCACATGCTGAAAGCAGAGTACTTTAAGTGAATGCCTGATCTCAGTTTGTGGGGTATTCACCACATTGAAGGCCCAGCTCCCAGTGGTTTTCAAGTGGACCTTCAACCTATATGGAACCTCCAGAAGTGCCTCCATTATTAGAGCATCCAGTATTGTTCCCCCAACACAAAGCGAAGCTACTGCCACTGTCATCACTCCAACTTGCACGGAGTGGACTCTTCAACTCTCCTGCGGCTTATATAGGCATCAGCAGTGCACACAGGACCTTGGGAAGAGATGAATGGGTTTTGTTTTTTGTAATCAGGGACATGAAGGTGTTGCAGTCAGACAGATAATCTATGTAAATTATTTTCATGGCAGCATTCCAGATGCATTTATTCTGAGCAAGGCAATCTTCCACTGGTCAGCCACCAAGGCCAAAGAGAAGCATTCACAGCAGTCATCAAAATGCATGGCAGTCACAGCACAGATGATTTAGCTCTCTGAATGACTAGCAGTCATTGCCAGATGAATTGACAAGACTCAGAAGCAGCCTGAAAATGAAGGTCTGGGGAGAGAGCTGGAGGGCAAAGGTGAAGATACGATGCTGAGTTTACAAATGTTGATGGCATTGTAGTCCGCTGTGATTGAAGTGAGGAAAACTTATGGAAAGGGGTTAAGAATGTAATTTAGCTGAATTGAGGTGCATATGTCAACTGTTCAGAGAGAAACAACACAGTGATGTCTTAGCATGGCTAGTAAGAAACCAGTCTAGAACAAGAGACATAAACCTGGGAATTGTGTTTGGGGAAAACATAGGTGTATTACTGAGAGCTGAGTTGTGAATGAGGCGGAGTGAAAGAATTTTTTAAAAGGTAAGGGGGTGGCTCTGATTGTGACAGCATGAAGGTGGGATGTAATTGTATCCTGAGAAAATGCCTAGTTCTTTCTTAGATCCCAGCTATAACACCAATTAGACAGAACACTTATGTCTATATAAGCTCCCCACAGTGCATACCTTGATTCTTAAAGGATGCCCCGAGAGCTCATCTTTTATCCCACAGTATTGACAAGTAGCCTGGGATGGTCTTGGCAGTGATGCTGAAGAGTTAGCATCCATTTCTTGGGTTCCCTATCCACTTGCCAATCATCATGGCTCAGGACCAAAAGCCCTTTGAGACCATGACTTCCAGTGGCAGCAAAGCTGAGGAAAACCAGTTCCTGGGACACCACAAGTGGGACCTTCCACCTTGGATCCTGCACCTGTCCACACAATCCTTTAGGGACATCATTGACTTCTAACTGCAAGGAGTGCAGCTCAAATTACTCCAGGTCCTAGGAAGCATTCTCTAAACTCCTCCTCACTCTCCAAGCTCTCACCACTTAGAAGAACCCAGCAACTGCAGGAAAAGGGCAGTGGCCCATTAGAAACCAGATGCAGCACTTAAGAAGGCCGACTTCCCAGAGGGAATTGCTTGGCCGTGCTATAAAACCCTGCCAGCAAGTCATTGTTGAAGTAACTTTTCTTATCTAGCTGTAGAATTGCTCTCCCCGGTCCTGTTTCCCTGGATCGTCACCTGCAGTTCTGTCTAAAGTTTGAACATACTGCATTAAAAGCTACATCAGTAGCCACCAAACACCATGTACCTTTGCTCAAGCATAGGAGGAATGATGGGTTTCTCAAGAGAACAGAGCAGTCATGCATGCTGGTTTCTCTCTATTCCCCTTCCCAGTACCTAGGGCAGTGACATTTCCTTTGGTAACCTCCTGTGAAATACAAGCACCATGCAGTCACTGTACCATTTAAATCAATGGAACCCAATCTACTTGCCTTCAGTGGAAGAAATTACTAGAAACTGGGAAGGTGTGGAGAAACTTTGGAGACTTATATTAACAAGGCCAGCTTACCATTGTTACTGGTATATACAACCCTCTTCATTCTTACAGTGCTTATTCAGACCAACTGCTCCTCTAGTTCTAATAGCTGCAGGAAGCAGCCTGGTCATGGGTAATGCTATGAATTTCAACATCTCAGAACTCCTGAACCTCTGGTGTATATATGTCAGGAAGCATAACTGCCCCATGGTCTTCATCAGTCTTATTCCAGACATGATCAAGAAAAGAAATAAAAGACTAAAATTCAGCCTAACAGAGTGGGATTTTTCTGTCTGTCCCTAGCATTATCAGTTTATTTTATTTGTGACATTTTATTCCTCTCCATAAAAAGCATTCACTAGAACAAACATCACAAGTATTTAAATAGACTAGAACATAAAGCTACACAATCCAAAGGAAACATGACATATGACAATGCAATTTAGCACCATCACCACCCCACACACACAAATATAGGCTCAGACGTTTAAATCAAGAAGGGCAGTTAATGGGTAGTATTTTAAAAGCATGGGAAGTTCTTCAACTAGTGCTGAAAAGACCACAGGAAGCCCTCTCTAGGAAGGCTTTGGTGAGCCCAAGGTCTTTCTCCTTGGCAGTTGCCCATGTTCAAGCAGGACAGGCGCAGCTTCTGATGCAAATCACAGACAAAACTGAGTGTCATTGCATACTGGTTTTGCCTCAGATCAATTCTCTACCTTGACTCTTTGTAGGTACCAAATAGCCTGAGAGAAAGTATAGAACCTTGCAGAATCCCAAAGCAGGACTTCCAAGTGATCCATAAGTCATCTTCCAGCACAGTCTTCTGAAATGTCCATGTAGGCCTGTAACTACTGCCAAGTATTCCCTCCTCCATAGTGACTGCACCCTATCCTGAGAGCTAACATGCTTGACAGTATTGCGAGCCACTGCAAGATCCAGGAGAACCAGCATGTTGGCATTCCTGCAATGGCCATTCCACAGAATGGCCAAAGAAATTTCTCTTCCAAATAAAGACCAGGACCCAAATCAAAATGAATCTAATGAGTTTCATCTAAGAGTAATTATAAGTACCATAAGTATTAGGAAACCACTGGAGGACTTTTTTAATGCCCATATTAAAAGGAGGTTCAGTCACCTCTCTCAGATAAATAGATGTTGTCACAATGTACGTTTCTGTTTCCTCTTTCCTACAGTGTCTGAAAATACCCTTTGCCTTTCTGCTGCTTTTCCTCATCTCATTTAGCTTCCCAGAAGAGTGAAGCTATCACATTTTTGCAGTGTATACTGATTCAGTCAAGGAAGCATCTCATACTAAAGAGGCAGCCTAAGGAACTCCACAAGACACTTCTGCCTTCCTTCCATCTTGTTTGTGTTGCTGCTGTCAAACATGGCCTGATTTTCTCCTCCTCCTTCTCCCCTAGACTGTCTTCAGCTGCATTCAGAAATTCCTGCATCTGTATTTACTAACCATTTGCAATTGCAGAACATTCAGTATAAACAAGCCAGATGCTTTTGTGGTTCCAATTAAAATCTGGCTGAACAAATTTGAGGGCAGCAGAAAATGCACCACTTAAAACTTCCAACTTTTCTACTGGAAGATTAACAGCCTCTCAGGTTGTTCATAGCATGTCCTGACAGAGCAGACAAGATAAAATGAGATAATGGTGTGGGTTTTTTCACAACCAGCAAATAGTTACAACAGCTTCAAATGCAGGGAAAAAACAACAACACAGAACTGGAGGCATCATTATAGCATGGCTGTACAGTGTAAGGCCAGCAACGTGAGCTGAATCTCCAAAGGGGATTGAAGCCCCAAAAAGGGATTCAATCAAGTCCCTTTTTTATATTCTGAACCATTAAGTAGACTGCAGTGTGAAAAAAATAATAATATTTTATCCTGCTATTAAAAGAATTTTGCCTTTAATGGCTTCTAATGGGTTTATCAGTTTTAGGAGCTGTGGATGGTTTAAGGAAACAGGTACAGTAATAGCAGGGGTGGGGAGACTCATCCACCTGCAGCAGCAGAAGGTCAAGGTGGCAGTTGTTCACCTCTGGATAAGAGTGTTGTGCTTTTTTTCAGAACCATGGACAGGGACGGGGAAAGGAATAGGCTGCTTTTTCCTTGGTCTCTGTTCATCGCTACAGTGGCTCAATGGGATAATAAACATGCTCCACTCCCAGGGAGATGCAGTTTGGGAGAACATCTGGCTCCATGCTTGGGCTTTTGTTCATGGCCACTGCAGTCTGTGCAACTTTAGCTGCCTCAAAGGCTGCTTTCAGGTTCCCATTGCCATTCTTTCCAGCCCTCACCTCTGGCTGGAAGTGGCATGTGAATTTCTAGTGCCACCACTGACCTGGAAGTGAAAGGAAGGGAGAAGAAGCTTATTCTCGGGAGCTGAATAAGAGGCAAGGCTTTGCACACTGCTTTTGGTTGGGATGGGGTTGTGGGATCTAGCTGAACAGTAGCATTGGCTGAGCCAAAAGCATCATGTTAAAAAAAAATTCACATACCACTTCTGCACTGGCAGTGCCCACACAATATGGAATTAAAAGACATGTAGACTTTAGAGCATCTTGACATTTTGAAATAAAAGCAGGCTTGCTGGATAAGAAGCGATACCTCCTGCTACTTATTCTTTTTCCTTTTTAATTTTTGTCTTTTTTAAACTCAGACTGAACATTTTCCCAAGCCAAAAACAACAACGTAAAGGTGCCAACCACTTCCAATCTGCCAAGCATCACTCCCAGCTTGAAAGTAGATGGTTCCACTGATATTTCTGCCATGAGAATATCAGCTCTGACTCTTAAGCAGCTGGGTCCAGCCAGCTGCTGCCAGAGAAGTTGGCCATCACTGTTTTGGCCTGTAAGAAAGGCTGTGGTGTGCTTGTTCCAGCTTCTGCTGTGTATACCATGGCCAATATTGGTGGTCTCAGTTTGAAAAGAGGTAGCCCTTAAAGATTAAATCCTCATGGGATTTGTTTTGTTTGCGACTCAATAGAGACATAAATGAGTTAGCAGAAATCCAGTTTCTGGATACTTGCAATAGCATTATAAGCATCATCGCTTGGAAGTAAAGCCCCCACCTCCACTAGTTTCTGGATCACATTATGAGGATAAATTAAGGTGGAAAACATGTGCATATGCCATGAGTAAAAAAAAACCTTGTTAAAATGAATAATTGGAGATCAAGACGCGGACACCAGTCATCAGCCCTAACCTGGCATTAAACAGCGGTGTCAATCCAGCTCTCCTGCCTACCTAACCCAAAATGAGGCCTGAGGTTTGCAACAGAAAGGCTACGTGACACCAGCTGGAACATCTGTTCAAAGTGATTTTCGCTCACCAACCACATCAAAGCAGGCCTCCTGTGAGTTATGAGCTGAACATCACAAGTGGGATTAAAATCATGTTTAATAGTTTGATATGCCATAAACTATTTATATTGCCAGAGCCCAATGGCTGTATGGAAATTCATATCCTGCATGCCAGGAAGGAGCAGAGTGAGGTTGCCACTTCTGCTGACTCTTCTTTGAGCATTCACAGCTTTCTCCTTCTATGCTAACACTCCTCTGTTTATGTTAACAGTGTTGGGTTATTTTCAAAAGGCGAGAGAGGCTGGGAAATGTGAAAGGACTCTTGGTAAGCTGGATAAGTGGATGGAGGTGCTAGGAAGGGCTGGGGCAGAAACTGGAGTTCATTCAGGACACCCACATTTGCAAGGATATTTTAACAGACAACTCTTGAAATTGGACCAGTGCCGTGGATTTTAGCCATCAGGGCCATTTCTGTATGTCCCCTGAAAGACTTTCCTGAGCCACTGGCTTCCCTGGCCCTTCCATTTGGGAACCGATGAACACTTTGCTTGGTCCATTGATACTTATGGACTGATTGATTTTATTTGCACCATGCCTTTATACCAACAACAACAACACTCAAGACAGCTTATAGGCATAATTAAAATGGATTCAAAAGTTAAATATGTTTAATTTTTATTTATTACTGTTTTTTATACTGTAGACTCAGAGTGGGGTGTTACAATCATCTAAAATGTACTCACAGAGCGGGTTTAGGACCCCTGGACAAGGTCTAGAGGGATATAGGCTTCTCAGGTTCCCAGATCTGACATCAGCAAAGAGCTGCACTCTTGGATTGGGGGATCTGCGCTTGGAGAAGGCTTCCTCCACAGTGTTCAGCCAGAGCAGGAAGAGCTGCACTGGCTGTTCCTCCAATACTGAGCACCACCTCAGAAAATGCATCCCAGCAGTCCCTTATCCCCACTCCCTCCCATTCCAAAGGATCAGCCATCCAGCTGTTTTGCAGAATGAGTGCAGAAGTAACCTTCACCACTCTGCATAGGATACCTAAAGGCAGCCTCTAAAATATAATAAAAACGTCATCGCCCAGTCTGAGCTAAGCTAAAGATCCACTTACAGAACTTCTTGAATAAAGTGGTCTTTAAAGTGGTGCCGGCAAAGCAGGGGATAAGATGGCAGTTGAGTGAGTCTGTACCAGAAGGGCAGATTAGAGAAGGAAAGAGATCATTTAACTGATTTCAGAAAGAGAAGTTCCATTTGTTTATTAAGCTCTGAGTTCCTCTTTCAGTCAGGAGATTGTCAAGGGCAGCTAATCTCATCCAGACAAAACAAGCAGACTGAAAAGAGAGGTAACACACTGCAAAAATCAGAACACAGAAGATGAGTTCACCACCGCCATCATCATACACACGAAGTACAAAATGGCAACCTAAGATCATTAGGAAGTTTCCTTATACTGTGTCAGGCCATTGTATTGTTGACACTGGCTGGAAGCAGCCCTCCAGGGTTAAAGGCAGGAGACGCCAGGGACTGGACCAGAATATTCTGCATGCAAAGCATATGTTCTACCACTGAGCTACAGCCCCTCTCTATGGCACTAGTGACAGCTTCAGCTATTTCAGTAGGCAGAATATGTCACAAGAACATTTACCATGAGCCCAGACTCTCAACAAATTTAGACTGGATGTTTCTGCTCCATTCACCCCTGAGGAAGTCACAGCTGGTTATGGTAACATACTACAGGACTTGGTTGCCATGATGGGTTCTCCATGGTTCTGCCTTTGAAGAGTCATTAGAAGCTTCAGCTGGTCATGATTGCTGTAGCAAGAATGTCAGTGGAGAAGTGACTATATTCCATTGTCTATCCTGCAATGTTTGCAGATTTGTTTGTAGGCACAATTCAAGGTGCTGGTGATTGCCCTCAAGATCATAAATGGATAGGTCCAGAATAATTGAGGGACTTCCTCCTCATCTTCTAACTTGCCCAGTCCCGAAATTCCGATGGCCCTTCTCTGCATCCCTTCCTAGAGTTTGATGATGATGAAAGATAGGAGCTTCTCAGTGGCCCCACAAGCGCTGGGGAGCACCTTTCCCTTTGAGGCCATGGGGCCTCCTCTGCTTCAGAAGACATTTTCTTCTGAACAGCTAGGGCAGTGGAACAGCTAGGGCTGGACCTCAGGTCTAATGCCCAGGAGCCCCCAGCTCAGAAGGCCCCTAATGACTCCCCAGAGTGCAGCAAATAATCAGGACAGTGGAAAGGAACCAACTGAAGCAGAAGCTGCTTAGCCACAGCCTCCTGTTCATAGTCATATTTTCTAAAACAGTTTAGAGTCAGGGACCAGCCAGCTTGGCATGTCCAGGTGTTCATTTTATTCAATTTATTTTAATATAAATTATCATTTTTTACATGAGAGTGGTGCTGCTTGCCAAGTAAGTGTGACAGCAGAAGCAATTCCTTATTCTATAACATTATGATGGTGCTAAGATTTGAGTTTAAACTGTGAAAGTACAGCACATGCACAGAATCAACCTCTCTCTCTCTCTCTCTCTCTCAATCAGGGTTGGCAAGCTTTTTTTGTTTGTTTTGCTCTGACATGCCAGGAATATGAAAGCAGTTGTGAAGCCTGGAATGTAGGTGGAAAGAAGGAGAGAGAGAGAGAGAAATGTTGGCTTTTGTGCTTCACAATTTGAATATTACACACGGCCAACTCAACAGTCCCCCTTGGAAGGCAGGCTGTGGCACTCTGGGAGTTGAAGGCCCTTTTTCTATCTCCAGACATGTAAAATTGCACCTTCAGCCCAGCCTCTAAATTACCTAGCTGCACCACTTTGTGGAGAACTGCCTTTGATTCCATAAGCATGGATAGCTTTGACACTTTTCACCTTCTTAAAAGTCTCCAGATAGGGGAAGGAGTCACAGCTCTCATTTTAATTCTAGGCGAAAGAAAAGTCTGTTTCCAAGTATTTGAAGTTTGGAACACAATGGCCCTGTGCCCTATGACAACTGTCAGATCAGGACACGCTTTTTTTTAAGAGGCTGAGCCAGCAGACTAGATAATTCAAACTAATTACAAAAAGCCAGCCATGAATTATCAATTGCAACCAAGTGGACTTACATTACACTGAAGGATCTTTTATGTAAATTTATGTAAATTGGACTTTATTTCTGGTGGGGAATCTTTGGCATGCCATTGCCAGATCATTAGAAAGTGTGATTCTATTTGCAAATGAAAGATCAAAAGCATTTATTCATTATTAGTAATCTGCTTCTTAAATAAGCAAGTTAAAGAGCAAAAGGGACCCTGCTCTTTTAAGATACAAGAAGATCCTTCGGTGCATCTTAAGCATAGCAATAGGGAAGCAACTAAAAGAAGTGTGATTCATACTTTACACAGGAAGGTGATTAGCTGTTGTTGTCTAACAATAGGGAAGTGTCAGGATGCCTGCAAATGAATTAGGACTCTGCTATATATCTTGGGACTGTTATAGGAGCACATTTCATTTATATTCCAACATGTGCCTGCCTTTATTGTAATTTGGATTGCACACTTTAAAATGAGATTAGGGTAAATTGAAAATACCTATAATTTCTCATCATAATTTCCCAGGCAAAAGGCAGATGGCTGTACTCCCAACAAAGCAGGAGTCCTGGCTTGGTAAAATACCAACAGCTCTATGAAGTTGGAGCCAAAGGAGGATGGCTGATCACAACCCACATTGTCGACTGCCATCCAAGTTATTTATTTTCTGTCTTCCATCCATCTCCCTTTTGGAGCTCCACCATTTTCACCAGGACTAGCTAAAGCTTCCGCCAATCTCTTTCCTACTGAAACCTGGATGATTGTATGGTTCCTCGATGAAAAAAAAATGTATCATGGTGGAAGAAATTCCCTAGAAAATAGAGTTTCTTGCACCCACCATTAAACTGGTTTTTTAAAAGAAGTTAGGAGACTGCTTTCAGAATCTACTTTGCTTTTCACTAGAAACCCAAGGTCCATTCAAACTAGTGACTGGGAGGGATAAGCCATACATATCCTATGAGCAATTATTTGAAGGTAGGTCCTCCTTTCACATTGAATCCTTGGAAATAGGAAACAAGGATGTCTTTAAGCATCTGTATGCTCAGAAATACATTTTCAGTGGCAAACTTGAACTTGGAGGTTCTTCATACAGAATCCAAAGCTGCTTTTATTCCCCACTGAAGCTGGTCTGGCTTGGGGTCTCTTAGTTGTTGCTAGTGCCAAAACACTAGGTTTGGAAATACTAGTTGATCTACCAGAAATCACATACGAACCTACCAGTAGATTCTGAGCTATCTCTGGGTCTCTAACACACACCTACAGTGAACCTGGAAAACACACCTGGATGTGTTTTCGGCTTGGTTAGTGAATCCTATGAAATGAGCATATGTAATGAAATATTTCCCTTGCAAAATACTAGATTTCCAAGGCATATATGCAAAAGTTCTAAAGAAGACAAATCAATAAAGAAAAGGATCCATCAAAGGAGACATGTGCAGGTGTAAAACTCTCATTACAGAGTTGTGTGTATTTGCTTTTTAAATTGTTTAACATGTCTTCTGGTTTATATTAGGATGTCTAGAGAATTTTGCCTCTCATATCTTGTCTTTTGTCACTGAATTTCAGATATCATATCCAACAACATGTTCATGAAAACGAGTCCAGTAATCAAAACTGATGTCTTTGCTATATTGTGTTCAGAGAACTCATTTAGCTGACCAGACATTTTTGCTTATTTGTTCAGCCAAATTTCTTGACACACAGTTTTTTAAAAGAATACTTTTTACTGATACTTCAGAAAACTGGATGTTAAGGAAATAACCATTTGGGTTGACTAGTGGCACATTAACAACCTCTGCTTCTTTGTATTTTCCGGCTCAAATAGCCTGAAACAACATATGGTCTGTTTGCAAAATGTAGCCAAGAGTGCAGGGATTATCCTTAATACAGTGCTATGAAGAATATAAGTGAGGCTTGTCAGGTTCTGTATCAGGTCTCCAACACTTACTAAACAGATGTTTCCAGGAAGCTCACAAGACCTTCCCTTTGTTACCCTCATAACTCCTGTAACTTTGTTTCTACTTAGTCAAGATTTCTGAAATGTGTGGATGTAGAGAATTTCACTTATGTTTGAATCATGTGAACATAACCTGTCTGCAGTTTCAAACTTGAGCAAGAGTGGAAGAAAATTCACAGAGCATCTGCATTCCAAAACTTTACTCTTTAATAGTATGCACTTTTGATAATGTATATTTAAATCATGTCTGTTTTCTTAAAACCCATGAGATCATAGCCAGTTGCTGGAGAAATGGGTAGAAACTATTGGCTTCCTGTGCCTTCTGCTCAGGTCAGGAGTATTGGCATTTCTCAGCAAAAGGCCCAGGTGGATCATGAATAATTTGCAATCTTTTGAATGAAAGCTACAGAACTCTTAGCAGCCAGCCTCCTCCTGTAGCACCATCTTCTCTTCCCATCCCCTATTCACACATTCAAGAGATCTGTAACACCTTTAAGGACTCTGACTCCACAGCACGCGAGGGACTGACGGCACTGTTGAATTGCCTGATTAATATTCATGAGAAGCAGATGGCCAGCTGGACAAACAAAAGAAGTGTCTTCTCCATCTGGCCAGTAGAACTGTTGGAAAGAATGCTCATTCTCTAGTAAGCAAAGTTAGGCTGGGAAGGAAAAGCGAAGAGAAAGTGAGATACTGGACCCCTGACCTGTTCAGAACTTGCACTCTCTGGTGATAGAGAGCTGTCTTCTTGTCAAGGTTGTGCAAGAACTAGTGATGATTACTGAGGGATAAAGGGCATAATCCTATGGAGAGGCATGGTTTGAACTTGAAGTCCTACACTGAGCTGGAAGTTGGACCCAAAGGCCTTCTCTGCCCCATTCAACTCTACTGCTCTATTATTCTACCATTTGCTGCTTTGATGCGCCTATCTCAGAGGCTTATGAGCACCCAGTGCAGAGTGGGGGAAGCAGCAGGGTTGGTCTCCAGCTCCCTATTCCTCCCATTGGCCATACAGCTAGATTGCCATTTTCAGCCATCTAGTTGTGGTGTTTTGGAGGGAGAGGGAAAGAGGTTCAAGTGCCATCAGGACACCTTGCGCTTCCAATCTTCTCCCCACCTGTGCACTGTCCTCTTTCCTACTCTCTGAGGTTGACTTTCCAACTTGGGAGAATCAGCCAACACAGGTCCTTCTGCACTGGCTGTGAGGAGTGAGGGACCTGGAGTAACCTGGAGATCTGGGAATCCAATGTATCCTATGACTCTGTCGGCATTGACTAGAGGCCACAGGAACACTTTTGGAAGAAAGAAATGCTGCTGATTCTCTGAGGAACTAGCACAAGCGAAATCACTTCATATGCCCTTGAGCTGAGCACTAGTTAGATTCTTTCAATAAACCAGGAGCCTTCTCTGTGGCTGCCCCCAGGCTCAGGAACTTCCTGCTTTCACCCTTGTTCTTTCTCCAGCAGAACAAAGTGCTTTTGTTAGGGTTTGCCTTTGTCTGGTCTGCTGGTCTGCTGCTGAAAGAGGTTTTAATTTGTGTTTATGTTATTTGGTGCACTTCTTGTTGTGCTTGAAAATAACTCTTCAGTTTCTCTTAACTTTCATTAAGCTTTTCTTTTAATGTTGCTCTTATAATTGCTAGTGCTATTTTTATTGGTGTAATGGTCTGAG
>JAIXND010000621.1:11459115-11584482 GCA_023646645.1 Varanus salvator macromaculatus
TCCAGCTTGCCTTGATTCATGGATCTTACATTCCAGGTTCCTATGGAGTAAAGATCTTTGCAGCATCGGACTTTCCTTTCACCTCCAGATACATCGGCAACTGAGTGTCCTTTCGGCTTTGACCCAGTCGCTTCATTCTTTCTGGCGCTACTAGTACTAGCCCTCCGCTCTTCCCCAGTAGCATATTGGACACCTTCCGACCTGAGGGGCTCATCTTCCGGTGTCATATCGTTTTGCCTTTTGGTTTTCATGTCCATGGGGTTTTCATGGCAAAGATACTGGAGTGGGTTGCCATTTCCTTCTCCAGTGGATCACCTTTTGTCAGCGCTCTCTTCTATGACCTGTCTGTCTTGGGTGGCTCTGCATGGCATAGCTCATAGCTTCATTGAGCTACGCAAGCCCCTTCGCCACGACAAGGCAGTGATCCATGAAGGAGACTTTACCTTTACTTTGTTCATATAGATATTCTAATATAACCTTCTATGCTCTTTGGGGCACTTTATTAAATCCATAAGAACAACCACAGACACAGCCACAGCTTCAACAACAAAATCAA
Organism: Varanus salvator macromaculatus; assembly: GCA_023646645.1. NCBI lineage: Eukaryota > Metazoa > Chordata > Lepidosauria > Squamata > Varanidae > Varanus > Varanus salvator. The sequence goes on from JAIXND010000621.1 coordinate 11,459,672, forward strand.
TTGACAATCTAACAGTTAAGAGTAATAAGCACCGTTACTACTAATTGACCACCAGGAGTCTGGGAAACAAAAAGTCTATAGCCCAAGGTATAAGCCAGCCAAACGAACAGTGTGGAGGGGTAGACACACCTCTCCAAAAGCTCTGTGACACAATCCACTGCTCCACCTTTGTGGAAACACTTTGGAACAAGTTCCTTATTTATCCACCTGACATATCATGTATGCAGCTCCCTCACTCAAGCTGTGGGCCTTTATGCGCAGGCCTTGCACCAAAGTCACTGTATTCCTCTCAGATATCCTGCTTACCTCTTACCCAGGATTCATGGAAGACACTCAACCCCTTTCACTCTGGCTCTCCTTCTCAAGCCTTCAAGGATATCAGCAAAGCACTCACCTCTCACCACAAGCCTTAGCCCCAACGGTCTCAGGCCAGCTAAGGTAACTTAGATATCCCTGCATTTTCCTATTCCAAGGAACCCAGACTGGCTTACAAGGTGCACCTCTGCTCCATATTATCCTCACAACAATGTCCTGGTGAGAGTCAGTGACTTAACCAGCTAGCCAGTGAGCTTCATGCCCTAGTGGAGTCCAGAAGCTCCATTTGGAAGCCAAATTTTCCAAGTGCCAGACCAGCACTCTAACTACAAAGCCACACTGTCTCTAATTGCCGTGGTTTCCATGTCTCTCACCTTCTTTCTTCACCACGATCGCTCCCTTCATCACCTCCTCTCACACCAATTGTTATCAGTAAATCAAAACAGTGAAACAACACAAGTGTATTCTACATACAGGGACCAAGGTGCTTGAGAACTGGGTGGGGTGGAGCCCCATTGCCACTGGTCCTTTTTGGACTACACTGTCCCAGTTGGAATTTTTATTTCTTCAGTTCAGGGAAACTTCTCTGCCATTGCTTAAGCAAAGGGGTTCAGTTCACATTCAGAGCTTATATAGGAGTGGGAGATGCCTCTGTCTTCCTGGTTCTCCGTGTGGCCCTGATCTAGACAGATGGTTCCAGAACTTCCCAAGCAGGTCCACATGTGGCTAACCAAAGACCCCACCAGTAGCCCTGAAGTTCCTATCTGTAACCCCGTGTCTCCATATAGGCTTCTGTGACCCTAGAAATGATGTTCCAAACTGTATTATGTTAGGAATATTGCTTGCAAGAGCTAAAATTAAAATAAATAATATAGGAAAAGAAGAAGAGCATACTAGGCAAAATTAAACTAAGTGTATCAAGAGAAAGGTGCAAGGAAATGAACATTAACTTTGGATGCAAACATTGAGAATAATCTTGAATTTTTATCCCTCCCTCCCACGTGCTATACTTTGTTCCATTGCCTGACAGCCAATCTCCTGCGTAAAGTAGCATTTTTCTTCCTCTGTGTTTCTTTTTCCCCTTTTCCCCGCCTTTTAATTTGCCTTTCCTTCCTTTCGCGCCAGCTGCATCTTAGATGTATGTTGCCATACTCTTTTTTTTTTTAATAAAGAAAAGGGGAAGAGGGAAACAAAAAAAAAAAGTAGGAGCCTTAAAAGCTGAAAGACCCATGACACCAATCAGGACTTGGCAGAGAAGTTTAGGGTGATGAAAGAGTATAAATGCCATTTTCAAATTAGCACATGCCCCTGAAACCATTACACAGTGCAGTGTTAAATGGGAACGGTTCAAAGCACTGAATTTCATTTCCTTAAATGGGATTTGCAGCCACTCTTTATTCTCATCTGTATGGTTACATGCACATTAAATGCAGGTTGGTTTAGGCATTTCTGTCTGGTGGGAGAAGATGGTGAAGATCCAGAGGAGGTGAGGGAAGATAATGGGCATTCTTGACCTGGGAGTATTTTCTCCTTTTTGAATATTTATACTGGAGGAAGTGTTGAATTCTTTCAGTCTATATTACTGTGCACACTAACCTGGGAATAATCCCACAGGATTTTTGAGGCTTGCGCAGGATTGTGCTGCACATACAGGGCACTGGGTGGATCTCCAAGGACACCTTTTCAGATAAGTGGGGAGTATGGCAGGTTGGATCCTAACAGGTTCATCACAGCACCAGAGGTGGGTTGCATGTGTGAAGAGACTACTACTGATCCAGCACCAGGGACTGTATCCAGTGTTGGTTAAACTTAGAGGAAATCTATTGAACCAAATAGGACTTCAGGGAGATAAAATTACATCGGGCAACTCCGGAGACAGTCACCACATGCAAAATCCTCCTCATTGGGTTCAGAATTCATGCATATTATTGAGAGTGGAATAAATGAAAAGTGAGGCACAGAGCATACAGTGAATGCGCCTCTGCCGATATCAATTTCACTTGATATTGGCCAATTTCACTTAGCCACTGCCCTCATATCACTGTCACTTAAGTGATGCCACCTGGAACAAGCAGCTGTTTGGCCACAGAAAGCTGGACTAGTTGGGTCCTTGGGCTGATCCAGCGTGTCTCTTCTTGTTTCTTATGATCCGTGCACTGCTAGCAGCAGCAGCAGCAGCCCTGAAACCTTCTCTTCTTCGGTGGCCCTGAGGAGGACAATGGAAGATGATGCATAGAGTCTTCTGAAGTGCCTCCGCATCCATACATGAGACCCAGATTTCAGCTATAGGTGTGACACTGACCTTGCTTCACCATGCACGGAATTCCCCCATCTTTCTCCCCACTCCGGCTTCCACAGGAATCCCGCTTCTCTTTCCCGCTTTCCGTGCCTTGCAATGGCCTCAGTGCAGACAAAATGTGCATTTTGTTAAGCTCAACTTCACAGGCCTTCTGTGATCCCAGCATAGCCTCCATAATGATGCTTTATTCCGAATGGATGTATATATGGGACTCCAAGCCATGACGCCCTCTGCTTTGATAGTTTTGTGTTGATTTTCTGTGTGTATGTGTTTATGCTATTTCTTCCTGACCTGCCCACCAGCAGGGCTCATGGATTAGTTCTCAGTTGGTACAAGATGCCAAACAGTGCATAATGGAGCATCCGCCTCCAGCAATTGTGTCAGCCAGAACACAATTGGGAAATTGAGCCCATCTGGCTCAAACAGTACAGAGGGAACAGATCTGTTGCATGACAAGAGCCTCCTGCTTCACATTTTCTCTGTGACAACTTAATTTGCCACACAGGAATTAACCCCCTTTTCACCAGCTTCAATATGTAGCCCTTCAGCCACTTTGGCCTTTTCTTTTCTTTTCTTTTCTTTTCTTTTCTTTTCTTTTTTCTTTTCGGAAAGGCAGGCAGGCAGGCAGGCCAAAGTGGCTGAAGGGCTACATGTTGAAGTTTTGCTGAATGGTTTGCAAATTAGGGAAGCCTGCGCCCACCCCACTGCCCAAGACTGTTGAAGGCATCTTGCTCATACAGAGCCATCTGCTGACTATTCAAAGACTGCTGTTTGACACCAGGCATGTTGCATAGCTGAATCGGTGCATATGACCCTGTGTGTAGGTTGCTCCTTGCAGGTTGCAACAGAGGCTATACGGCATGGTTCTAAACTATACCATTTCAGCCTGCAAGCTGTAGGTATGACATCTGTATATCTGAGCACGTTTGCTTGTGCATTTGTTTAATGCCTATGCAGCAAAAACCTGCAAGCACATGGTCTCATGGTTAGGTTAGAATCTGCTCCCTTGTATCTACTTTTCTAAAAATAGGAAGCATTTTAGATTGGGGAGCTGCATGTCATTTCCCAGCTGTCACCTGGCATAGGACAGTCCAGGAACAGATTGATCATTTCATCTGCGATCTGTATAAACCAGACTATTGTAATTCCCTGGCAAGTGTGTGTACATGCACTTACCCACATGTGTGTGCGGGCACGCGCACACGTCTTTGCTGGAATGCCAGTTGGATGCACATATGTGCTTGAATTCTCTTCACCATTTTGTAGCACATTTGGATAATTGTATGTTACCACTTGATATGTCGTTATCTGTCCTCAGACTTAGAATTGTCTCCCATGACAGAGAAGGTACTGAAGCCTGCTTGTACTTTCCTTCATCATTACATTTCTGTATCAAACAATAGCCATATTGTTTGCTGTAATCTTGTAGTAAATTCCACCAATAAATAGTCACAGGCTTTTGATACATTTCCTCCTACAGACACACGCACACTGAATGGGTTCAGACAACACATCAAACCATGCTGGTTCTTTACCATTGTTGGTCTGTCATGTTCTCTGAACCCAGTCATACTATTTCACATGGTAAGTCTGAGCTTTGAAATCATGATAAGAAACATTGTTTTGCTCTGTGGTTTCTGCATCACACCATGGCTTTTGTATTGTCTGAACACAGCCATGGTATAGGTTGTATTGATGGGGGGATTTCCCCCCACTCCTGGACATCCAGGTGGTCATAAAAAAACTGCATAGTTTCTCTTCATATATGTAGATAACAACTTCTCTTTGGTACTCAAGGAATAAAAAGAACATTCTAGAATAATGCAGAATGATTATTCTAGAACATTCTAGAATAATCAAGGTACAATATGAATGTTGGAAGTATCCTTTGTGTCAGACTTCCATGTGTATAAAATGCATTGGGGTGGGGGGCAGGATCTGACCTGCTACTACAAAAACTGGACAACAGTGACATGCAATGAGTTTTTTTTAAATACTCTTTTAGTATGAAGAGCCCTCTCTACAGAATTGAAATGGAAGCTGTCAGAACTGTCAAACTTGCAGGACAAGTCAGCTTCCAGAGTGAAGGAAAATCACTTAGCACCTCTTTAAGCATTCCCCCCAAAATGGGACCCCATTCACTGATCTATCTGGAAGTTAGCATTAGTGAATGCCATTAAAATAGTAAACCTCAAAGTTAAGGGTAGGGATGGACAAGCATTTCAGTTCAGTTCTCAAATGATTCAAAAATGCTTGTTTTCTCAAAATGTACACAGATTCATGAATTTCCATTTACAGCTGGAAAATGTACACTTCTTTGTAAAAATGCACTCTTTAAAGGATGGCTCTCTCCTGAAAGTAATAGGAAGCTTCTTTAATCATTAATATGATGGGGTTTCTTGGTTCGATTTAACCGAAATTTGGCAGGCAAGACTACTACTCAGATAGTAGACTGCTGACACATTTTAATACCATGTAGATAAGAAATAGCAAGGGTAAGGCTATAGACAAAAGCATACAGGCCAGGTCTCCACTGAAGTCAATGTAAAAACTACAAAAATAAAGCTGACAGGAATGAAGCTGCAACAAAACAAATACAAGGGTGGCTTTTAGGGGAAGACATGAAATAAAAGTGACTTTCAAAATCTAAAATGAGATTTTAAAATGATTTTTCCCTAACTTACTGCATAAGCTTCCCTTTCAGGGTCTCATGTGGTCTAGTTGAGGAAAAATAACACCATGTGATGCTGATGACGGTATAGATTAGCTTTCACACTGCAAAGGAAAAGTCTTGCCATCTTCAGCCTGTGGAGTTAACTCTCTGGGTCAACAAATCCTCTGTGTGCATATACACAGAGAGACAGAGACTCACAGAAGCAAAATGACCTTCCCAAAGTCACTCAGGAAAAACTCTGGAGAACCAGAAATAATTGCTCATAAACGTGCTCTTGCAGCCATCTTTTGTTTACAAAAATGTAATTTCATGTTGAGAAAACCAGACTTTTAGCACACTAAGGTCAAATAGGCCTGCTGGTTAGCTCATGCACCACCATCCATCACAGCTACAAAACAATGCATGGAAGCCACACAGCAGGAAGATACAATTCCACGCTCAGAGGTGTGATGGCTAATAGATTGGCTGCTGTCTCTTTACAGATCCACCCCTCGTCAATCTGTCAGTAGAACCTCAGCCTGTCCTTGAGGACAACACCATAAAGTTTCACTGCTCTGCTAAGGCCAACCCTGCAGTCACCCAATACAGGTAAGAGCTCCAAACAGGACTGCCGTATGTTTTGTTTGCTTTTCCATTTGTCTGTTTTGTTTTTCCACTCTTCATTAGTTTCCCTATAACCAATTGTGCCTGGGAAGACATACAACACAAATAAAATCAATATGAATCAAATTGAAACATAAAACAATCAATTAAAAACAAGAATGTTGTGCAAGTTCTTCAGGCATCCTGCCATGAGAGAATTGCTTGGTACTGATTCGTTCACTGATCATGTGGAGTTGTTTGCTTGTTTGTTTTAGCTAAATGGTTACTAGTGAGAGCTGACTGAACCATTGCATAAGTTGAACATTTGTCATGAACGCCAGTTCAGTCTTCTGTTTCAGTCTTCATAGGAAGTGCTATTGCCTGAAGATGTCCATGGTAGAAAGTCTAAGGCAGTGGTGGCGAACCTATGGTACGGGTGCCACAGCAAGCACACAGAGCCCTCTCTGTCAGCACATGAGCCACATTGCCCCAGTATCGCCCCAGCAGCCGGGCATCAGGTAACAGTGCACATAGGGGTCATGCGCATGCTTGGAAAGGAGTATTGGTGCCAGGCAATGACGTCACGAGCCGCAACTCATTAGCCGCGACTTGTCCGAGCTTTCGCATGGCTGGTCGGTACGCTGCCAAGGATGGATGGAGAGAGAGAGAGATGAGAGAGAGAGAGGGAGGTATTTGCTTGGACTGGCTGTGAGTTTTAATACATTCATTTTTATTTACACAAGATTCTAGCTTTGGGTTTCCTTATGAAAAATTGAAATGTAATATCTAAGATTTAGCAAAGAGATGTTCTAATTAAGAGACTGAGATTCTTCTAATGTTGTGCTGACCCCTGGCATATTTGAATCTGCAGTGTTGGCACATTGTTATAAATAAGTGGGTTTTGGGTTGCAGTTTGGGCACTTGGTCTGTAAAAGTTTCAGCATCACTGGTCAAAGGGATACAGTCTGATGAGGTGGCATTTCTGGGAAGATGCAAAGCCATAGCTGCTTCCGAAATGGGAATAGTGGTTTCAGGCAGTCGCTCGGAAGGGAAGCAGACCGTGTCTGAGTGCTTCAGCAGTTCCAGGAAAGCAGTAAGAGAGAGGAAATGCGTAAACTGGGCTTCCTTCCTCTCCTCATGCTTCCTGTGTGGTCCAAAACTGGCAGGGTACATATGTGCAACCTCCTGTGGGTAATATGCAAATGCATCTCTTTCGTAGGAGCTGGAATTGCAAAGTGGAATTTAAGCATACGTGAGAATCTGATGAGTAGTGAAAATTTTCAATATCAAAAAAAAAAAAAAAAAAGCTCAGGTACTTTGAGAGGTAAAGAATACCAATTGCTGGCTTTATTAGAATGGCTTTCAGAAACACACATACATGTGTCAGATTACAAGAGAGAGAGAGTCTCAAGGGTTAGCACCCAGTTGACTGGCAGAAATGTGTACATGGTACAAAGCCTAACACAGAAGCATAGCTAAACACAGAGCTCTTTTCCAAAGTTCTTCATTCTGCTTTCAACTTCCAATCATTGAACTGGAAGCAGGTAGGAAGTCCATTGAGCTCAGAAGAGTTGGACTTTCCAGCATCGGTGCATCCCTACACTTACCCTGTCGTTGCCTATCCAAGCTAAACCATGCATGGCCATCAAGGACAGGAAAAAGAATTTGGGGTGGGAGCCAGGAGTTGGCGCCAGCCAGAATGTTTAGACTCATCTCGGCTTGATCAGTAGGCCTGTGATGAGGTCCAGTGGCCAGTTTGGATAGGCAGAGTCACTCCAGAGCCAAAGAATCCTTCCCTACCAATGGACTTTCCAGTCTGTAGCCGCCAGTGGTTCTATTCACCTCATGGAGCAACACTGAAGAGGCTTTGTGTTCCTGGCACTATCCCACAACATCTCCTGGTGACACGGCTTCTCTTGAAATGTTCTAAAGAATTTTAAGGTGCGTTATTGACTGGGACTGGCCCTGTGAGCAACCACTTACCATATTTCTCGCTGCCTTGCCAAACCAGTTCTGAACTCATAGGAACTGAATAGCAGGGTATCCACAGAATTGCTGGGGTATGGAAACAATGCTGCCCCTCCCAGAATACAGTGAACCCCTCCAGAATTCTCTGTTCGATCCCCAGGGTGAGCAGATGAAGCCAATGACAAGCCTGCCGGTGTGCAGTGGACACTCTTTGTGTTGATGACACTGTTATATGGTAATGGGCTCCAATTGTCTCAGCATTGCAGCCGTCTGTGCATTTTTGTTGGAGCTGCCACTACTGCAGCTACTTCTCGATCCAGCATGTGGTGGCTGTTTAGAGAGCCCTGGCAGTGAGCTAGCAGAACCATCTGCTCGGGGATGCCACTAGCAGAACTCACAGTTCAGAACAAGCATTCTATTATGGAGAGAGATTTGCTTTATTACGTTTCCCGAGTCGTCTTTTACATTCTGAAATAGACAACTTCATTAGCTTCATTGGATTGTAACTTTCTTTGCTGCTTCTGCCAACTGCTGCTACCTTGTCCCAGACACTATCATCAGCCTGGGAGTCCTGGCTTAGTAGATCCGTGGTAGCTGATTTACAGGTGACAACGAGCAGCTGCTCCCTGTGCCTGCCATGCCTCAGCCAGGTAAGGCAGTGCATGTCCCCTGGTCTAGCCATAGCGCAGAAGGAAGGAAAGGTGTATGGCTCCTCCCTGCACAACCCACCACCTGCTCTACATGGAAAGGCAGCTTGCCTGAATGCCGCCCATGTATATCCATTCTGATTTCCATTCGGTGAAACGAGGCTGAGCAGGGACGGGCTTACTGCCTGCTCATCTGATGAAGGGAGGAGGAGTCTCTGTGGTCTCCACAGCTGCGGCACATTGCATATCACATGAAGCCTAGCCTTGTGTATTCTCTCTCTGGTAGTCCACTGCTGCCTGTGCTCTCGCTCTTCTCTGCCTCCTGGTTCCATGATTTGGAGCCTCTACTCCGGCTGCCCCAACTGGTACCCTCCATATGCTTTGCACTGCAATTCCTGTCAGCCGCAACCAGCATGGCCTGTGGGTGGTAATTATGGCTGTGGTCCACGGCTGTGGTCCAAAATATCTGGAGTGCACCAGCTAAGGGAGAGCTGGCCTACATTTATGAATCAGGAAGCCAGGAAGTGATCAGACCTGGGAGGTGTTTCTTGCTTTCCTTGACTGGGCAATCCCCCCACCCCATGGAGGGTTTCATTAGAAACTATATTATGTAGATTGCATACCCTTTCATGAACAGCCCTTGTTTAACTACCTCTGGAGTTTTCTGTTTTGGTGCACTCATGAATATGGAGCACTTGCTTTGACTTCTGGCTGTCATTATCAGCCATATTAGAAACACTGGAAAAAAACAGCTTCCAGAGAAAGATAATATGGAGAAAGTAGTGCATAAAGGACCTGTGGCCATATCATAGGAAATATTAAGTGTTGGGATTGCTGTAATACTGGCTTCAGTGTTTTGGCTGCCACCGCAGAACTACAAAACAAGTTATATGTAGTGACCTAGTTCACATACTGTACAATGCTACCATATGGGTCATTGAATTCTGGGCTGTCATGATGGATGAACCCATCTGTTAACTATGAACAACACAGAAAGAGAAGCCATGGACTGTTGTTGAGTTAATTTAACAATGGGTTGTTCTTACATGTGAACTTGAACTGCAGGTTTTTCATGGAATGGTTTGCCTGGCTATTGAAGTGGAGGGCAAGAGTGGCTTGTTATACATGCTAGTATCACATCATCACAAAGCCATTGGGAGAGGGAGCAGTTGAAGGAGGTTGAAACAAGCAATCCAAGGACTGAGATAACAAAGCAGAGTTTGCTCTATTGTCTGGCAGATAAACCCTCGGTAGAGGGGTGAGGGGAGGATCCCTGTATAGGAAGCAAGTATTATGTGTGAATCAAGTCAATATGTATGCTATGAGGGAATATTTCCTTCATGTTTTAAAGCAGAACTTCAAGATAAGAAACCCCTGGCTCACTACAGAAACATCAGCCTGTGCCTTCATGGGCACTAAGAGAAGTGTAGTGGAAGGCAATTCAATAAGGGTTATAAGATAACAGGATCATTAAATCATGTAGGTATATGGCTATGATAGATAGACAGAGAATAGCTGTGGCATCTGCCAACAACCTTAACTCACTTGAGTGTTTAGATGTATTAAAGCTAAAATGTGCTTATATGTGCTGTCACTTCAAGACAGTTCTCTCAATGCGATGCAGTTTAGCAAGACTGATCTAGGCTAAAGGTTCTTGACTGTCAAGACTGAATGCATCATCCATAGACAGGGGGGAGGGGGGGTTATTTGGGGCTTTAATGTTTGCAAACCATCCAGAGAGCCCTCTGGGCTATTGGGGTAGTATATGAATGCAATCAATCAATCAAATATAATATTTATACTTTTATTATTTAAAATATAAATAAAATATTAGAATTAATAAAAACTGTATCAATAGGGATGGAAAAATGGTCGGGTTTCATTTTCTTCTGTAATTTTAATGAAGTTTTTTCTGTCCTGGATATGATCAAAACTGCAGATTAAAAAAAAAATCTTTACAAAAGCTAACTGGAATAAAATCTGGAGAAACCCAATTGTTAAGGACAGGTATTCCCATGGAAAGGAATATGTTGTAATCAGTGCCATGTAGCTGTTAAAGAGAAGGGGAGGCTGGATTGGCAATCCCAGTTCTAAAGTAACATGGTTGACTCTACTGGGATTCAAATCCAGGATTTGCTAAGCACTCAAAACCATAGACAGACAAATCTCGAAGTTCAGAATCTCCTCTATAGTTTTAATTGCAAATTATTTCTATCCCAAATGTAAGGACATTTGTTATCTTATGCAAGTCCTTCTCAAGAAGAAACTCTGATAAAATCCTCACCCATCCCTAAGGAGTATGCCATTGATTGCCAAATGCCAGGTGGAGGTAGATGGACTGAAAGACAGAAGGACAGAAATCCTTCACGAGTGGGGTCTCACCTTGGATCCTGCAGCTGCCCACTCAATTGCATTAAGGTATCATTTCTCTTTGTCCCTGAGGAGAGAACTTCAGATTCATCCAGTGAATTGATGTCATAAAGGGGCACAGGCAGTATGAGAACCAGATGCAGTACCTGAAGAGGTGAAGCTTGTGAACGGACTCTCCTGGTTTATCTGGAAAGCCCCGTCAATTGCTCTAAACCAGTTTCTTAATACCTGCAGGATTGCTCTCCAAGCTTCTGAATATGAGCCCATAGTCCCTCGTCTGGCAGCTGCACTTCTCACTGATATTTTGGGCCTCCTGCACTTTAGAACTGCATCTACCACTGTACAGCCCTGTGTCCACTCACAGAATCCAGCATCTGCCATGAAATAGGACAACCAACAGAGGAGCACTCTTGCCTTTGTACCCTAGTTGCAGACTTCCAGATCCCCTTCTCCTCTGCTGGAAAGAGTATAGTAAACCAGATAAATTGTACTCTCATCTAAAAAGGACGTGACTTTGCTTCTGCATTTGTGTGCATCACAGGGGAATCACGCAGTAACATCTGTGGGTTTCTTTCAGCCTTTGCCTTTCATGTCCGAGCTATCTTGAGCCATGCTATGTATAGACTGTACAATGGTGCCTGAAAGACAAAATCCGATATAGCAGGGCCTCAGGTTGTACCACTGCCTTTTATGCTACGGAGTAAACCAGATAACTAAAATTAGAACCTGTTAACCCAGAAAAAACGGTTAACTAGGCATCCGGTTAACAAGTTATCCTATTTGTTAAGGATAGGAATGGGGAAGAAATCAGTTTGATTCAAATTTTAATGCTAACTTGCCTAGCTTCGTGCAGATGTACCATTATGTAAACAAAAACTCAGTCATCCTTCAAAATTTGTCTACCTCTGCATTTTCCAATGGAATTCACCAATCAAGCATACATATAAAATGCATATATTAGAGAAAGCTACACACAGAACCACTGGTGCAAAAAAAAAAAAAAAAAAAGTGTTTTAGGAAAAATATGTATAATCTTTCACACAAATCTAAACAAAAACAATATTCAGAATGACCTGAAATTGAAATCTGAAAAAAACTAACTGAAATGGACCAGTTCATCAATCCCCAGCCGAGGATGCTGTCAGTGAGCCAGGAAGAGCCTATCTCCCCGACTCCCTGGAGACTGACGTTTAGTAAGCGCAGCCTAGGAAGAAAGCAAACCCTGCCCAGTTGCTTGTAGCACCAGCTGATAAATGTTCATTCCTCTTGAGCCCCTCCCAGTCATTTCCTTCCAAACAACATGTGTAGCTGTACAGTCTGGTCTTCCCCTCGGTGCCCTCCTGTTTCCCATGCAGCCACATCCTAGATAGAGTTTGTGCTTATGTCTGCATTGGGGTTGAGGTTCTTAATTTGAGTTTATCCAAGTGCATCAGAGCATTAACTCCAAAGGTCGGGACTTGTTACCGAGCTGCATCCATGAGCAGCTGTGCAATTTAAATCTTGTTGCTGCAGCCCAGTAAAAAGACCATGTTGTAAAAAGTTCTTCAGCGACAGAAATTTCCAGAGAAGCTAACTTTTCCATGGACCTTGGCTGGGCACTGGAGAAAATCTGTCTGGTGCTTAATGCGTCCTCCTTCAGTGATAGTTGTAGGTACTCAGTCCATGGGCAAACAGCAAAGAGAATGGCGGGCGGTCACTGCACCCAAGATTCCTCCTGGTCCTGGGAAGCAGATGATACAAGGCAGTCAATCCGGTGTCATTTCCTGGTATAAAACCATCGAACTACTTGCAGTTCCATCCTCTGGCTAGCAGTTCCGTTGGTGCAGAAAGCCCAACATTGAGAGTTTGATGCTTGAGCACATTTGTGCATGACAATCTACCCTGGGTTAGGGAAGGGTGAACAAGTGATTTTGACATCATCAGGATTCTCTGAACATCATCTCAGCTTTGACTTCCAGGACAATTCATGTTGGCATTTGCAATCACTGCAGACTCTGAGTGAATAGGAAAATTACACAGATTGAGGGGCAATCAAAAGTGGAACAAAGAGCCCAAATTTGTGCAAATGTTCTAATTGATACAGTGTTCCTCAGAGGACTGAAGTGGGAACTTCAGGTTAGAGGAAATTTGCATGATATCAAATTGGGGATGTTGCACCAAACTTGCAAGCACATGTCTAGCAGTCTGTGAACATTTTTGGTGAATATATTCTGACTTTTGCCATCTTATTTGGGCTTTGACCAGGGCAGACTCTCAAGTTTTTATCCCTAACTAGCATGTGCTAGCCACTCATAAGAATATACTATAATCCAACTTGCTCAAGCATTTAGTCTCTGCTATTAGATAGACATGGCTTAGGTGAAGGAAAGGGGCACGGAGGCAAGCTGTGTAAGGAGGAGCACAAATTCAACCCCTTCTACATGCATGTAAAACAACAGTAAGATTGCCGTGTGATGCATAATAATATGCATATTTTGGCAGGCTTAACAATGAAAGGTTGCCATCAAATAACAACTACGGTGATGTGAAAGAAGAGCAGAAGCAGCCAGATGTGTACTTCTGTATTTTAATCACACAGACCAGGTCAGAGCCTTGGAAGTGCCGCATTTCCTCCACTGACTGGATGCAGCTGCCCAGCATTTCAGGCAGGATGTGCTGTTATTGTTGCTTTCCCAGCCCTACCCGAAGGTGGGGATAAAGGAGAAATGTATGGCTCATTCTTGTTAATATGGCCCACTTAATTTTCACGTTCCCAATGATTATGCCATGGGTGCAGAACCACAGACCCAGGGGCCAAATGTGACCTGGGCAGGTCCCACTCTGTCACTCCAGGACATCCCAAAAAGCTACATTCCTTTCCCTGGCCTGAGACCCACCCAGTGCATGGCGGTTTCCTAGTTCTTCATCAGATGCTGAAGGCTTAAGCCTTATGAGAAGGATTTCACCCACTTACTCCATTCTAAGTGGGTGAAATCCTTTTCATAAGGCTTAGCTACTTGCAGTAAGAGCTTGAAGTGACAATACTCTGGTCTTTTGGGCTCCACCTCCTTAGCCTTCAGCTCAAACGATTTCTGGAATGTGAGCATTCCCCAAAAGGGGATTCAGTCCTCAGTCTGAAAAAGACTCTTCAGCCTCATGTTCTGCAAACCAAAAAGCTTCTCTCCAATTTCTGCAATTCAGGTCTCCAGTGAAAAAACGCATACAGAATGCATAAAGCAGAGAAAATGGTATACAAAAAGTACATTAGGGAAAACTGCATACCAAAACACATATATTAGGAGAAATTGCATGTATCAGAGGGAATGTGTACAAAAATGCATCTATTAAGACCATTTTGAGTGGATTTTCCTGCAGACCTTTTACCAAAACATTCACACAGCAGTGCAGGAAGAGGAAGGTGCAAATTTGGGCTTCAAGGTGTTTGGAAAAAGTGAAACTGACAAATTTCGGCTTGTGCAATGGGTCAAGCCAAGGTGGTACAGTGGTTAGTGCCTTGGGCTGGGCTCAGAAGATTCGAATTTCAGTTCCTGCTCAGCCATAGATCTCACTGGGTGATTCTGAACCAGGCATTCACTCTCATCCTAACCTATCTCACAGGGCTGTTGTGAGGGTAAAATAGAGAGGGAAAGGAGAATTTTTGAAGCCTTCTTAGGTTTCTTGCAGGAAAAGGGCAGTATATAAATATATTAAATAAATAACATGTATAATGTCCCACTGGGCTACTCCCTTTCCCCTGTTTCCCCACATCTTGACCAGAGACCCTTGCTTTCTTTGCATCTAGCATCCTCTGCATCATCCCTCAACTTCTACTGTGGAGACAACATGGGAAAATGCTATTGGGCTTTCTATTCAGTCTCCTGCTTGGGACTGCATTGTATTTCCAGCAAGGTCTCCAACACACATTCTTTTGTCTAATGTCAAGTGTCTCAAGTGATGGGAATCAAGCTGCTGAACAATGTGAGACGGATATAGTTCTTTTGACAGCAACTTTAAATATGCGGTGACTCTGAGCTGCACAAATAAGCAGCATTCTTACTAACACAGTCCTGTCTAACCCCACAAAGCTCACAATGTCATTTCTCATTCAATGGCATATCCAGCTGAGATTGGGCCTCTGTTGTAGGAAGTCTCAGCCAATCTCGGTGAAAAGTCAACCTTGCTGAGCATGGGTCACCTCCAGATGCATACTTCTCATTAAGAATATGCCCCATCCTCTCCAGTCAAAGAATTTGCTCTTTGGAGTGCCACATGAATGCCCCAGCAGGGAAACGAACCAGTCTGTTGGTGACGTCTTTTGCAGTATTTTTGCTGCTAGCACTAAGGCTGTCAAAAGCCCACTTAAAACCTAAGCACAGTCTGGAGTCTATGAAACACAGGCTGTCTCGTATATCCTCTGAGCTGTATGATGATAAACATGTTTCCCCCTAGATTTCAGTTTCTGCCCACCTCAACCAGCATGGCCAATGCTCAGGAATGTTTGGCGTTCTAGATCACAACATCTGCAAGGCATCAGATTGGAGAAGGCTAACTTGCACAAGAATATTCCCTTTTCACAAGAAAAAGGAGCACTTCACCAAGACCACTTTATTAAAATTTAACAACAGTAAGTTAAACAGCAGTCTGTATCTCAAGATACATTTTGTACATCGCTAATTCCAAGAAAATGCCTTCATTTTCCTTGAAGTACATTTCTCCTTTCACATCATTCCTGAACACTGACTAAGGCCGCAGTCCTAAGAATAGTTAAGTAAGTCTTGTTGAACTCTGTGGGATTTACTTCTGAGTCACAAGGCCTGTATATTTCTCTAGGACTAAGCCCTATTGAACATTTATTTATTTATTTAATTTATTTATTTACAAATTTATAGGCCGCCCCTTGCCACAAGCCTCGGGGTGGCTCACAACATCAACCATTAAACTTAAAACTTTAAAACTGGCCCATCTCCAGGTCTGAATTAAAACAAATACAATATAATACATAAAATCAATTAACATTTAAAATATTGCTTAAATAAAAAGGTCTTCGCCTGGCGCCGAAAAGCAAATAAAGACGGCGCCAGGCGAGCCTCTCTGGGGAGCGCATTCCATAAATGGGGCGCCACCACAGAGAAGGCCCTCCTCCAGGTGCTCACCCTCCTTATATCTCTCACGGAGGGTTCCTGGAGGAGAGCATCAGCAGCAGATCGTAAGGGGCGGGAGGGTATATATGGTCGTAGGCGCTCCTTTAGGTAACCAGGACCCAAGCCGTTAAGGGCTTTATAGGTGAGAACCAACACCTTGAATTGGGCCCGGACTTCAATGGGGAGCCAGTGAAGCTGACGGAGAACTGGGGTGATATGAGAACCACGCCCAGTCCCCGTCAGCACCCTGGCAGCTCTATTCTGCACCAATTGAAGTATCCGGACCGTCTTCAAGGGTAGCCCTTGAAGCTACATAGCCCTTGAAGCTACATAGCAGACCTTCCTTTAGAGTAGACGCACATAAGGCTGTAAGCCTGCAATCTGTAAGCCTAAACATACCTACATAAGTCCCATATGTAAGAGTAAGCCCCATTACACACAATGGAACTTGCTTTTGAGGAGGCATTAATTGGATTGCCACATAAAGGAGTAGATCATTCCAGACTTCCCCATGTCAAATGACTTTCCCAGCCAAAACATCACTTGGTTTCCACTGACTGGAAATGCCAGTCCTAGATATAAGCATTGCCTATTAACCTTCTGTCATTTTAGGAGATTAATATTCTTGTATAAAAGGAGTTGATTTAATTGAAGAGACATGTGGCACAGATAGCTGTCAACACACAGCAGAAAGCATTTGTATTTAAACGCTTATTTCTGAGTGTATATTTTTCTTAAAATAGGTATTCCTTAGCATTTTCCTTCAGTGACAGAACACTTGGAATGCATCTTAATATTTTATTGTATTTTTTTTTATTGAGCTGATCCTCATCACAACACTGAGAGTGTGCAAAGCCAGCATCTGAGCTTGGTAGAAGAGCCAGAGCAGACAGTCTCCCTGACTGGCTGAAGTTTTGGAGAGAACAGCATTCCCCCTAAAGGATAAAGATCTCAGTCTGGGAGTGCTCTTGAAGGCTAAGACTATGTGCCTCCCTACCCCTTAAGAGTTCCTTCTTCAGGAGCCCTTCTTGAAGGAGATTAGGAGGGTGGCTACCCGGAGAAGGGCCTTCTCTGCGGTGGCGCCCCAGCTATGGAATGCACTCCCTAGACAGGTTCTCCTGGTGCCAACTCTGTATTCCTTTTGGCACCAGGCTAAAACCTTTTTATTCACCCATTATTTTAAAGGTTGATTAGGTTTTAATGTGGGTTTTATTCATTGGAATTATTGGATGCTATGCTTTATTTTAATCTGCTTTTACTGTAAGACCGTCCTGAGACTGTTGTAGTTGGACGGTATAGAAAAGCTTTAAATAAATAAATAAGACTGCCTTGTATGCACTTGGGTTGATGTACCAGCTGTGAACCTATCTGGACAGAGACAGACTTGTTACAGTTAATGATGGTCTGGTAACCTCCTAGTTGGATTCCTGCAATGTCTGGAATATTGGGGCTGCCTTTGAAAATGCTGCAGAAATGTCAGCTGGTCAAAGCATCTGCATTGGCTTCCGTTGTATTTCTGGCTAGTGTGCCAGGTGCCGGTGTTCAGATTTGAGCACCTCCATAGCTTGGGGCCAGTGGTCCCTACCTGAATACTAAGGTCATCCTCTGAGGACCTTCTCTGCTGCCTTGTTCCCTGGCTCAATAGACACTTCTGTACGCTATTGTGTACACTAACCTTCCCTTGGACTTCACTGGGCTGAGACTTTATTCAGAGCTTTTTTCAAAAGTAAGGACATACATCTTTCCAATAGTTGCATGGCAGGAAGTTGCAACCTGCTTCTGCTCATGCTGAGGGAAGCTGTACTTACTGGATTTGAATAATGCAAATGAGGAGCAATGTGCAAAAACTTTGTTTTGGTTTGTAGAGCATCAGAACCTGCCCTGTTGGCAACCCCGGATGAGAAAATGAATGCATTTTTCAAGAAAGCACTCACATTCCCAACACTACAATCACATTTGCAAAAATGCTTATTTCAGAAGTAATAGGCGCTTGAAAATGTGTATTATCCTTTTTTTTTTTAAATAAACAATTGCATGCTTTATTCGGTAGGGAAAGTGTGCCTCGCCAGGTACATTTTTCAAATGTGCACACTCTTCGCTACTGAATACAGCACGTAATTGTCTGCTTTGTGCATTTGAATTAAAAAAACACACAAACAGAACTGGGTGCAAGGCAAACAAAGCTTCTAAGTAAAATTCAGAGGATCTCAGCGAGGATAAGGATCCCTGGGTCTCCCATACCTACAGGTGGGCAGGAATTTTTGTTTTTTGATATGAAGTTTTCACAAATTGCAAATATTTTCCACTGTGACTGGTTCTAGTTCCTACCCAGCCATGAAGCTCACAGGGTAACTGCGGATCAGTTGCTGATCCTCAGCCCCAGCGTTATCCTTCTTTATTGAAAAGATAAAATGCAGAGGAGGACCATGTGAACAGCAGTGGGAAAACTCATTTGCCCATCCTTATCTGTGGCACATTTCTCAGACATGCTGGTTGCCACTTGCTTTTGGCAAATGGATGCAACATCAAGTCCAAATCTACAAAGAAAGCAGTGGGGAAGTCAAAGATAGATATGTTCAAATTAAGCCATTTAAGTATTGTTAGAGCTTCATCCACCTAGTTTTATCAATTAATCACTGGTTATAGACTCTGAAAACCTTAATAGCCTGTTTGAAATAGTGACAAAAAAGTTACAGTTTAAGAAAAGCATGCTAGAACAATTCAATGAAGAAAGGTAATACATACTATTCTGTTCATCTCCTATCCAAGTTAATACACTAGATCCAGAATAAAATGCAGGTTTTCTGAAGTAATAATGTCCATTAAAGTGGAGTTCCACCTAGTGAAGTGTGCAGGCCCATCTTACACTGGCTTACTCAGAAGCAAGTCTTGCTGGATTCCATTTGACTGACTTCACAATATGCACATGATGTCAGCCTTAAAGTGCAATCTTCTACATATTTGGGCAGGAAAGGGTCCTACATATTAGCTGTAGAATGCTGGGGGCTGTAGGACCCTTTTCCTTTCTAAACATACATGCCATTGCACCTTGAGCTGGCTAAATGAAAGATGGCAGCATAATCAATTCCCACAGTGGGCCAGCCAAGAGATACAGGTACTTCGTTGAAATCCAGTGTGGTGTGGTGGTTAGACTGCCGGACTGGGGATCTAGAAGATCTGGGTTCTAGTCCCCACTTACCTATGGAACTCACTAGCTGGCTTTGGGCCAGTCACAGCCTCTCTCCCTAACTGACCTCACAGGGTTGCTATTGTGAGGATTAAATGGAGCTACGTAAGCTGCCTTGGGTTCCTCACAAAAGGCAGGACATAAATGTTATGTAATAGTAATACAGTGCTTCCATAAATGACCTGATAATTTACATCCAGAATATTATCAGACAGGAATGAATTTGGGGCATGTCATTTCCATTAGCAGCTTTTCAGTTTCAGAGAGGGTGTATGGCTGGGGGGAAATGATTTATTCATTTAAGTTACTCATTTCCTGCTCTTAAGGCCCATAATATTCCATTCACTGATGCATGGCTTTCCTTCCCACCACATGCTGGTACTGTAGCCAGTAATTCCTGGCCTTGTATTCATATCTGCAAACAGTTCTTTATCATTAGCAACTTGATGTTACACGCATACACACAGAGAAAGATGCACACTGTCATTTATGTTTTTGCATTGTAGGGAATCTGCTATAGCATATTGTTCCCTCTGGAGACAGGTTATCATGACCTACCTCCTGTTAGGATTTTATGACTTAATTAGGACAGTGGTACTACTGTGGGTAGCATCCATTCCTGCTGGCTGCAAATCTAACCTTCCGTGCAATAAAGTAATAATTGCATTCCGAGTTACAAAGAACAGTTATTAATTTGAGGAGTCAATTACTGTCAAAGAAACAAATAGCTCTGTTTTCATATTTATTATGGATGCAGGAGGTGAAAAGGGAGGACACAGAGTCAGAAATACATACCCAGCTTGGTAAGAGTAGCCAAGTGAGGAGGCACAGTTACCATGGCCTGTCAGTGGTGAATCAGAGGAAATCAAAGGAAAAAACCATGGACAAAAATCTGTAAAAATTTCTGAATAGCACTGATAGGGTTGGAACTCAGTAACTTTTGCTTCATTGATTGTATAAATATTACCTGATTAACTGATTGATCAATTATAATGTGTACCTTTTAGATGATTGAAATATTCCACAACTAAGCATACCTTCTTTGCGTTAGGCTTAGGCCTGACTTTACCGTGAAAGGGATAATCTTGAACTAGGCGCCTTCCCCTTTCTTGTACACACAGAGGAGAGAATTGAAAGAGACAAATCAGTTTATTTCTGATTTGCAACTTCTGCTTTTGTTCACCCCCAAGTCTGTTCCATTCAATTTCTGCACTAATTTGCGAATTCAGTGAGAGCAGGGGAAAATTCATAGGGGGGAAATCACCTTTAAATAAGTGAATATTTTATTTACTCATTTAAAAGACTGCTTTAATCCACCCTTCATGGCATACTGCCTTCACAAGGAGATTTACTAGACCAAAGCGCAAGAAGCTACAGTTTCTATTTAAAATAAAACAGCAGTCTCTTTGTTTTTGTTTTAAGTACCAAATGAAGATTGCATTAAGTGTGGCTTTAGCTGTTTTATAAAATCTGGCAGGGATGAGGGATATGTAGGTAGGTGAATTCATATTAAATGCCACCCACCTACCTAAATGAATTCATATTAAATGCCTCCCACCTCCATTTCTCCCCCGGCCCTGTCCTTGAGCATGCAGTTCCAAGCCTCATGGGCAGCACACAGAAAGCCCTCTTCCCAGCACCTGCTAGACTAAGCTCATACAAGTGCAGAATGTCTTTTAGATGATGTGCAACCAACCATTGGGACTTTAAAGGCCAAAACCAGCACCTTGCATTGTGATGGGAAACACATAGGAAGCCCACATAACCAGTACCAGACAGGAGTAAGAGAATCCAAGCACCCAGTTCCATGGATGTTCAAATTTCTGCAGCTGCAGCTTCCAATCGTTCCTTGAAGGCAGCCCGACTTATGTGTAGTGTCCACAGCTCACGTGTTTTCTCTCAGCCACCTGTCAAGCAGTTACATAGCTTCCAGGAAAACATGTTTTCCATGCATCCCCATCCTCCTCCTGTTCTTGCCATGCATCCCAGCAGCTCCCACAAGCAAAATTCCCTTCTTTACGGTTTTGTTCCCTATCAACCCTATCCTGATTGGTTCACTGAGGTTCCCCTTTTTTGCCTCCTGATTGCACTGTCATCTCTTTAACACTTCCTAGCCAAGTCAACTGCCAAAGCTTTTTTTTTTTTTACATCAAAATGAACATTTTTGCTGAGATTCTTCCCTTCAGTTTCCATGCATTTACCCACCTTTTCTCTGTTACAGAAAGTAGACAGGGTGACAGGCATAGTCGATAGGAACAGATGTGTTGATCTGCATGTTGCTATGAATCTGAAGGCAGTAGAGATCAGATGCCTAGAGTAGCCTTTCTGTTGCTACTTTCCCATGGGATTCTATGGTATTTTTCACCACAAACATAAAAATGGAGCTTCTGCATCCAGACATCTCAAGAAGTGTGGAAACTATACAACAAGCCATTGTTGCTTTCTATGTTTTCCAGAAATCAAACATACCACAATGAAATTCCTCAAATGAGTTTAGATGACACGATAGGCCAACAGGGGTAGAAAACCACCATGGCACCTCGTAACATGCAAACCAACTCAGCCATGAAGTGCATGATATTAATTCATCCTGGATAAAATGGAGGCATGGATCAGTGTGACTAGGTCAGCTTCCACTAGATGGGACTCATTTTTGCCACATTTTCTCTCAAATACACATGTTTAAGCACATTTTGATCTGGGCTTTTGAGTCTGACAGTTGTGCTGGAACAGGTAGAAAGCAGGTAGACCAAGTCCTTCTGTTCCCACCCCCTTCCCATGGGAGGTGCAGATCAGATTCCATCAGTCAAAGTCTCCACCTTTCCATGGGAGAGGAAGGTCTCTTCCACATTGAGGCTGAGATGCTAGCTTGCGTGAGCAAGTCCATGGCCAGAGTAAGATGTGAACAGCTGTCTTTCTGCTTCATAGCCTCTGAGCGGTGCCAGCTCTGCTCTAAACTTGTGAAGAGGGACTCATAAATTCAAACTAGCTAGTTTGTCACTCTTTGTACTTTCCTAAAACAAAGGAAGAAGTTGGGGGCAGACACATATCCAGTGATTTTGGAGCATTGTTTGTTTGTATTTGAAGTATTTAATCTCTCTTGAAAGAGATGGTGTGGGAAGACAAGCTGCAAAGGGAGAGAGGGAGGGTATCCAATTGGAGATAAGGAGATTGTACAAAATCAGGAAGGAACCACTCAGCAAATGAAAAAAGCATCTAGAGAGGTTCTCCAACATAATCCAGCTAATCCACGCATGGTCAGTGCAGAAAGAAATGGGAGCTTAGTTCGCTAGCTAGCCAGGAAGCACAGTAGCCTGTATAGCCTCCCAGCTATCGGTGGCTAGCTAATCTCCATGGTTTTTCATCTGAATGGAGCTGGCATTTGCGTGCTGTTGATTCACATCAGCCAGGGACAAATTCATTTTCTGCTCCAAGCTCAGCACTCTCCTCCACTCCTCGGATTACAAACTGCTTATTGCAGAAGGCAGGCCCAAGGAACTGAAACAGCTGCTGCTGTTAGATAAGGAGGTTGTTTTGGCTTTCTGTGGCATCCTGTCTTGCTTACGCTGCTAGGATGGGGAAGGAGGAGCAGCCTGGACAGAAGTGTCCCGGGGATGATAACAATGCTGCTGAAAGGACAGCATCACAGTTCTCTGCCTCAATCAAGGGATAAGGCATTGTCCATGCCACATAAGTTGCATCTTCCATCTTTTCGATCCTTTTCACAATGAAAATCAGTACATTTGCTGTATTCCTGCGAGACTGCAGTGCACAAACAGTGTGAAGAATTTTCATTTCCACACGGCTGGCATGCCTCTAAAAGGCTCCGGAAGTTTAAGTACCGTTTACCGTGTATAACTGCACAAAAGTTCAGAGCGCCAAACTGATTTCCTAATGCTGGGTTTGCCAAGTACTGGGATTTGGGTGTTTTGAAAAACACACCAAGCTGCCTCAGATTTCTCACAAGTAGGAAAAAGGCGGGATATAAATACGACACGGCGATAACTCTGCTAGTTCACAAACCAGCATTCCAAGGACTGAATCCATCTTCAGAGGATGCTTCTTAGCCACATAACTGGTTGCCCAAAGATGCATGAAAGCAAAAGGAGTGAAGTGAATTGCTGTTTTTATACTGTTTTCTGTTCATGCAAAATGAATACCTAAATTTAATTTACTAAATGCAGATGATAATATAGCATATTGTTTGAGTATATTGGGGGATTTTCCAGTGCTCAATCCCATTTCAAACATAATTATTGTAAATCTGCCTCCATTCTTGTACTCATATATAATTAGCCCAGTCTGACATTATACCATATTTATATAGCTATTTTCCCATTCTGACAGTTTAAGTAGTGTGGAAAGTTTCCAAAAAGTTGCCTAACATATTGCTGCTGGAGCAATTAAGTATAAGATCAGCTCTAAGTGTGAAAAGTGTGTTTTTGCACAGTACAGTTCAAAAAAAGAATCAGACAAATGAATCATTCCAGTGGTGGGCAGGGCCAAAGACAAATATGCAAAAGTGGGCAGGGCTGAACAACCCCCACCCACCTGAAAGACTCCATTGCTATCCACCTTCAGTAGGAAGCATGTCTACTGACCAGTAAGCATGACAGGCATTGACTGAGGCAAGGTCAAGTCTATCCAGAAGTAAGAAGGACTGTATCAGTCAGCAGCACTTCCACAGCACATCCAAAATGCCAAACCTCTGCAGGTCTGCCCAGAAGTAATCATGACCAGCATGTGGACTCACAGGTGGGAAGAGTCTCAAAAGGAAACTGGGCTTTTCCAGCAGGTTCCTCCCAGGTCCTACTGCTGCCTCCTGCCCTGCAGGGGAAAGCTCTTGCCTCCAGTCACCTGCTGATTGCTGACTGATGCTTTCCTCTGCTGAGTGGGGATTCAGCCCTGCCTCCTCCTGGGCCTTGTCCCACTTGCTTGTTAGCTGATAAGTTGCCTGGGCTTACTTCTGAATGGGCCAGAATGGTCATGCAGAGGTTCAAAGGCCAAAGCACCTGGGAGGCACATTTTGAGGAACGCTGGGCTGTTCTGCTGGCCGATGGATGCATGGTCACACTCTGTATAAGGTGGCCTCACATACTAAAGGGCATTTGCAAAGAGAATAGGATACGAGTGACAAATTGGTGTGAACAAGATCGTGCGCTCCAGGACAGGCTCCAGTTCCTTATAAGAGTGAGCAGATTCATTTGTCTTCTGTGCAAATGACTTGGCTCACCCAGCTGTGAGACTGGCTATTAGCCCAGCCAAGCATGTTGCCCCTTTCAGCTCAAGTTAATGAGGTTTCTGATGATAGTGTGAATGGCTGAAGTTTCAGTCCCAGGTCCCAGTTAGCACATCTACTGCTGGCATGTGAGGCCGCCTCGTGGGTTTTTGAGCGTAAGAGTCGGCAAGGAGAAGAGGGTAAAAGCCCCTTTAGAATTAGGGTGTCTCCTTGCCCCTGGTAAAGAAAATGGAATGGCTTTCTTTTTAAAGGCCAGGACTGAGAGGAAAAGACATCTCATGTTAACAGTAGTGGGCAGAAGTACTCTGGGATGGCCTGACTATCAGGTTAAGCTCTTTTCCCTGCTACTTTGCCCTATAC
The DNA here is from genome assembly GCA_023646645.1 of Varanus salvator macromaculatus. NCBI lineage: Eukaryota > Metazoa > Chordata > Lepidosauria > Squamata > Varanidae > Varanus > Varanus salvator. The sequence goes on from JAIXND010000621.1 coordinate 11,484,433, forward strand.
CCCAGGTCATGACTGCTGTATTTTAGAACATCCTTCCTATGCGAAGCTGTTATGGAATTCAAAGCTTCTGTTCCACACATAGGATTTGCAGGTATTGAGTTTTTCTAGCTAGCCATATTTCCAAAGGGAAGAGTAATCAGTGTGGAGAGTCAGTGTGGCGTAGTGGTTAAGAGCATGGGAGTGGGACTCGGACAATCCGGGTTCGAGTCCCCGCTCAGCCATGGAGCCAACTGGGTGACTTTCGGCCAGTCACAGACTCTCAGCCCAACCCACCTCACAGGGTTGTTGTTGTGGGGATAAGATGGAGGAGGAGAATGATGTAAGCTGCCTTGAGCCCTTTGTAGGAAAAAGGCAGGATATAAATCGCAATATAAATAAATAAATAATCAGCTTGTTGTCCTCCAGATAGTTGTCCTGCAGCAATCACAGCATAGCCAGTGGTGAGGGCTGATGGCCATCCCGGGACAAAACATCTGGAGAGTCACAGGATGCCCATCCCTCATAAAATGTATGCGATCATTAGACAGTCCTCCTTCTCCAAAGTTTTCACATGTGTTGCACTTCATCTCCCATAATTCCCAGTCAGCCCAGCCATTGGCTGGAAATTATGGAAGCTGCTGTCCGGTGCATCTGGAGCCACCAAGCTGGGGAAGGCTGAAATGGGTCATTTTGCTTTCCTTCATTTCTGTCAAGGTGACTTCCTTTCCCTTTTTTCTCTGTGTACAATATACATTTATGCTTAACACATGCTTAATTAGAATGGGCTTGGCCTGTGTGACTTGGATGTGATTAGGAAGGGCACATATCCTGTAGAGCCTCTCTGGAGTACAGTGCATCTTGGTATGCTCTGCATAAAAAGTCATCTCAAGCAGTGGAGAGTCACCTGTGGTCAAGAACAGACAATAGGTCTCCTAGAAGTAACTAGAAACCATCCAATTAAGGGAGGAAGTCAAGGGATGCTGTCAGGGCGAAAGGGGGCGCACATCAGTATCCCATTGCAGCTTTCATGTCCCAACTACTCTGCTCTTGGCCATCCACCATATTTCCCCGTGGATACAGAAGTGCTATCTAATGTAAATTTGCTTTATTTGTATCCCACCGTTCTACCAAATATGCAACTCAGGCAGCTTACAAACACTGATAAGACAACAATAAGTAAATGCACTAAAACACAATTAAAAATGCAACCACAATAGAATAAAAACAGCATCCAGTAATCCTTCTTACCCACCAAAGTCCAGCTTGAGTAAAATGGTTTTTGCCAGCCAGGAGAAAGACAGCAAAGAAGAGGTGAACCTCACTGTCCTTGGAAAGAGAATAAACACTGAGAAGCTCTTGCCTGCCATCATCATCAACATATCTCTGACCAAGGCAGCCTCAATTTTATTTATTTATTTATTTATTTATTTATACGTACATACATGCATACATACATACACGTGGACACACATGCACATTTATAGGCCACCTGTAACTGCCAAGGTCTTCCTAGGCAGCTTCTAGGTGGCTAGCAAATGAAAGACCTTTTGCCATGATGTGCAGGCTGGCATGGAAGAAGGTAATCTTTCAGCTGGCTTGGTCCCCAGCTGTGCGGAAATGCACAAGGAGCCTGGGAAACTGTGCTAACAAGCTGCAAGTTTCCAGCAACTGGTCTCAATTAATAGTCCAGCCACAGAATTCTGGACCAGCTGAAGTTCCCGAACCAGTTTTTAATTGTTTGAACAGGCAGCAACTCTGGGCCTGGTAACCATCTGCCATTTTCCAATTCCCTACAATATCAAAAGATTCCCAAGGAGGACTGATCTGGAGCACTGTGGACAAGTTGGGGTGGCTGGTGGTTTTCTGGGAGCTGGAAACAGTGCTTAAATCTATCCTCAGTCTGTCATGGAGCCAGCCATTCAGCCAACCCAGGTTCTGACTCCTGGTCACATTGCAGTGTTGCAAACTGCTGAGTAACAGGGCTGAGAATGTGGATAGAACCAGCTTTGAGGGGTGGATGGAAGATTAGTTTATTGCACTTCAAAGGACACTAAATGATCTTGCGCTGACATATTCCTGGGGTGTGATGCGCTTCCTGTGGTTATCTTCAGGAGTGAAATGGAGTTTAGGGGATTGAAATGTAGCTGCTTTATGTCGCTCACGGCCAAGAATGCAAAGCAAGCACCAGAGTGAGTGAGCGAGTGAGTGAGCGTGTGTGCAATTAGTTGCCGCCATCATTCTACCACCTGTGGTGCTGGGTAAAATTAATGTGAAGCAACAGAAGTCAGGATTACGTGAACTGACTTCCAACCAAGCCCTCCCTTTTCCCACTTCAGATTTCTCTACTTTCCAATCGTCTACTGTCTTTTTGATGTCAGCCATGAGTCCATGGGGTGGTTTTTCACCCCTTCACTCTGTTGTTATTTATTGCTTACAGTAAGAGAAGGAATGTCTAAAGGCTTTAGTAGAAAGCTAAAACAGGAAGATTTAATATTGCAAGAGTTCTTTGGTCTCTTCTTTTTCCATCCCTCCTTTTTCTGGGGTGCTGCCACTGCATGGTGTTATTTCTGCAAACCTTGGGGAGTTGGTTAGATAGAGGACAATACCAAAATCTCCTGCTGAAATTGTATTTCCTGCTCCAAAGGTTAGAAAAGGCCTTTACAAGCAGCAGCAAGTGTTTGTATAACTGGCACAAAGACTTCCAGAATGAATTTTGATCTGTCAGAGCTGGAGATATAAAATGGAAGGGTTGGGGAGAGGTGTATACATCTCTGAAGTAGCCCTTGACCATGAATTCAAAAATCGTATCTTTATAACACAAGGATTGCTAGTCCTCCTGAACAAGGAGAAAACAGATAATACGTGAGCAGGATTCAGAGGCCGGAGAGTGAGGACTCTGGGCAGTGGTGCAGCTAGGACTGAGCCTCAGGACCAAAGTCTGGGGCCTCTGTACCAAAGGTCCCCTAATGGCAGGTGATGCCTAGACTGGCATAGGTACTCTGGGCCCCACTGCAGCAAACTTTCTCTTTTTGGTGTCATTATACATATGTGCACACATACATTCAGGGAGCAGATGACCAGGCATGCATCCAGTTGCAGTCCTTCATTTGGTAGATTTCCCTTTTAAAATATATTTTCCTTTCCTTCAATAAAAGGGTGCTTATTCCCCAGTGAATGTGCTTAATATCAGGAAAGCAGACACAAACAGCCTTTGATTCTGTAGTCACGGAGGGGGTACGATTTAGCTGCATTTCAAGTGCAAAACTGTCCACACTCAGGCTTGACATCTCTTGCTTCATTCAAATGTATCAGGGGTGTAGAGGCAGCTGTAAGGAACGGAGTGGCCGTGTGGGGCAGAGACAGGTGGAAGTGCTGGTTGCTTCACATGCAGGTCGTGCAGCATGGAAGCTGATGTGGTGGGCTGGACCAGGACTTGGGGGATCTGGGTTCTAGTCCCTACTCACCATGAATCCCTCCAGTGCAGAATCTCAACCTAACCAATCTCACGGGATTGTTATCAGGATAAAATGGAGAGGAGGAAGAGGAAGATCATGGAAACCATCTTGGATTCTTTGCAAGAGGAAATCAAGACTATAGCAATGGCCATGGTGATATAACTGCAACAAAAACAACAAGGCTATCTAAGGTGCAGGGAGAGAGAATATGAACAACCAGTTCAGAGGCTAAGTATGTCTTGCTGGACCACTGCTTCTCTGCTAAGCATCCATGGCAAGGTGCAGGAAGAAAGGTGGAGACCAGTCAGTGAAAGTCATAACCTAGTGGTACTTCTATCTCAGCCAAACACTGCCCCAGCCATGGACTTTTGGAAACAGAATCTGAGGGGGATATCAGAAATGGGAAATGGATCAGTCCCTTCTGCTTCTGCCCATAATTTGAGCACTGGGTCCTAAAAGTGGCTTCGGAAACCTCCCAATATCTCCTAAGAAAGCCTCTGATCTGACTCCAGGGCACCAGGCACAGCTTTGAAATTCTGCCCTCTGGAATCATTCTCCATCCAGCATGAGCAATGCCCATCCTGCTGGAGCGCTTGCTGTTTGACTATTTCCACCACAGGGAAGCTGGAGGATTTGTTTTGTCTGCATTTCGAAGCCGGGTTGATGCAATCCACGCCCCCCATGATCAGAACACTCAAAACAACTTCTCTGGATTTGATAATGCATCTGGCTCAAACATGCTATCAAGACTTGTACAGAATGTGTATGAGGTGTGGCAATCTATTAATTCATGTATAATTTGCTCTACAACAAATCTTAATGTGCCTGAAGGAAAGGTTCCAGGACAACCATTTGCCTCTTTCAAAAAATGGTTAAAGTATGATGTTTTTAATGTTGGGTTAGGAAAGGTAACCATTTACCTGTTGCTATCCATTCCACCTACCGTGGATGCCAAAGGGCCAGCTAAGAGTGTGGCTACCTGAGGCAGAGAACAACACATGCATTCCATATACAGAGGCTGCCTGGAGAAGCTGAACATTATTCCAGTGTGGGCAACAACTCAGCATTCTCTACAAGGAAGGAGATCGTGTTGCATGCACAGCGCTGCCCTCCAGCACCGCATCACTGCTCACTTATTGCTACAGAGGTCGCCAGAAAAGAAAATCAGCATCCCAAAGAGGAGATCTATCTGCATGCAATTTGCATGGGCATACATAGAGATGCAGATTTAGACATTCATTATTTACCTTTACATTAGATCCCAGTTTTCTCTCCTCCTGCAAGGGACCCAAGATGGCCTACCTGGTGCTCCTCCTCTCTGTTTCATCTTCCTGTCAACCCTGTGAGGAAACATAGGCTGAAAGTCAGTGACTGACTCAAAATACCCAGTGTGATTCATGATGAGGGGGGGACTAGAACCCAGATCTCTTGAGTCCCGGCCCAGGCTCTAAACACTTTGCGCAACTTGGTGCCTGCAGGCAAGCACATCCGAGGATACAAGATCAGGTACAGCAGTGCCCACTGGTGCTGGCTGCTTCTGCTGGGAGGAAAGTACACACTGCTCCATTTTCAAGCATGCTGGGATTTGAGAATGAGTGACCACAGATACGGATGGTGTCCTTTGTGTGGGTCTTCTCTTCAGCCCACATGTGAGCTTAGGGGAGCTAAGTTGTTGGTTTGGCTCTGCACATTGTGTGCAACCTGGGTGTTGAAAGCAGCACAACATGACCCAAGCCATGGTGTATCCCTTTGTCAGCATTGCCCTGCCGCCGTCAGGGCTTTAGTGAAAGATTAAGGCAAAAATACAAAATGGGGAAAGGCTAGTCTAGTCAGAGTCTGTGCACACAAAAACAAGCAGTTTAAACTAGCAAACCTGTGGCAAAGGGCAGACAAAAATGGCAAATTCGGTCCAGCTAGCACAGCCCTGTGCAAGCTGCGGAGCTGGGCCCTTCGTGACCCAGTGTGTCTTCCTGGCGCCTGTGCCAGGTCCCCCACCACCACCCTCATTTGTGGAGAAACTACACCTGTGCAGCAAAACTGGCGAAATCTCAGGCTTTCTTTCCTGGTGCTGGAATAGAAAGAGCCCCAGCCTGCTTTTTCAATGGAGTTAATCTCCTCTGTGTCCTCCCTCCTTGCCTGGAAGAAGATTTTCAAAGACTCTCTTGTTTGCCTGTTGAGGGTCTGGGAATGGATCATCCCCAGCCCTGAGAGGAATTCTAAGAAATCTCTAATGTTCAGGCCCCTCTGCAGCATGTGGTCTATGGATGACTCCAGACAGGGCACTGCCAGCCAGCATGAGATGGCCTGGTCTTTCGCTGAAGCAGAGCCCGGAGTTGCTTACAAAAGGAGGTTTGTCTCTTGGATTTAGGCAAGATGGAATCCAGCTGAGTGGGACGTTCCAGGCCAACCATAACGCCAGTACACTGCACTGTGGAAAAGAAATGCACCAACTCTCATGCTGTGGACAGCCAATCAGGTGGTCTGCGTGCCTTTCTCAGCCTGCTGTCCAACTGCAGCTAGGGGCAATTTTAAAGCTCTGTTCTTTCTTCTGGTTGCTCATTCTCTTTAAAATGCTCTTGGATTGGACAGCCCTTCAAATGCGGAACTTCAAAGCCCTTCAAATAAAGAGCACTCCTCTGTAAGAGAGGAGTCTTCAACTTGGCACCTGCTCTGCCGATTCCCCAGGGTAACGGCAACGGCGAAAGCATGCCTGTCAGCAAGCATGGCCCGGGTTCAGTGCTTCTTTGCCTTCTTCCCCTGGAGTGGCAGCTTTCCCAAAAAGCTGTCTGTGAAAAGAGCTGACTGGGTTGAACAGGCAGGCAGCCCAGGCCAGTAACAAGTGAGCACCAAAGCTGCTAGGACACCAGTTCAAATAAATGGAAATAGCCACTGAGATACTTCTTCACTGTTCCCAATGGCAGGGCTAGCACTGTTTTCGCTTAACCCTTGTTTCCCATTACATCCAAATGGGAAATTATGGCTACTGCATTTGAAACAGGAACCCTCTTCAAACTATAAGCCAGCATTCTGAAATTCCTGATTGTTTTGAAGTAGGTAACCATCACTTCCCAGTTCCAACATAACAGGAAGTTCGCCTTAATTAACGTCTTGCTGGAAAAATCACGGCAGCAAGAAGGGGCTATGCCTGGACTAAAAAGCTTGCGCACGTCTTAGCCCATTAAGCCAAGATTTGATGTCCCATTGCAGCTACTCTCTCTAGGCACTGTGTTTGCATTATTTACTATGGCTGCTCCCAATTACAGCTGGCAGCCCAATGGGCACAAAGCAAGCAAGGAAGGAGGTGGTGGTTTCTAAGAGCCTGGTTGCTTGGGGGTGGGGTGGGGGGAGGAGCACCATTCTGCAAAGCTCTCTCACTCTCTCTCTCTTTTCCTCTTTTCCCAAAGCATTGTTTTCATCTCTGAACCAACAGAATGGTTGGCTCATCAAATATTAACATCTTCTCAACTGCTGCTTAAGATTTTTCCTTTAAAGTCAGTGGATCTTGGATATGTGTCTGTGACAGCTGTGGAAATTGCAGCCTGCCTCTGATTCTGATCAGCTTGGGATGGGGAGGAATTGAGAGTCATGGTAGGCAGCTGTTAGTTAAGGAACAGAAGCAAAGGGAAATCACAGTGCCATTTCCCTCTCCAGCGACACCCCGTGCTCTGTCCACCATATTTGCTTAGAGCTGTGTGAGTAAGGGAGCTTTCGCACTCTGGCAACCCCAGAGGAAGGTGGCATCCAGCAGGAGGTGATGTTGAGGTCTTCCCCACCCCAAGCAGCAGCTCCTGTGTACTGAACAGCTCCTGGATCACAAGATGCTCATCTGGGGAGGTGCAAGGATTTCGTTTCCATGTATTTAACTTCAGAACTTGCCCCACTAACATTCCTGGATGGCATTTTGTGGACAGAGTTTGCAAATGTCCATGTTTCCATTTGTATTTACAAATGCATCTTTAAGAAAGCAAACATTATCACATTTTCTTTTCAGAAGAGGGAAGGAAAGAATTGGGTATGCACTTTTGAAAATTGCACACTTGAATGCATATATTTTTCCAGCTTGATTAAGCAGGTGGGCAACAGGATGCTCCCAATAAACAAGGGGGACAAGGCAGACTAAGCTCTGAGCACCTGAATGAACTTGAGCCTTGCTGATCTTCCTATCCCGTAGATTACCTCTTTCCCATCAGTGCCACTCCCTAAAGAAAAGCTAGATGAGTAAAACTGCTTTCTTGAATGTCTTCACAGCACAGGCCTTTGCTATGAAGGGTTTAGGAACACTCATTTTAAGTAGCATAGTCTTCCATATTGAAAGAAAGAAAGAAAGAAAGAAAGAAAGAAAGAAAGAAAGAAAGAAAGAAAGAAGGACAGACATGCCTGTCACCATGCTGAAGTGTGGTGTAGTGGTTAAGAGTGTAGGACTGGATCTCAGGTGGTCTGGGTTCTAGTCCCACTTGGCCATGGAGCTCTCTGGATGACTTTGGGCAGTCACAGACTCTCAACTCAACCTCCCTCACAGGGTTGTTGTTGTGAAGTTGAGAGAAGTATGTAAGCCACCTCAAATTCCTTGGAAGGAAAAAAGGTGGGGTATAAATACAATGGGTGGATGGATGGACAGATGGAGCTGTACAACTTGAAGGTTCACCACAAGGAAAGGATTGGCACTCATTGCTGGTGAAGCATGATTGCAGCATCGATTCCAACCCAGCTGATAGATGAGCATGGACATCGTGCCCTAGGCATGCTGGAGTTCCCTGGTGAGCCTGCATTACCGCTGGCAGGTACAGTGACATGGGCCACGTTGGCCACAGACAGAATCCCGCTTCTGAAGATGAAAGAAAGGGCAAGTCATCAAGTTGGAGCAATAAGAGGCCGGACCGTTCCACACTTGTCTGTCTGTTGCTGTCTATTACAATGGGCTAGATCCACACCTAGAGTGATCCATTGAAGCCAACAGCATGAGTCAGTCACGACTAACGACCAGCTTGATTCCCGTGGATTTCACTGGGTATTCTCAGGGGATTTGCTGTGCAAATCAGCAAAATGCAACTCTCTGATTGTCTTCCAATTCCATCCCAAAACTTGGTCTCTTTCTAGATTGCAAGCTTTGCTTTTTCCCCTTTTTGTTTGAAACCCATTTTGAGAGCATTGTACAAATCAAACAGTATAGAAATGCTTAAATGAAAAAAAATCTGTCTGCACTTCCATTCATATTTGTCCAAATGCACACCTCAGTTCCAATGCATGCATTCTTCTGCCACTGGCTTGAAGCTTCTTTGTGTGCGGTTCCCCAGCCCAGCTCTCTACCATCACCTGGCACTGGCTCTCCTATCACTCCACACTGGCTCACTGTGCACTGCAACAGCCCATCCTTTGATTATTCAAATGTCCCCAAAAGACAGTTTTAGTTGAGGATGTTCTTTAAAACCACGAGGAGCGCACAGATGATGTTCCCCACATTTCAGACAAATGCCAAGAGTGCTGAATTGTTTCTGCTGGCCACACCCCCAGACACAGCCATGCCCTCCGGCTAGGACTGCCAACAGTGACACATTCCGCATTCATGTCCTGTGCATGTCTGGCTACACGCGTTTCAGCTGCTCCTCACAGTCATAAATTCTGCTCTCCGTCTTCAGTAACGCCCTGTAGACATGAAGCTTTTTTGTTTTCATCGTTTTATGCTCAGCTGCCAGGAGTGAGGCCAGAGGGTATTTCAGCCACGGGAGCATGACCCTGCTCCCTATCACATTCATTGTCCAAATATATCGTATTCGCTGCTTTGCTGTTGAGCAAAGTGCTTTGTGCACATTTCCTCGAATGTGTGGATTTTTTTGTACACAATGCATTTACTTCTTGCAAACTGCATTGTGACTTCAGAATGCTTTGGATGCCAACTAAAATTCACGTTCAGGGTTGGGATGTTGCATGGGTAAGTTGTAATTGTATTTCTCGGCCATCTCGACTTGCTTCTGCATTAGAAACAAGAGACCTCCCTGAAGCCGACACAGATATTTGACTGACCCTGGAATTTCAAGCTGAGAAAAATAACTATTTGTACTCTCCAAAATTATGACATCCCTCAAGGGATGACAAGACATCCGTCCAAAGGCTGAAAGCAGAGGAATAAAATAAGGGCAGAAATTATGAGATACGAACAGTTCCTGTTAGCACTCCAGCATTTCGACAGAACAAGGACTTGATGGTCCTTAGCTCTAATTGTATTTTCAGTGCCATTGCTGAAACACCTAAAGTACACAGTGTACTGAAGAAGTACAGAGTGCTTCTCCTGTGTCCCTGAGTCCCATCCACCCATAGCCAAGACCCACACAACTGGGACTTGGAGTCAGTGTTACCAGTAGGCATACCTTGCAAGCAGCTTTCAGCTCTCACGGTATCTGCTAAAATGGCACAGAAAACCCCACCTAGACTGTAGTGGCTGCATTCTTTATTCTGCCAAGCGAAATACATGCTTCCCTTACACGGAGTAGTCCCAGGGCTTCTCCTAGCTGGCATCCTTGATTCAAACTGGCACATTTGTATCTCCCTGCAGCCTGTGCCAGTTAAGCGGGATCTGCTATATTAAGCTCTTTTTAAATAGCAATCACAACTATATTAATATTTAAAATGGTGGCGGGTGGAGGGTGGGGAGGGGGCTGTCAAGGATTTGAAAGGCACTGCTGCCTCCAGCAAAAGCAGATGGAGCTGATGGCACCACGTGAAGTGTGAGCCACCCATGCATCCACTATCGCACGTCTTCCCTCTCCCCCGTAACCTTCCCATTCCCACATGTATACAAGGAAAGAGAGAACGAGAGAGAAGCAATATTTGACTTCAAAAAGGTAGCTGTAACTATTAACTGCTAACCGTTTTTGAGTGTGTACAACCAAAATGCAAACTCCCAGCTTGAGACATTAAAATGTAATCACTGCAACAGCTGGCTTTGCATTGTGGTGCACCCACATGGAATGGGGGAAAAGAGAACACCAACGCTCAGCCACGGAGAAAGGAATAAAAAGGCAGTGCAGCAGCTGCCAGCCAGTGCTAGCTCAGCAGATTGCGGTGCTGGAAAGGCCCGCTTGTTGTGGGGGTGGAGGGCAGAAACAGAGTTGTGTTGCTTCTTGTTTGTAGACTGAGATGGGAGAGCACCCGCTTTGCTTGCGGAAGGCTCCGAGGATGTGTGCCTCCTTCTCCGAGTGATTAAATTCTCTCTGTGCACATTAGTTTGGAAGTACACCTTTTTTTTCAAATGCCCATACACATTCAAATGTATTTTTAGATCAACTATTCCTATCGTAGGTCAGAAATATATCAAAGTTGACCACAGATGGTGCTTGAATAAAGGTCAATCCAGAAGGTTCAAACTGGCTGATAAAAAAAATTAACTGAAAAAATTCGCTCATACATCCCTAGTGCCATATTGTAATAAACATCTGGAACAAAGGTTTCCTCTAAGCACAGACCATGAGCTGACCCCCTGCAATAGGGGTGAGAACTTGTGACCTGCCAGATGTTGCTGGTCTGGCTCAGCCACCATAGCTAATGCTGAAGGATGAGGGAAGTTGCAAGCTAATGACATCTGGACTGCCACAAGTTGTCCATCATACAGTTTTGGGAGTCATAAGAGAAAACATTCAATCTTATTTCTAAAAGTACGTGTTCTATTTGATAAAATTACACCACCAGATCCTAAGCCTTTGGCAAAGAGAGTGAACCTTCACAAATGCCATGGAACCACAAATATTGGGTAGTTGAGAGAAACTGGGAAGGCGCAGAGGAGAGAGGTGTGGCCATCTCCAAAATCCCAGGGGTTGCACTGGGATCCCTCATGGGCTAAATTTGGTCCCCAGCCCTGCAGATGTGCCCCCCTGCTTAGAATGCACTCGCAACGATGGGATGCTAATGTTCAGATGACCTTGGAGATGAAATGATCCCAGGCCCCAAGACGGTGCATGCAAATTTCCTCTTCATGATAGCTGTCCTATTTGGAGCACTGGAACATTCTCATCAATGCTGCATTAAACAGGATGGTTTTTAATGATGCCTTTACAGCCTCCAAATGGAAACTTGCAGTAAGCATCTTTAGAAACAGGAAAGATCTGAGACGGGGCAATGTGGCCAATTTCTCTGCAGGAGAGAGAAGGCCTAGCGGGGGTGGCAATTTCCTTCCTGCTTCTTCAAGCCCCCTTCTCTGCTGGGCAGGTGACACTTTGCAGTTGGAAAAGGCCAGGCCCGCCTTCATGCACGCGCTGGTGGCTTGGCTGAAGGAGAGGATTAGTGATCCTGTTGTGACTTCCCCACACTCTTCACAAGTGGGGGGCTCTAAAGCCTAATTTAGCAGCCTTTAATCGAAATTATTCTGAGCCATGCTTGCCGCCTCCTTCGTGCGTTCCCGAAGGATGATGGGCTGATTTCATAGAAGGAAAAGCCTTAAGCAAATCGTGTCACACAAGAAAATTGATTTTTCAAAACTGACTTTTACAAGGTTGCTGCTTTTTGCGCACCCCCCTCCTTCCTCCCCTCTTCATTCCCATATCGTTTCTTTGCAGTCTCATAAGGCAGCCTCAGATCTAAGGAAATTAGAGACTGCTGTGACTAAACTGAAAATGTAGAAGAAAAAACCATGACTACACTACTTCTCTCCCTCTGAACAGCACAGGCTTTGACATATGTTGTGCTAAGTACGACGGAGCCCTCCTGCATCCTGCAAGCCCACTCTGGTCCACTCAGCCAGTGAGTCTGCGGTGGCAGCCGTGGCTTTTTTACAGGCCATTTCCCCGGCCTCTGTGGATTCCTTTTCTGCCTCAAAACAAGCTTATTGCAATGTGCCGCTCTACTGCAACATTAGGCACAACCAGGAGGGCCCGTTTTCAATACCCAGAGAATTTGCTATTTAACACTAAGAAATTCCCCCTCCACCACCCCAAAGGTGGTATTTGCCACTTGACAAGGTGCATGGCACAAGGTGTGCGTGACTTCAGATGTTTAGGCTTCGTTGCGAGTTAAGGTGCAGAAGAGCATGGTCACCAGGGGGCTGAACTATGACAAGGGTGACAAGAATGACCAGAACGTTCCTGAGGCAAGGGGTGTGAAAGGGGAAAAGGCAGAGTCTTTTCAAGGGCACAAGAAATCTTTGTGTTAACTGATCTGGTGGAACTGATGGAGTGAAGGTCAGAACCAGTGATGTACAGGGATTGTTGTTGTTGTTGTTGTTAGTCGCGAAGTCGAGTCCGACCCATCGCGACCCCATGGACAACATTCCTCCAGGCCCTCCTGTCCTCCACCATCCCCCGGAGTCCACTCAAGCTCACACCAACCACCTCAGTGACTCCATCCAGCCACCTCATCCTCTGCCGTCCCCTTCTTCTTTTGCCATCTATTGTTCCCAGCATTAGACTCTTCTCTAGGGAGTCCTTCCTTCTCATTAGGTGGCCAAAGTATTTGAGTTTCATCTTCACTATCTGGCCTTCTAAAGAGCAGTCAGGGTTGATCTCCTCTAGAAGAGGCAAGGCGTGGTGAAGCTACGGGGAAGGGCAACATCTTAACGAAGACACGGCAACCCTGTGGAAGCTGTTCGCAGTGTCCAAACATTTTGGGACCTCTGATGTGCCTTCTTCTCATTACTGCTTGGTAAGATAAGTTAGGCTGAAAGATTAAGGCCTCTTAAGGTCATTCATCTATGTATGAATTCTGTAGAGAGAGCTGGACTAAAGAGGAGGTGGGGAATCATACATATATTGCTATCATTGGTATCGGTACTGGTACCAGTCTATCAAGAGAGGGAGGGAGGGAGGGAGATATCTTAGAGTTAATCTCTCAGGGGCCACCTACAGTGGGGTGGGTGAAAGAACTAGATTTAGCAGGAGATTGTGTTAAAACTATGTCCAGTAGTGGGAAGACCACCCGCTCCATTTTCTACAAGTTTCTACCCACTCTTCCTGCTTCTCCCTCTCTCTTCTACTCTTCCCTCTCTCTTTCTCTTTCTCTGCTTCTTTCCCTCTCCCCACTACCCAAACTTATGAGCATCACAGAAACATAGGAATGCGCCTTTTGCTGCATCAGAGCAATGCTGCATTGAGCCCACTGCTGCCAGCCAGTGGCCCTCCTGGGTTTCAACAGGAGTTTACCCAGTCCTACACAGGGCTGATGGACACTGAACCTGGGAACTTCCACACGCTACGCAGGTGCCATGCCACTGGGCAGCATGGCCGCTAGGCTTGAAGGAAAAGCGTCTTTCTACCTAATTACTATGCTGGTAAAGGGGGCGAAGTGGGGATTTATTCGAGCGTAACTTGCCATTCCTTGAGGCTACAGGGATTTGAAAAGTAAAATCCACCCAAATGCTCTCATCCAGTGGGGTTATGGACAACCTTTCTGGCCACCTTGAGGTGTCTCCACCTCAAGTCCCCAGTCTGGGATGCTGCTTCATTAGTGCATATGCAGCCAGGCACGCCTCCGTGTGGCGTTCCTCCCAGTTCAGGAGAGGCAAGAGACAGCTGAACCTGGAATATGGTTTCAGGCCTCCCAGGTTTGAAAACCAGAGGAAAATATTGTGTGGTCACTCCTTTATGGAGTAATGCTTCCTTTCCTTTCAGATCAGGATGTGCAGGCAGCCTGGGAAGCTAAAGAATGATGGAGAGAAGTATATTAGAGAGAAAGGGAAAAAACACATAGCACTGAAGTCAAAGGAAATTCTGAAGTTCACTCCTTTATTCATTACTCACCACTGCCCATTCTGCACTGCTGCATCTCAATGACTGAGGCTGAGACAAAGGAAGACGTCATGGTACCTGCATCGTACAAGAGGATCAGTCTGAAGCTTAGACAAGTTGACCACTTGCCTGGTGATTCATCCATGTTAATATTTAATCCCAAGTCCCTCTTGCCACAACTCCAGGTCTCCCAGCTTCAAACTGAGGCATAATTTCCACTAAAATGAAAAGCAAGAAAAGTCTGTTGAAGTCCCTTGAGGATAGCAAGAAATGGATGCAGAGATTACCACTAGGCTAAAATCTGCCCTCCAATTTCCTCAAAACATCCTTCACCTGTGAAAGGGGCTTCTACTTTTCTGCCTTATTCTCAGGGTGCTTCAGAATATCTTTTGGTAGTGTTGAATTTACAAGCATTTACATTGTTGATACAAGCTAGCAGAGGGGTTTGAGTGCGTGTGTTTTCCTTCCAATTTCATGTATCCCCTTCACTTTGCAGTTTATCCGGCTGCCTGAGCTTCCTAAGTTCGAAAGGGCCAGAGGGACCCTATAAGTTACCTCTTCCTCAGGGCTCTTGTTGGAGGACGGGAAGCCAGGGAGGCTGCAGACAACAGGGAGATGACCATGCAATGAAAAGCCAGTCATTTGCACTGTCCCCCTGCTTGTAATTAAGAAGGTGCAAGAACCTCACATCCCACCTGCAAGCATTTCAACAACTTTCTATATCCTACTGGTACTCTCAAGCAAGTACCTTAATATCAGTTCAATACAAATGATGTGGAAGAAATACGAACTTTGTTTTGCTGTAACATTAACACAGAGAATCTGCCAGAGACAAAATAGGGTTCAGTGAGAGTTACACAAACTTGGTTATCCAGAGAAGGTAAAAAAGGAAGCCTAAAAGATTCTTTCACATGTGGCTACATTGCTTTCTTTTGCTTCTGCTTCAGAGGAATTCTCCCATTTCCTTTGAATGTTGAGGCAACGCCACATGTTTTGTGTTTTAATAATAATTAGAATAAAAAAGAGCCCAATGTACAAAGGTTGGATTGAAGTCACTTCAGACAGCTTTAAATATGCCAAGCTTTTTTGTTTCCAAAATATAAATAATTAATCCCCTTAGAGCTTCAAAAGCTGAAATGAGACATTGATTTGGGACGGCTTTGACTTGGCTCTTTCTTTTTTGGCTCAGAAAGAATAGAAATGAGGCAGCATGGGGGCCACAGAGGAAGGGAGAAAGGAGGGATACCAGGACCGAGCGGGCGCAGATGGCCATAGGGATTGTTTTAAAAAAGACTGAAATAAGTTAAGAGGCAGGTTGAACTGGGCCGGTGTTTAATGCTTGCCTCCTCTTGTTCTCCATCACACTAGGCAGATGAGATTTTGTGGATCAAGGGTGAGGTCTTGACTGAGTCTCAGGACAGTAATGCAATCATAAAGCACAGCAGCAAAATCAACAACAAAGCCCATTTTCAAAGAACATTAAATCTTAAAATATCAGCAAAATAAAAAGGTTTTGTCCTGGTGCGAAAATGAATAAACAGTCAGTGGGGAGAGTCACACCTCTCTGGGGAACATGTTCCAGAGCCAGGAAGCCACCACAGAGAAGGCGAAAAGCAAGAGAATCAGTTAACCTTTGAAGGAGATCAGTTAGCCACCTCCTGATCTCCTTCAAAGAGGGCTCTCAAAGAAGAGTCTGTAAAACATGCTCCATCGAGGCCCCTGAGTCTCCACCTAACCTCAGTAAAATGTACCCATCTAGTGTGCGTATTTTTAAATATATGCCTTCTTCTTAAATTGGTTAAAGTGTACTATTTTTTTTCAAAAGTATGCATTTCTAGGCACATTGATTTTGACCATGACTGGCATCACAAGTGTACAGATTTCGACTGAAGCTTGGTGAGGTCTAGGAGGTTCAAGCTGGATATTTTCTGGTGAAAAATAAACTGAACTGAATTCCTCATCCTTCTGTGGGTGGCACACAGTTGATGTGTTGGGGCTAAAACCTTATATACAGTTTTGGCACTATTCTTTTGATTGCACTAGAACTTACCACTTCTTATTTAATCCTGTATGGATGTATTATGAAGAGCTGTCCTCTGTCTTTCTTCTGACATCCTTTTATGTGTTGTAAAATACCTTTCTGTCTTTGCTGTCTGCGCCACTCCATGTTCTGTCGACCAGCTTTGCATAGCTCTTGCCTTCTAATCCCTTTCTCATTCTTATAACTGCCCTGCTGGAACCCCTTTCCATTGGTCAATGCTGGGTGTCAAGAGCAGAGCATCAGGTTCTTCTTGGCACGAAGAAAAGTACCCTCAGTGACCCCAGTCACCCCAAATCCACACTAGTAGAGTTAGCCGCCTTACATGCCAATCCCCATAAATCTAACCAGACCAATTATGTTAGGAGACAGTGAGGGGGTGATTTTTATACGGGAGGATAATCCTGCTAAATGAGTTCTTAAAAGAAGAGACATGATGTGAATAAAATTGGATTACCCTATCTGGGTCTCACCACTACCATCACCAGAGAAGTAAACCTATTAAATGAATCTATTGTATTCCATCTTAGTCAATGCAATAGAGGCAGGGGAGGCGATCCCTCTCCAAAGTACCTTGCCTCTATTAAGCTAAAGATCCTTGTAACATACTGCTCTGTGGGGGAACTTTGCCCCCCACACATGTGCACAGTGCCCTGAGACCAAAATCCACATTGCATCCCCAAGGGTCTAAATAGCAGTCTATTAATGAATGCATCTACATCTGCATCTAAGAATCTCAGTCAAGCAAATGTGAGCAGGGATCCGTGAAACAGCAGAACTGAAGCCTGCCAAACCTCCCTCAACTCCATCTCAAAGCTTGCTTTGACTGGAGTTCATATCAGATCATCAGTTTGGTTTTATTTCTTTTATGTTTTGCAAAGTGATCCATGTGTATTTTCATGCATAGTTTTCCAAATATGCACATCAGGATGGTGCATCTTTGTAATGCATGCATTCATCATCCATTGGTATAAGCATATTTGTGTTCCACTGTCAAAACTATGTGTTTTCATACTATTTTCAAATATACATATGTTCTGAAACACATTTTAGTTTAGTCTGCAAATCACACTGCAAGCTCGGAAATGTATGGACTTCAGCCACAGATTACATCTAAGTCTATGTTCCATCCAAAAGTTATGAACAGGTTAAAAACTAACCAAAACTAAATGGATTTTAGGGTAAATCCTAATTTTTAGATGAATGAAATGTATTTCTTATTCAGCCCTATCTGTGAGCTGCACTAATATGTGGTTCCACATGTGGCTTGCACTTCCAGATTCAAACTCTTGCACATTAACTGGTGATGTGCTGGGAAAGAGAGGAATTATATTGACCAACTAATTAAAGGGCTCAGAATTAAAGGGAATTAGATACAAAGCGAATTAGATGCTAATTAAAGGGAATTAGATGCAAAAAGGGCTTTGGACCTCCGGACGTTTTGGTCTACAGCTTCCGTCAGCCCTAGCCAGCATGGCCAATGGTGAGGGAGAATGCGAATTATCAGCCCAAATAACGGGAGAGCCACAGCCTGCTCACAGGAATTAAAGAGTTCACAGCACAATCCCACTGGGCTTGCCCCAGTTGCAGAGCATTGCTGCAATGAATTAACATACTTCTACAGGTTCGGGGAAAGCTGAATATGAGTCAACTGTGCGACGTGGTAGAAAAAAAGGCAAATACTACGTTGGGCTGCATTAATACAAGTATCACTCATAAATCACGTGAAGCAGCAATTCCCCTCTGCTCAGGACTTGTTAGGCCTCACCTTTGAGTACTGCATCCAATTCTGGAAACCACAGTTAGAAAAAGATGCAGCCAAACTGGAGAAAATTCGGAGGATGGCAACAAAGATTGTTGAAGACTGGAAACAAACCCTATGAAGAGAGACTGAAAGAACAGGGCGTGTTTAGTCTTGAGGAAGGAAGACTGAGGGGAGATAGGGAAAGCACTTGAAGTGCTTGAAAAATTGCCACACAGGCAAGGGGCACTTCTGGATCATCCCAGAGTGCAGGCGACAAAAGCAGGCTCAAGTTACAGGAAGCCAGGCTCCAATGCGAGATCAAGAAAGTTAAACCATCCCTCTCAGGTGGCTGCCCAGCTGCATCTTGAGTCCATTAGTGTGGCTGAGCCCACAACCTCCGTGGGTAATTTGTTCCACTTCTCTAACAGTCACGAAGTTCTTCCTGATGTTCAGCCAGAACCTGGTTCCTATAATTTGTACCAAATTCAGTAGGTGCTGGTATTCCCAGCATAGCATACCTGCCTGCAGCAAAGCCATTAAAGATGTCAGGAAAAAAAGGGATTAAATCATGGTTGAATGTTGTTGTTAGTTGCAAAGTTGTGCCTGACCCATCACAACCCCATGGACAATATTCCTCCAGGCTCTCCTGTCCTCCACCATCCCTTGGAGTCCACCCAAGCTCACACCCACTGCCCCAGTGACTGGGTTGGATGTAGGAGGATTCAGATCCAGATTTCAGAGGGCAAAGGACTCAAAGCCCTGGATGAAAACATCTGTCAGCTCTGTTTTCTTTCAAATGCAGATTTCTTTAATCAGAAATTCTGTTTGTCCCATATATGGAGAAATTTGCAAAATTTGGTATATTCCTATTCAAACAAAACTGAAACTACATTCTCACCCAGCCTTAGCTGAACCACATCAACTTGGAGATGGCATTTGAGTGTTCCAGCAGCTATCCACAGGATTACTGTCCCCTGAGGGACCCTGGCTTCAAGGACACATAGAGAACAATTGCCCAAATCCATATCTCCAGATGATCGGGAGTTGTTTATTAAAACATTTGTCCCTGAAGACCTTCACACTGATGAGCAATCACAGGCGCACATGCTTCTCCCATTTGCAGGAAGAAAGGGAATTATCAAGTTCAAATTATATGTGGAATCAGGAGGTTGGTCTCTTCTGTACTGAAAGGAGTGGTGATTATCATCAAAGACGGCATCTGTTTTAAAACAATCAGGCAGTGTATGGGCCTAGCATACCACATGGCAGCCCTTCTCTGTCAAATAACATTATAATTTTAACCTGATAATCTGAACTCTTGAAATACAGGAGTGGCTTAGAATTGGATTGGTGGAGTTTTTTGCAACCCTCTGAGAGGAAATTGAAAGATGGTTTTAATAGAATGCTTCTCCTACTGTTACAGAAATCAGCAGCCTCAGATCCCAAAACTATTCATATTATGGGCAAAAAAGAAAGAAAGAAAGTGTTGCATTTGAATTCTGAATATATCCATTTGCTTATTCTACTTCAGAGTTTTTGATCTGTAAGTAAGTTTTGTTTTGAGCCCAGTGCAAACTAGAAATGTGAATGGGAAAAAAAGGAATTAGATGCAAGGAAAAGGGGAATTAGATGCACAAAGGAGTGCAAGGCTGACTCAAAAGCATTAAGGATGGACAGAGGGGAGCCACCTTGAGGGATGTGAGCAGGTTCTACTCTGCTGCAAGTGTGGAACATCGTGGTTCTAAAGAACTCCTTGCCTTTCTACAGGCTTAACAGAAGGCCCCTGATTATGCTGCAGAAAGCAATGCAGCTCCATTCATTCAATTATTTTGAAGAAGAGCTCCCAAAGTCTGTGACTGTTGGCTTGGCCTGATGTGAGCTGCAGTCCAAACCTTCTGCAAGGCACCAGGTTGCCTATCCTTGAATTGGGCAAAGCTGTCTTCAACAAGAGTTTGCTTTTCTTGGCACAAAATGCTGAGCTTTTAGGTTCAGGGTATTTAGAGATTAGTGCATAATCTAAAGAAGTACCTATTCAATCAGCAGTAAACACAGCCATTTTTGTGGCCCCCTGCCACCACTAAATTTGCTGTAATTGAAACTGAAAGGTGATGAAATTGCAAGCAAAGGTGGCAAAATTGCCAGGAGCACACTTCTGCTCACAAACTAAGCCCCAGTCCCCTCTGTTACTTGTTTGCTTGAGAAAGCATTAGTACTTTTGCTCTTTCATTCCCCACACCAAATAATTTGAACACTGGAACCTTCTTTAATGCTGGATCCTGTGGTGATTTGATGATGCCTTTCCTCAATCAGAGCGAAACAGCAGAATCCAGCAGGGTTCTACAAGCTGGGTTTCTATTGGCTGTTTCTAGGCAACCAGGAGACATAAGGAGGCTACAGGATGTCCTTGCTAGTTTCCATTTTACTGGCAGATGTAACCACGTTTGAACTCCCTTTTCTGCAAAGGCAGCAGCCTGAGGGTTTGACCTGCTGTTTCCAGATGTTCCCCGAGGCTTCTGTTTTATCTGAACTCTCCATTCTGGGCTGCAGAACTCTGGCTTTAACCAGTGACACTAATAATCCAATTACTTTTTAAATTTTAAGGAAAAGAAACTGAGCTAAAGAAAATTCCCACCACTGCTAACAAAGCAGAGGAGCCTCTCACTATTTTATCTTCCCTTTCTCTTCTCTCCAAGCAGTGGAAGGGAAGGGAAGCTGCTCTGTTTCTTGGGCATGGCTTCTTAATTAAACTTCACAAGCAGATCTGCAAAGCTGTGAATCAGAGGTGCTAATTGGTAATCAGGCCTGGGATGACGTTGGCTCACCATGCCACACGGAGTGGTGAGAGGGGGAGGTAAAAGACATGGAACCATTCTGCAAAATCACGAGAACTCTGTTGGCATACCAATATGTGCTAACAGCATGCTGGGAGCTGGCAGTCCAGGTTGGCGAACTGCTGAGCCAAAGGTATGCCCATAACATATCATGGAGCCAATGGAGATATGGAATGCTCAGAGCCCGAGTCAGCACCAGTCAGAGGTCTTTTAAGTGGGAGAGATTACCATAGGACCTGCCAATCATACAGGAGAAGAGGCTGAAGATCAATATTACTGAATGGAAAGAACATTGCTGCCAGAAAGTGGGAGTTGTGTTTTTCCCGATCAGTGGCAGAGAGGAGGGGGGAGGCAAGGGTGCACAGGTCCAAAACACGTTTGTTAGTGCAGGAATGATAACACCATCTGCTGGAGCACCAGGGAAACTGAGGAACCATCTGGCAAGTGAGTGAGGTGATAATGCGGCTTTCATGTTAGGCATAGAAGTGTGAGGAAAAGGGGAAATAGCCAAGCAGATTATTGCTTCTCTCCTTTACTTTGAGAAGGTTCAACACAGCTAGATCAACAAAGCTGCCTGCGTTGTTAACTCTCTCTGAGTAGCAGTAGCTCTGGATTAGGGATTTATAAGAAATTTATTTTCATTTGTTTCAGCCATAATTTACCCTAATTTACATTTCTCTGAATCAAAAGTAAAGCCAAATGCAATTTGTGGTCAGATTCCATACCAATCTGAGCTTGTGATGCAACGCACAGCACAAAGAAAATGAGTTAAAATGAAAAAGGAGAATGTAAGAAAACATGTTTTAATCAATGAAGAACACATATAATTGGACAAAATGCACACAAATGATGCACACTTTGGGTAGGGAGTGGAATGCATAAAAACTCACATAAATTGGCATGCTAAGAGGAAAAACAAACCTAGCAATCTAATGCACGTGTGAATTAGAATAAGCTTTTGAGATAGAATTTGGAGAACCTTGGCAGCAGGAGGGATTTGCTGGTTTCCAGATCCCTGATGTGGATACTTCCTGACTGAGGCCGGTGGCTCCAATGTTAGTGTGTCTGCCTGGATTTTACTCCTAAGAGCTATCATGGTGCTGAAGACTGTCCTCTTTCCCCAAAGTAGGTTCAGTACCATGGATAGTTCTTTTAAAGTACGGCATACAACTCAAGTGACTATACTGTCCCAGTGATGTTGGAGCTACTAGCTTCCACCACTCCCTGGGCAAGTGACCCTTGAGAGTGGTGCTAATGAGCATTTAAAAATCTGCCACCACACCACTGACTCCTGTTTCTGAAATTTTTCTTGCATGGATTGCAATTTCTCAGATATTTCTGGGATAAGTATCTCATTTGACATCAAAGAATAGCATCAAAGTGGAAAGGCCATTCCTGGATCAAATTGCAAAGCAGCATGGTATTTCAAGTATAAATGAGCAGTATCCCCTCTTTCATGCTTTTATTGTCCTTCTGCATTTTGGTGGAATTAAGACCATTTCTAAAATTCAGACCTGCTTTGAAGGGTGCAAAGTTTGCCATAGTATGTAATTTCTTCAGTGCGTTCACACTGCTGAACCACCTGCTTCTCCAACCACCTGCCATTACCAATCTGCATTGATAAAGGCCATCCAAAACCAAACAAACACTATCTCAATAGGTTTCCAGTTAGGATCGGGGCCTGCTTGCAGGTCTGTGTGATGACAAACACAAAAATTACCTTGATGCAAACATGCATAATATCATATAGAGTTGGACATTGGTCAGCCTTTGGCCCGAGCTCTTATTTGATGCAGAAAATACAGAGCGAGGACACCTCAAACAGGTGGCTGTCCAGCTTCTGCCCAGTCTCTGCCCCAGTGAAGAAAGGCTAGCACTCCTCTGGGCAAATGATTCCATCGACCTCCTTTGCTTTACTCTATGGAGGGTTTCAAAAAACAACCCACACACATTGGTTGTGTGCCGTTGAGTATGGATTGCTGAATGGTGGGTTACTGCAGAAGCACAGGTGATCCTGTTGTCTGAACCCAACTAAAATAACAAACCATGACTTGTTAAACATGATCAACCTGCAGTTCACAATCCAGCAACAAACAAAAGGTTCTATTCATCTGTTGTTTGCAATTCATTAACCATGTTTTATTAGTGTAGATGGGTTCAGAAAGCACATAAACCTCTTTGCAAATAGTGATGTGTGAGGCATCTGATGTAGAGAAATGAGAAGTCCAACGTATTTCCAAAACTCAGCACCCTAGATTCTGGTTTGCTAGCCCTTTGCTGCTGCTGACTCAATGTGGTGCAAATTGAATGATCTCATAGACTTCCATCTGGATGATGGACTGCAAATGGCATATTTCTTTTTTATCCATTAATTAAATATGTGCAAATAAATAGTGGAAAACCATGTGTCTAGACTCTTAAATGTGCAGAATCAGCCAATTCTGCAAAAGTCACACTATAACTGGTTGGGTCGGTGGATGTTTCTCTGTGCAAATTTAATAACCAGTTATAAGACTGTGTGCGACTGATGGCCTATCTAGCAAATCGAAGATGAGGGCAAACACCCTTGATGCTCCTATTTCCAATCATGAAATCAGAAGAGGGCAGATACCCCCATGTTGTTAGTTTAACCTTCAACTGATGATTATGTATAGGTATTTTATTTGTGTAAGCCATCCTGAGGCTCTCGCAAAGGGCAGCATACAAATATCTTAAATAAATAAATAAAACGTAAGGCCCAGATAGAATGCCCAGGCATTCAGACAACATGTACACAGAATCACTCAGGTTATTCTTGCTGATTGTTCATGTTGTTTGAACATTCTATCCTATTCCCAGGCCCCTAACAGTGCACGGAAACCGAGTTTTTCTAACCTTGGCCCTAACCTAGGGCTAACCAAGCCCAACATCCAGGTAAAATAGCTCTACATTCAGACTCCTCTTTGGGTGTTCTCATTGATCGCTCACAAGTGCTGCCCAAACATGATTATTTCCATCTCTCTGGACATGCACAGGAATGCCCCAACCCTAACCCTAACCTGAAGTTTAAACCAAGCCCAAGTATGCTGGTATAAGTAATTGCAATACAACTAATAGGATCAAAACCAGGGCAGAAACTAGGGTGTTCTCTTTGTCTTCTCACGTTGTTTGTACAATCTAGGCTATTTCCAGGGCCCTGAACGTGCACAGGAATCCAGTATTCCCGAAACCTAACCTGAAGTTTAACACAAACCTTAATGCACCTATGTAATCTTCATACATTCAGGAAATATTCCAGATTGCAGTAGCCATCATGTTTTTGTTTATTGCTCACTCTTTCTTCTCAATCAAGGCTATTCCCTGGCATCTTGACATGCACAGGAGCCAAATATTTCCCACACCTAACCCTGTCTTGAGGCTAAGTGCAGAATGAAACTAATGGATACTCCCAGTGGATTCAGACAATATGCAGAAAGGCAGAATTCAGAGGGTTTGTGCTGACCAATCACTCTGAAAAATCTAGCCTATTTTTATTTATTTATTTATTTAAAGTTTTTATATGCTGTCCCCTGGCTACATAGCCTCAGGACGGCTCACAGCAATTTCAAGGTAACTGGACATGCAAAGAGACCCAGGTTTTCCTAACCCTAACCTGAAGCTTAACCCCAACCCTAACACTTAGGTACATATCTTATATTAAGACAATGTGGAAATGACAACTCTTAGAGGGTTCTTGATGATTGCTCACTTCTTTTGAACTATATTTATTTATTTATTTATTTATTTATATTGCGATTTATATCCTGCCTTTTTCCTATAAAGGGCTCAAGGCAGCTTACATCATCTCTCCACCTCCATCATATCCCCACAACAACAACCCTGTGAGGTAGGTTGGGCTGAGAGTCTGTGACTGGCCCAAAGTCACCCAGTTGGTTCCATGGCTGAGCGGGGACTAGAACCCAGATCGTCTGAGTCCCAGTCCCATGCTCTTAACCACTACACCACACTGGCTCTTTTTCCAGACTTTGGCCATTCACAAGAATCCAGGATTACCCAAAGTTAACCTAAATGTGACCTTTAACCCGAACACTGACAATTTTGCAGTGGTGCAAGATGACAGCCTGAGGACTTTCCTGCCCATTTCCAATCTGCCTTTCAAAGTAGGTCAAATCTGATTTTTTTCCAAAGCGTTCAACCCTAAAATGGACAGCACGTTCTGCACTTTTTAAGCATCAATGCAATTTGTGCAAAATAGCACTCCAAATCCACATGCCCCTAGTATAATTTGTGCAGAATCAGCCAGTTCATACAAATCACAATTTGCCCCAATTATATCTTTATGAAAATTGGCCAATTCTGCACAAATTGCTCTAAACTTATTTTGTTTTCAGGCATTTAATTGTGCAAATTCATTATCAGTTCACATATACTCCGAGATGGAGGTCTGTAAGAGGAGGAGAAGGACCACCCAACTTGTTTCACTTCTGGTCATCAGATTATAATTAGGCAGGAAATCCATCAAGCTCAAACAAGGAAGATTTTCCTTTTTCAGTACATCTCCAACTTTACCAACAACCCACAGTGCAATGACAGCTCACACTCAGTCCATGAATGTGGTTTAGCATATTTGCTGAACCCAGTAACTGAACGACTGAGTCTGTATTGAACCCACAGTTCTAAAATCTCATACCCAAGCAGCTGTGCATGTTGCTGGCCATGTACAATTTCTGTTTAGGTCTTTGGCCTTCTGAACTTGATTAAAGCTCCAGCAATCTGATCTTGAAGGCCCAGACATGTAATTTAAATGGCAGGGAGATTACTTAAGGCCTGTGCCATCTGATAAATGAACCCAGCTGTGCCCTTACTAAGCAAAAGAGAATAACATGTGGCTCAGAAATTGCACTGGGCTTCATCGCTGGCCACATGTCTTCATTAGGAGGGAGGGAGGCAAGCAAGGGAGTGGAAGGTGGGAAGAATAACACAATTCATCACCATTATGGAAATTTACTCTTAATAAAGAAATAATTTGCTCAATAGATCATTCCAGGTTCATGCAAGAGGAAGCCTGGTGTGCACTTGGTCCCGAACGCCCAGTCAATCATCTCCTGTGTTCGTGTCACTCACGAGGGCCTTCGGCAACAGCACAGTCGACTGCCTTAGTCAGTATTGGCAAGCAGCTGCATATTCCAGGCTCCCCAGTGGCACTGGTCAACCTTGTCGGGCTCCCTACTCCCTCCTGCCCTCCCTGGCTCCTATCACTCCTGCCACTAGGTCACAGTCATAGGAAAAAGCAGAGAGGAGGGAAAGCAAGGGTACTGAGGAAGGGCTACAGAGCCTACTTCTTTTGGTTTCATAGCCACTGTAGAGATCGGGGGGCCTCTTCCTGTAAAAGTTCCTCCAAAGGTTGTGGGATCAGTTTCTGAGCCAAATGAAGATGCTGGGCAGAATCCACACCTGCAGTGCCAAGCCCAATGGCCCAAGATCAGCGAGGCACCACTGCGAATCAAGACCATTTCAAGTTCTGTGGGAAAGTTTAGTTAGTGTGCTGATGCTGGTGGGGGACTGAACCTTGTGGATCCAAGCATATGGTGTCAGGTTAAGAAGGCAGAGCAGAGGAGAAGTGCTCCAGTGTCTGGCCCTGAAACAGCAGGCTCCACTTAGAAGCTGAGCTCCTTCTCTTTTCAGTTTTGGAAGGCATTCAGTTTGGGGCAACCTATTATTCTTAAAAGGGACTGCAGGTAGCGCAGTGGTTTAAACCGCTGTGCTGCTGGGCTGATTGATTGAAAGGTTGCTGGTTCGAATCTGCTCACGGGGTGAGCTCCCGTGCTCCGTCCCAGCTCCTGCCAGCCTTGCGGTTTGAAAGCATGCAAATGCAAGTAGATAAAAAGGTACCACTTCGGTGGGCAGGTAACAGCGTTCTGTGCACTTCGGTGTTTAATCATGCAGGCCACATGACCACGGAGACTGTCTGCAGACAAACGCTGGCTCCCTCGGCTAGGAAACAGAGATGAGCACCGCCCCCTAGCATCAGGCATGACTGGACTTAATGTCAAGGGGAAACCTTTACCTTTACCTATTATTGTTAAGCCATATTTCCTTAATGGGTATTATTCCAAGTTTACTGATTTCTTTTGTTAGTGACATCTGCAATTCTCTTTGTACTACAAAGTTAGTCTAGCTGGTCAGCGTTAACATAAGATAGCTTTTCATTAGAAAGCCTTTGTCACGATCTCAGGGGTGAAGCATTTATTTATTTATTTATTTATTTATTTAAAACATTTTTAAATAAGGTCTGAGGTCCCAGTCCAGTCCTTAGACTTCCAATCTGGCCCTCTGAGGTTCTCTAGATAGCAATTTTCCATCCCCCTGGCCATACCCCATTTCCCCTGCCACCAAACATTTGATGGGTGCCTGCCTTTTGTAAAGTTGTAGAAGGTTGAACTGACTCTTCTAAGGCTTAAGTCACTGGTAGAGGATTAAGCTGAAACATGCTGGTGTCTATGGCCCTGTTCCTTTTCTTCTCAGTGCCACCCACCACTAGAATGAAGTCCTAGAAACATTTTCTGAAGTGGATTTTGGCTTCCAGTTGAAAGAGGTTCACAGCTCTGGGTAAGGCCAATGCTAGCAATCTATCAAGCATTCTGCCATGCACCTACTGTTCCTTCAGTGCGGCATGTGTAGGAACCCAGCAAAGGGAGTCTACATTGTCTCATGGATTGTGCTCCATTGTCCTTGCACAAAGTGATGGGGGAGGGGTGGTTACAAATCACCCCATTAACAGTTGCAAGTATTGATGTGAGTACAAACAGCTCCATCCTACAAATGTTTTACACTGCAATTGCAAGACCTCCCCGGGGATGGAAATTCTAATGAATTCACTGGGTGAGTCATATGTCTATTTAAGGTATTTGTGGGTTTTCTTGGTGCTTTCATCAAGTGCATTAAAAACTTGTTGAAGAAAACATTTATTCCGTATAGATCATTCTGAGCGAATATGGTGTAAATAGCAAGGCATTGTTTTATTGTGTTTCAATAATTAAAAAGTACAACCCTTTCCATTTAAATAGCACGTGCTTAATCAAAATGACTGCTCTACAGGGACAAATCTGAGGGAATGATTTTGACACTAAGACCTAAAGCAGAGCCAAGTGTGGCTTAATAGGCACTGTATTATGCAACAGCTCTGCTTAGTGGAAATACGTTTGGGGTACGTAATAAATAATATTACTTAATGCAGATTAGCTACCTCTAAGTTTGCTTAACCACCTCAGGCTGAAATGTAATGCACATTTTCCTATGAGTAAGCCCCCTTGAACTCAGCGGTACTTATTTCTGCATAGACATGTACAGGATTTCACTGTTAGCCTATAATCCTAATATGCATTTATCTGGGAGAAAGCCACATTGCACTCAATAAGACTCACTTTGAATAGAACCCCCGACATCACACTGTTGTTATTCTTTCATAATCATCTGGTCAGAGAGAGGTAAAGGGAGATTCATCTGCCTTTCTGTAAAAGCCTCTGCTTGATGTGAGAATTGATCATGTTGAAATACGTTCCCAAGGGTAAGGCTGTTCTTTGGGTTAATTAACTTGGGCTACAGTTCTTAACAAATTCCTGGAGATGAATTTTAGCAGCTGATGAACTGTTTGTCTTGGGGGCAGCATACTTATGCATTGCCAAAACATAAGAAGTGCATCAAGAAAAGGAAAGGGATGCCAATTTTCATAAAACCTGCATATGCTGTTGGATATGTAGCTATGCAAATTTAGATCCAAATTTATAATTTGAATAGCAATGAAGTAATCCTACCAGACCCGTATACCAATCTGTTCAGCCTGCTCTTCAGGTGACATCAACTTCACTGTTCTTCTTTCTTGTGTTTCTTTATCTTTCAACTGGAATTAGACAGGATGGCCCTTTATTTAGAGAAGGCCTCGAAGTGGAAGAAATAAGAATTCTTGAAATGTATACCTCTGCTGTGTAAAATCTGGCCACCCTAGACTTTGTCTAGACCAGACCTAAGAAACGGTGTGAGCTCCAAGTGTTTTCAGGCCCTTGGGCAAGTCACCTTCAATGGTCACCTTCCCTTGGTGAGCCTGCAACCTCACCACTACTTTTACCAGCTGATCTTGCTTCTTGTTGCTTCTCTAATCATTGCTACCCAATGCTTGTTTGGTTTGCATAGATCCAGGGATCAAGTAGACAGTGGCACCTCCTGCCCATCCGCTAACCCCCAGAACAAAAGGCTGGTGACCAGATGGGGAGTAGCAGTTACTGAGGAGCTACTCCAAGCTGCGCTTGCCAGGGAGGCCCTGCAGAGGGGTGAGTCCTCAGTAGGTGCCCCACCGTGCCTTTTTATTTATTATTTATTTAAAACATGTGTATGCCGCCCAATTGTGCCACAGCACCTCTGGGCAGCTCACAACACAAGCCTTGCCTTGCTGCTGCGCCTACTGACAAATCATAGCCCCCTTTTAATTAGCTCCACAGTCTTTTTGCCAACAGTTTTCCACCATAAATTTTAGTCACTCATTTGGCAAATCCCAAATATTCCTGAACCAGTAAATATATCAGAAAGCTGGCAGGGATTCCTCACTCTCCCAGCTACCTGGGCCAAATCCTGCCCAGAAAGATCCTGGTCCCAGAGCCCTGGATCAGCCACTGGATTCAACACATGCCTGGGGAAACAGATAACTTTATTAAAAGGTTAAAATGTGGGGATGAGGGCACCAAAGAGCAGAATCTAAAAAGGGGCTAAAACAGAGAATGGGGAAGGGAAGGGGAAAGGGGAGTTGAGCAGCAGCAGCAAGACACATTGCAGCCAGCCAAGATCCTCACCCCCAGGCCTTGTGGCTCACTCAGACTCGAAAATGCAGACAGCATCTATCCTGGCCGATGCGCAGTGACTCTGCCTGAGAACGGCACCAGAGGCACAGGATGCCACAGTGCTCCTTAGCAAGGAGAAGTGGCAGCAGGTCAGAACTCCCCAAGAGAGGAGCAAAGGCTGCTCTGGTCTCCGGTCGTTATCCCCCGCTGGCAGTCTAGGTCAGCTGAGCTGTGGGGTGAGGGCCATTCCCCAGTCCCTGGAGCCAGCTATTTAGTCCCACTCGGGTCATTAGCCACTCAGTGTTGTTATCTCAGGGTGTCCTGGAGATCAGTTCTGATAGTTCTCACCCCCTTAACACAGAAGGGAGGATAACGTCTCCCAAGGCCTTGGGCGCCAGATTCCCCCTAGGCTGGCCCCCAAATTCCCAGCATTTTGGCAGTTCCTGGATCAACCCTTCCTCAGCCTCCCGGAGCCTGGGAAGGTTCATGTTACAGTAAGCCATGGAAAATTTACAATGTTAAAAAAAGATTCAAAAGTTTAGTTGATTCGTTGTTTGTTTTAATTTACAAAGCAGTGGAATAAATTTGTGTCGAATAAATTGTGTTAAGATCTCATAATTATGCAAGCTGCATCAGACATTAATACTGAAGACATGTAAAGAAGTGTATTCCATCACCATATCACAGTGTCAAACACCACTGTCCAGCAAATGGAATGTAATTTGACCTCGAGTAAATACCATACCCTATTCTATACTTCTCCCCTTTAGTCATAAACATGCATTGAAAGGGGCAACAGGGAGCTCCATATTTTCCTCCCAGATTTTTATGACTGCAACACTGTGGCTAAGCAACAGAGCCAGGGAGCAGGTAAGCAAGATGCAGTCATTTATCTTGAGAATAGTGCTAAAGTTTCCCCCAAAGCCAAGAGGAGTGGAGAACTGAGCCATGGTGCTTGCTGCAGGGTGCTAGGAAGCCAAGGAAACAGCCGTGTCGCTGTTGCGGCGTGCAGTCAGTTCAAGTGTCTATATTTTGTGCAGAATGCTTGGGTCAGGAGACCACTGCACCCTTTGTTGTTCTCATTTATTTCTGTGTAGGAAACAGGTCATGTGTGGTGGCCCTGAGATGTCAACCACTTTGCTAGTTTGTTCCTGGTTCAGTTTCTCCAAAAATTCCATTTTAGAAAAGACCAAAATAGAACAGGCCTTGAGGTTCATTTTCAGCCACTGTGATATTTGCTCAGCTGCTGTCAGTGCCGTTCCTTTCAAGAAACTTTCTTCCAGCTGTTGCATCCTCCAAGAACCCATGGCTCCCATTGCCTCCTCCTTGTGAAAGAGCTGTTCCTGGTGCTGGCCCACGAAACAACACTGGTTTTAATACCTACAGGGTGAATACAGACTTAGCTATACTTGGAGCAGATCCATGGAAATCAGCGATATCACCAAACGGACCTTCCACGGGAATCCTCTGCAATTGTGTTCCGTAACTTTGTCGTCATTGCAAATAAGGCGGTATTTTTGCTAGTTCTACTTTATTTGCCCAAACTGGTTCTATTTTCATCAAAGTTTCTTTATAGGAGTGGTATTTCCAGCCTTTTTATTTAAGTCTTCAGTTCGTTTATGCATGCATCACTTGCCTATCCCACATTTCCTCCAACAGTGTTATAGTTCTTTCTGGCCCCATAACTCAGCCCATTTTATCCTCACAACAAACCTGCAAGGAGTTTGGGATAAGAAATAGTAGCTGCTCCAGCCTTGCTCACTGAAACATCACAGCCAAGCGGAGGTTTGCATATTGGCTTGCCACAGTGTGGTGCAACCTTAACACCACACTGTGACAAAGATGGTTGCCAACTGATTAGAAAAGTGGGAGTGGCTGCTCCTGTGTCTTTTAATTGCATCTTGCCCTGATTTTGGTGACATTTTCTTTTTCACAACAGTACACAGATAAGCTTTCTCAGTTATGAATGTCATCAGATCAAGTGGTTACTGAATGCACAGGGCAAGGGGGAGCTGTGTTTGTGTGGAGGGGGCAACCCTAGCTGGAAGATTAGCAGATACTTCATGAAGAAACTTCCCCTTAGCCTGACTTTGCGATAGACCCACACAATCATTGCTTATCCTGTAAGCTTTGTGGAAACTTGGGTTCATAAATTGTGCATTGATTGATCATTGTCTAGTCTAACTAGCATCAAATGCCAAAAAGCAACATTTTGCTCCAAGGAAGGAGACAGACAATAGTAAAATGACTCCGGGTACTGCCAAAGTCATGAAAAGCGATCTGGAAGATGGCCCTGGACTGTATTTGCATTTATCTCTGTTGCAGTATTGGCGGCTGGAAACTGAAATCAATAATATTGATGCAATTGCCAACTAGCAGTTGATGGAGTGGACACCTCTGGAAGAAGTAATTACAAAGAACATACCAATTAGGGCTTCTTTTCACAAGGAATCACTGCCTCCAGAGCAGAGGGTTCCCACAAAATCAGATGCAGGATGGTCTCCAGGGCTTCACACTGCAAAAGAAAAACGTCAGATTCAACTTGGGGGCGGGGTGAATTCCATGACAGGCAAGTTTTTCTGGGCATGTACAGCCTTTTTAAAGTTTTGGCTTAGAGTTATCCAAGATGAGCTCCCCAAAGCTGAGAAATTATGAGTAGATTTAGGACCCTGCTGAAGGCTTAACCCAGAAAAAAGCAGGAAATGAAAAGCCTGGTAATTTCCATGCACTGTGTTCAGAATGAATGACTACAGCTTCTAATATGCCCCCAAAATTCACTGGGTAGAATTTCGGAACATGCTGCCTTATTAACTCACAGTTTTCCATACAGTGTAAAGTGGCCACAAGCTTCCAACTGTACTATCATGTGCATATCTCCTTAGAAGTAAATCCCACAGAGTTCAATGGGTCATATTTCTGCAAGTGTCTATTTATTTATTTGTTTGTTTAAAGTTTTTGTATGCCATCCCCTTGCTATATAGCCTCGAGACGGCTCACAGAAATAAATAAATATAATACAATACACAAAATATAATACAATACAATTAAAACCCGGAAACACCCTGGCTGCACAATAAAACCTATAAATATTAGACATTGTTAAAATATTGTTTGAATAAAAAGGTCTATAGCAAGCGTGTAGAACCTATGGGCCAAATTCAACTCAGAGATGTGCTCAGGGATTGGATCCCACTGGGCTAGAACCAAAGGCAACAGGGATGATGCTAATGTAGCAACGTATTTTAGCATACAGTTCTTGCTGCCAGTAATTCAACCATAAAAGAGGTTTTTCAACCTACAAAGTGGAGAAAAATGTGTGCTAGGAAGCCAGCAAACCATCAGTGGTTGGAGAAAAGGGAGGCCAAGAGCAATCAGCATGGGCCATCAAGGGAAACTTGGATCGCTCAGCTCTGACTACAAGTAGGTCAGATATGACATGAGGCCCTGAAATTCAGCAGCCTTACAGTAGGAAATGAGAACTGTGACAAATTTGTCATTACTCACAGCACTCTCTTATTTATTGACCCTATACCACCAGGTAACCACTCCCACTCAATTTCTCCCTAGAGCATGCAGGTTCTTACTGACTTCTGGTATTAGACACACAGAGTTATAGTTTAGTTTTAGGAACAACTCTCTGAGACCAAGCTTTTGCCTTTTCTGACATTTGCTTATTTTAAGTGGATCCTAAATAGAGAATACACACTAAGCATGCAATATTGGTACGAGCAAACATGAAAACAATTTCAAGATATGTATCTAGAGACAAAGTCTAGGAAGACTGAAACAGTGAGGCATCTTACTAGTTGTCCCAAATCAAGCCAAGAAATTGAATTCTCCAGGGAGCACTAAATCTGATCATCGGACTGAGTTTTGTACATGTTAAGCATTTTCATATGTATTCATCTGCTTATATACATTCAGAGTTTACATAATGAAAATATCAAGACTTCACGAAATCTATTGTAAAAATCTTCTGGTCTCCAAACTGAATTTCCAGCTACAAAAACATGGCTGTAATCCATTATCATCACCCTTCTATGAAACTGATAAGTCAGAGACAAAGTGATCAATTACCTGGAAACTTAGCTTAACAGACTTGATGTGTTTCATTTCAACCATCCCTTCCCATGCTGATCACATTCCTAGTTTATAGCTGTTATTGTTCATGACCTAATGCCATTACGACCACTTTGATTTTTGATTGCCTATTTTAATGCAAGAAGCTCCATTGTCAGACATTCACCATGCTGCAATGTGGCACAGATGTTTCCCAGAATTTTAAGTATATCAACAAGATTGCCACAAGACTGTAGTTGGAAAAGCACTTTATGTTTAACCTAAGGGGCCAAGTTGCAGTGGTTTGGAACTGGAATAAAAATCATGAAATCCTAAAGCAGAATGCCTTTTCATGGAATCTCCTAATTGCTTAGCTAGATCAGGCTGAGGCATCAAAAAAGTGTTCTTGGAGGCAGTTTCAGGAATAAGTGGCAGGAGAGAGGAAAGGACAGTCTTAGGAAAGATCAGGAGCTCCTTGGATGGTGGAGCTGGAAGGATGAAGCTCACAGGCAGGGATAGTTTGGGAATAGTGAAATGCAGTAAATGGGAGGCTTTGAAAACAATGATGTCTGAGAAATCGGCAGGGAATTCAAATGCATCAGCATTTTGATTACCCTTCCACAGATTCTGCAGTGGAGTGAGATTTCCAAATCTCATGTGTTCCACAGATTTTGGATTATCTTTTTACTCTTTAGAATTGTAAACAAATGCAGACTGTACTTTCTGCCATCGACTGGAGTGTGCATATATCAATTTGGGAAAGATTTGCACGTTTCACTTTTTTCACATTTTGGGAGAAATTTGCACCAAGTCACATTGAGCAAGTGTGCAGCAAGTACATAATAGTGAAAGTAGATGGAAATTCTCCTGGAAAAAAATGCCCTGTTCTATCAATGACTAGAGAACACAATGCAAGATGTCTTCACAACAGATTTAACAAAATCCATGCAGCCCTATTGGGAGGCCAGTCCCAGGAGCTTGATCCAGAGTCAGAAGTGGAGAGCAAGCCAACGTAGGGATTGAAGTAGCATCATACAGTAATCCCAGTGAGATATGTGAGTGGTTTTAGCAGCTGAGTGTTGAATACATGTTCAGGGTCCAAACGGAGACAATTATAGAATGCTATTCTACACACTTGACTCTTGGTACACTTGACAGAAACATGCCATTAGAATAAACATCAGCAGACAGAATCATAACTGAAGCTGTAAAAAAATGAGCATGCAAAAACATCCCTGATAAAATACAACTCAATAAGATTTAACAAACGTTAAGGGATTTCAAGCTAAAGCTGAAAATGTGACTAAAAGCCATAAATGAAGGTGTGAAAATTAGGAATGGCAACCAGGTAAAGCTCAGCGTTTTTAACTCTCATTGATTTCAGCTGGAGTGATTAAGCATCAGCTTATCGGTTAGGTGCTTAACTGGGGCTGAATCTTAGCCTCAGCTATTAAAATGCCAGGGGAAACAGTTTGACTTGCCTGCAGAAGCTACAAAGGGTAGGCTGGTGGCAGGACTCACTGAGGATGTTAGCCCACAGGTTCTGAGCCACCACAGAGGAGTCCCTAGTAGATGGAAATTGAGAGATGTGGCTCACTGCAGCCACCAGCTTTGGCAGGGCCCTTGAGGAAAGCATTATTTGCCTTCCCCTTCACCCCTACTCCCTTATTCCCTCTGACACACATGCTGCTGCTGCTCCTCCTCCTCATTCCCATCTGCTTGCCACACAGAGGGCCAGTAAGCCAGCTGCAGTGGCAGCTAACACGACGGTTGGGTGCGTGTGTACTTGTTTGCCCAGAACAGTGTAAAAGGAGGGCAAGCAAGCAGGTTGCAATGGGGAAGGGAAGGAGCAGATAGAGGGAGCTTTTGTCAGTGGGCCCCTGATGGGATGTAGGCTCAGCACATGCCCAGCCATGCTAACTATTGGTACCTGACCTCATGCTGTTCATCTTGAGAACTGGGTGGTTCTGGTAGTCTTGCAGACCTCTCCCCAGGTTCCAATCATTTGCAAAGTCGTGGAAAGCACCACACAGCCATTGTAGCAACTTGATGCACAGAAACTCCGTAGCGTGGCCATGTCAACTCACATGGAGCTCAGGGTTTAAAGGTGGCCGTGTAACCTACTTTGCAAGGAATAGCCTGTATTTGAGGGGCTGTGAGGGGACAGTCCTCCACTTGAAAGAGGACTGTCTTCTTTAGTGAGAAACATCCATAAGGAGGAGGAGCAGAGCTTTGAGCCGTTTGCTGTCCAGCTTTGTCCAACAGCACCTGGACAGCAAACTGCAGGTCTCTTGGCCACGGACACGATGATGCAGTGCAGTTCTCTTTATGTTCCAGGCACCCATTCTTAATTTGCACATGGATATTGAATACAAATCTGTGGCTCTTGTACGTTTAGTGTGGCGAGGCATTTCTACTGGGGCAGAGGGCTGTACTCAGCCCACCACCTGCTCACAGATCATCAAGAGTGCTTTGGGATGTGCAAAAGACACTCCCAGTACCCATGTACAAAGTTCTTGGGTTCATTGACGGCAGCCCTCTAAGCCAAACAACAAGAAGAGCACCTTCTCAAACAAAACTCGAAGGAAATAAAGCAATCGATGATGCTAAATAATAGATAGGGCAATTAAAAATAATGATCACCTGTATAAACAGAGGTTTGGAGTCGGCCCCTTGATTGAGCCCAGCATAACCGGAGGTGTTCTGTGCAAGCAAAGCTGCCCACTGAGACAGAGCGGCGTCTAAATGAATGCGGCATTCAAAATCTGCCCGCAGAACATGGAGCACAGCAACTTGCAGGGGTAAATAGTGGAGGTGGGTCAGGGTCCCCTGGAGAATTTCACAGCTGCCTCACAACACAGTCTCGGCCTGTCTTGCACAGCACGGCCTCAGCTGTGCCCTCTTATGGCCTGCACAGGCAGTTGTGAGTGGGTGTGTTTGCATGCACACCCTCCACTGCCAGCCCCCAGCCTGCTCCTGAATGGAAGAAGGGAATGCTGGGAAAGGATATGAACAGCCCCTGAAGCTTAGCGCTTCTTCCTTCTCTCATGGCAGGCGATTCATAACAGGCTCCTCCAACAACAAAAGTGCTCTTGCACACAACCCCCTAATGCATGACTGGGGAACCTGTGGCCCTCCCATTGTTGCCCTGTCAGACCCCCATCAAGCCCAACAAGCATCGGCACTGGGCATGAATGCTGGCACTTGTGGTACCACAGTATCTAGAAGGCTTAGATTACCTACCTTGTTCCCTTAATGTCGCACCCAGCACCTGATAAACATAGGTATTCTACCTTTAAGTTTTGTTGTGAATGAGACTTTGGTTTGGATGGATCTCATTTCCCATTCATCCAACCTGCACATATGTATTTTTACACATTGCTTGACAAAGATACCAATACTCTGTCCTCATAAGAACACTGACTTTGCCAATGCCTCTCCTGGATCTTCCCACTGCTCAGAGTTTGAAGCATAAAAGGAAGTGAATGTGCTAGTAATTTCCTTGACTATTCATGGCACAGTCCTTATACACTTAGAGGAACAGTGAGAGTTGTAAGACCTTTTTTTGGTCCATGCATGCAGGATTGTGCCCTTGACTTTTTTGAAGGCAGCATCATTTGGCAAAGGTTCTATGACTGAAGGTAGGACAGTTGCGGCCCTCTAGTGCTTTGGCTTCCATCATTCCTCATCATTGGCTGGACTGGCTGGGACTGATGAGAATTTAATCTTTCTGTCGGTCTCCCTGATTTATCTACCATGTTCCCTAATGTTTCAAAAAAATGTTCATAAAATGCCATACCTTCAAGCAACAATAAAAGGAACCAATAAAACCATGCGATAATGGCATTGGCGATCAGCACTGAAACAGCAATTCTGCTGGGGGCAACAGACCACCACTGGCCGTGTCATGCTTCAAGGGAAGCCTGTGTGAAGAGGAGGTTTTTATGCATTTATGGGTGCAACCTCATGGCCACCCAACATTGTCCAGGAAGCCATACATCTTCCATTCAAAGCCCCAGCTCTGTGGTCCTGAAACTGAACTTGGGAGTCCAAACACTCCTACCCCACAGTCAGCCTAGAAAGAACCTTATGAACTGCCTTTCTGAAGTTGGCCATCAGCCTCAAAGAGGCTTAAAGGGACTGATGGGAAGGGGAGGAGGCTGGGGCCAGGCACTTAGGCCATATCCAATTGGTTCCCGAGCCTCCTGCCTCCCACTCCATAGCTGTCTGGATGAAGTGTGGGGCTCCAGGCACAGGCCGGTGGGGACTGCCATCACCATGCCTCGCACCTTGCTTTGGATGCACAGAAGCTTCTGTTTTCAGAGACTTCTGTGCATCAAGGTGCAGGACCTTGCCCTAAATGTCAGAAAGGAACGAACCTGCCTAACGACATTCAGCAATCTGTTCTTGTTGTTGTTGTTGTTAGTTGCAAAGTCGTGTCCGACCCATCGTGACCCCATGGACTACATTCCTCCAGGCCTTCCTGTCCTCCTCCATCCCCTGGAGTCCACCTAAGGTCACACCAACTGCCTCAGTGACTCCATCCAGCCACCTCATCCTCTGCTGTCCCCTCCTTCTTTTGCCATCTATTGAGTGCTGCTGGGTCTAAATGCTCAGCGGCAAGTACTCCTTATGCAAACCCCTGGAGCAGGTGGCAATTTCAGGAGTGTTTCCTCTGACAGTCAGGCAGGAACAGAAGTGGTGAAACAGACAGACCTGAAAAGAACTTACCGTATATTTTGCTCTATAAGACTCACTTTTCCCCCCCTCAAAAGTAAGGGGAAATGTCTGTGCGTCTTATACAGCGAATATGTGTGTGCAGTAAGTCTGTCAGATGTGCAGCCCATGGGGAAGTGATGGGGAATGTGCCTGTGATTATGTGCCCATTTGATTCAGAATATTTTTTTTTTCTTGTTTTCCTCCTCTAAAAACTAGGTGCATCTTATGGTCAGGCGCGTCTTATAGAGCGAAAAATACGGTAATCCTCAGTTTTTCGGGTGGTTTCTGGTGGTCCACAAGCTGCCACCAGCCTCCTGCCCCCACCCCCATGACTTACACTCTTAACCTGGAAAGGAATTGACCAAGCCAGAAGAATGCCATTATACAAATTGCTTTCTATAAGATTCTGTTTTCCACTTTCATCTGTAAGTGTTTAATGTTTAAAAAGACTCAGCCAAAGTATTTTTCATATTTTAATCACTATTTTTCACACTGTTGGTTATCAAATCTCCTTTGAAGCTTGAAACCAGAAACCTGTTTCCTTATGGAAATATGTTTCCCACCATCATGCATGCCAATTAAATTAGCAGAAGATGCAAGGTTGGGAGATGCTCCTCAAATGCCCCAAGGGAGCCAGGGGAAGAGTAAATAAATAAATAACAGGGACTCAGAGAGGTTAGAGATGTGGACAAAATTAATAATAACAGCAATGAAATTCAGCCTCAAGGGTGCAGGGAGACAGACATCAGAAAGTTGGATGAAGGGAAGAAAGCAGTGCATATGATTTTCAGAGAGGGGAGACATCTGAAAGAAAAAAAAACCCTTAAGAAATCAGGATGGTTGTTGATGTGGCATTGGTTGGTAAATCTAAATTGGCCTGTTGCAAGGCCTACAGACCTGGACTAAACCCGGGGAGGAGCTCAGAGATTAGAGCCGCGTAATCTGATCGTATCAATCAATGCCCATTAACAAACTCACTGCCCTACATCAGACAGCAGAATAATGTTTAGACAAACTTATTTCCCTGTATCTAGGTATCTAGCAGGGATGGCCAAGCTTTGGAAGATCTTGCAGGACATAAGGAACGTTAATGCAGTTATATGCAGTCCCAGTTCAAAATTAAAGAACCTTTTCTTTCTTTCTTTTTTACCCTCACCCTCAATGGGGCATGGAAGGTTGGGGAGAAAAATGGGTGGGGAGAGATTTAAGCACCTTCCTGGAGCATCTGAATCAAGACCACGCATGCATGCACAAGAGGAATAAAAGTGACCGTGTTGCTATGCGAAGTAGAATTAGCAGTGTTCAGTGTGACCCTTAGAACACAATTAAAATATTATTGTATTTAGTTATGTTTATTATGTGTGTATCCTACGTCTTCTCCTTTTGTTTGGAACTTAAGGTGGCTTATATCATCCTCCCCCTCTTTCTTTTGTCCTCACAACAACCCCGTGAAGTAGGTTTGGTTGTGAATCAGTGACTATCCATGCCACTCAGTGATCTTTGTGGCCAGTGGGGGACTAGGACCTGGGTTCCCCAAATACCTGTCCAACCCCTTGTTGTGCTGGTTCTCAGGGCTCTCCCCCTCACAGGGTTTGCAGACCGGGAAAGAAGAGTACAAGTACTCTAAGAAGAGTTTAGAATGATACCATGAAAAACCCACATTGAAAGCAAGGTGGAGGAACTAAGAAATACTTTGGAGATCTAAGATTTCTACATGCAACTTTTAGATCGATGCCCATGCATGTTCTGTATGATAGACACATGACAGATTAAACAGATGATATATTAGACAATCTGTGTCAGAAAGGCTGACATTCTGTAACAAAGAAACACAAAACATCCATGATTTCCCATGCCTTTGTGGGAGGGAAATACTAGTGAGCAGAGCTGACCAGGTGCTTTGTTAGTTTCCTCTCTTGTCCTTTCCTGCTAGCCAGTCCAGCTTCTTTCTGCTCCCGGTCACCTTGGGAAAGTTGTCTAGCTGGCAGCAGAAGCATAGAAACAGTTGCCAAAGTTTATTATGACTAGTGAGGGATGCATTTGTCTCCAGCTCTGCAGCCCTATGAATAAGAGCCCAAGAAGCAATCTGGCGAACATGGGAGATTCAGAGACTGTGAAAACACCTATTTCCATTTCAGAAAGCAGATGCTAAAGGGTGTGAAATGGTTTGGGGGTTTTCCTCTGCTAAGTTAAACTTCCAGGTGTCACGTGGGGGAAAGTCTCAAACAGTGTGACAGTGAGGAGGAACAAACTGATTAGAGAATGCTGCTTGTTGAGCCACTCCTGATATGAAAACTCTCACAGCACTCCTTGATCTAGAAGACCTTCCTGAAATAGCACGATCTTGGGGGAAGATCTTGGTGAACTGCAACAGCTGGAAAGTAAATTGTTGTATTGCTCTTCCGTGTGCATGGAAGAGAAGGGTGAGGGAGGAGGGAGAAGAAAAGATAGTGGACAGACAGACAGACAGACAAAAAACATGGGTGGAGGGATGGAAGGATGGATGAATGCATGGATGGATGGAGGGATGGATGGGGAAAGGGGAAGTTGACAGAGGCAGAAATTCATTTCCAACATTCTAATGTGGCCAAGAAACAGAAAACCGGGTGGGGCATTATAAATATGAGATCAGGGATAGCAGAACTCTGCGACACCAGTCACCATTTGCCCCCACCCTGAGAAGTCTCTAGAGCTGGGCTCCCCACCATGGTGTCCCTTGGTACCCACCAGACTCCTTGACCCCTCTGATTTTTACTTTATTTCTTAAGCCTTTTAAAAGTAATATTAAAAAATAAGTAACTGGAAAGCCAACGTGCTCCAACGGGAAGTGCTGACCTTCAGCTTCCTCTGTATTGGGGTTCAAAAGAGTGGGTTTGTGCTTTGGAGCTCAGATCCCACCTCTGCCTTTAGCAAGGTCCTTTATTTTAAGTCTCAGTCTTGTGACCACACATGTTCCCTATGTGCATGGGCAAGCCCCCACATGGCAGCCATTTTGTGAGAGTGCTCACAATACTAGTCCTAAAAGTTTGGGGGGCCCTATCCTACAGCAACCATCCTCAACCAGGTGCTGTACAAGTGTTTTGGACGTCAGCCCCACTGGTCCTATCCAGCATGGCCATGGTTGGGTAGTGCCCTGGCCAAGGGCAAAAGGTTTTTTTTAATGATTTCCAGAGAGGTTACTAAGAAAGAGATTGTTTATTATTGCAATAATATCCAGACATGCAAGCTAGACTTCCAAAACTTTTAGCAGCAAGTCTCTTACACTGCACAGCAAGGACTCCTGCAAGGTGGGACTCCAGTCAGCTGGATTCAGAAGAAAACAGCAGAATCCCCCTCGAAATTACTCTGAACCAGAGAACAAAGAAAGTGGCTAGCTTTTATAGATTAGCAACTTATAGCATTGTAACACATGCGCACAGCATTCTACATAATTAAAATATATGATTACAAGAGTAATATTGTTTACACAGGTGCTAAGAGATAATGAAGCAGAGTGAGCTAACAAGTATTATTCCTGTTCAGGATGGCGGATGTTTCATCTCTGTCTGTACATCAAAGCAGAGACTCATTACTGCCTCTTGCTTGCAGAAGCAATGCCTGATAAGCAATGCTCAAGGGCAGTGTACATGGGCCTTGTGCCATCTCAGCATCAGGAAAGGAAAACGCCCTAGTTCCGTGAAAGCGCACTGTCGTGGTCGGGGCAATGCTAGCTAAAGCTCTCCTGCGCTAGTGTAAGCAACTAGACTCTAATGCCAAGAGAAGCAAGCAACTTAAAGCATTAGAGGTGCAGTCCTGGCTTTTCGGGGTTCGGGACTGTTACATCAGGAAAGCCAGGAGCTGTCATCCCAATGCTAGGAAGGCTACCCTGCAAAGGGGTCAGAAAGTGTTGCCCTTCTGCTGATTGCTTTCATCAGAGGATTTGTTGACCTCGCTCAAAAGAAAACATGCAAGCCACTGCCTCTTTTAAAGTCCCTCTTCTTGCCAGGACTGTGAAACAGGATCATGCAAGTGGCCCTGGGGCGGGGGGGGGGGGGACATTTTTTGGAAAACTTGCATGCACACCCTCAAAAGCCCTTCGGTGTTGAGCCAAAAGAAATCCATGGGGTACTTTGGCTCGGCTCTACTTGGTTTCATTCTGATTGAGACAGGAGCATGCGAGTGAGTGTGCATATTCCGGACCGTTTTCTCAAGCTCTCTTCCGATCCCCAGCTTGAACTCTGCATGGCTTAAAAAAACAGCATGGGAAATGCAGCATACATTCTAATGCGGTCTGTAGTAAAGCTTCCCCAATACTGTGCTTTCCCAGTTATATGTCTTTTAAATCACTTCCCATGCACTATGAATGCATGTATTTTAACCTTGGCATGCACTTTACCTGTTCCTGTGATTCCCATCCCCCCAGCACTCCAATCTCCCTCCCCCACTTCTCTTTAAAGTCTGCTGATTGGGAACTGTTTGCCTTACAACTGATTTATATAAGGGCTCTGCACAGCCTTGCCGCTTCCACAACTGAAATATTACTCTGTTTAAAGAGAATAGAGGGAAAAACCAGCAGCAGCAGCAGTCTACCCCCACCCCTCAAAAAATTGACACAAGGATTATAGGGTAAGTCATCTCAGGAACTGCTAAGGGAGGGAAATTTATATGGTCCAGAAACAGCCCTGGGCAACACAACTGCAATCTATAAATACTTGCAAGGCAACAATATAAATGAAAGTAAGGAATTGTCCACAATCTCTGAAGATCACAGAACAAGGTATAATGGCCTGAAGCCAAGGAAAGAGATAATGAAGCTGGCTGGATATTCCTGAAAGAAATGGTAGGAGATTCACAGGGAAGGCGGCTGAGGAGATGTCGCAGTAAGCTTGAGGGTTAATAACCAGCAAAGGAGGATCCTCGTGTGGAACGGAAGTTGCAGCCTGGTGGCAGAGCATGAGCTTTGTGGGAAGAAGGTCCCAGGTTCAATTCCTGTTATCTCCAGGTAGGAAAGAGCTCTGTCTGAAATTCTGGAGTAATTGTCCCTCAGTGGAAAGTGCAGAGCTGAAGAATGAAGTAGAACTTGGAGCTTCCTGGATCTTCTGGAAAGAGAAACTCAGATTGTCATGTTTCTTCAGCCTTTCATTTTGCTCTTAAGTCAAGTGGGTATACTGACATGCAAAACAACTTATCTGTAACTGTGGCATGGATAAATGAACGTGGAACCAGTTCAAGATAGTGACTGGAGTGCTGGACAGGAACTCCCAGGTTCTAGTCCCCACTCTGCCAGGAAACTCCCTGGATGACCCTGGGCCTGTTACTACCCTTCACCTCAAGCCAACTCACAGAAGTGTTGGCAGGATAATGGGGCAGTCAGGAGAGAACAGTGCATGGCAGGTTTTGAAGACAAAGGAGAAGAGTCTCACTAATGTCTAAATGGCAAGATGCAGAACTAGAGACGGATAAATCTCTCCCTTTCCATTTCTCACTTTTACTGTCTTTCTTACTTACTTACTTACTTACTTATTTATTTAGAGCTTTTATAGACCATCCCATTACTAGTGTCTTTAGTTTGGTTCACCCCAACTCCAAGATTTTTTTAAAGCCTGCAAGCAAATATGTGTGCATTTTAGTGCATTTTCTTAATACATGCATCTGTATATGCAGTTTTGCCTAATACAGATATTTTTGCAAGCATCTTTCCTAAAAACACGTATTTGGGCTGTTATTCCCCCAAAGATAATGCATTTCAAAAAAGCCAGGCATGAATGCAATTGCGCCCCTTCCGCCTGAAGCCTGGAGAGAATGTATAGTCATGGGGACCTCAGTAGGCACTGACAGCGTTAGCCTCCATTAATTTGTCTATTCCTCTTTTAAAGCATCTAAGGACATGGCCATCATTATGTCTAGGGAAAGCAAAGTCTACCATTTCATTGTGTATTGTAGTACTTTCATTCGGCTGTCCCAAATCTCCTGCCATTCAGCTTCATTTGATGACCCTGGTATGATGACAAAAAGAGAAAAGTGTCTCCCTAGTCACTTCCTCCGCACCATGCATAATAGATGTGGATTTTATAGATTTTTAGCCTGCTCTCCCATGCTCTCTTTTTTCTAAACTCAAAAGGCCCAAATGCCATCATTGTTCCTCATAAAGGAATAAGTCTTGATTTGATCATACACATCAAGACTGTTTGTGTATGGTCCACTGATGCTATTCTGACATCAGTAAGACATCAGTCAAAGTAATCGTGGAGCAATCCAGTACCAGATTGCATCTTTGTTGTAGTGATATGCAAATGTGCATCAATATTGGGAAAGTGTGGCTAAAAGAGCTGAAACAAACTGCATAGGGATGCATTAGAGTGTCAAT
Organism: Varanus salvator macromaculatus; assembly: GCA_023646645.1. Lineage (NCBI taxonomy): Eukaryota > Metazoa > Chordata > Lepidosauria > Squamata > Varanidae > Varanus > Varanus salvator. Next base: position 11,529,123 of record JAIXND010000621.1, read on the forward strand.
TGGGGTGGTGGTTAGTGTGTTAGACTAGGAACCCGGGAGATCCTCACCTGGCCATGGGTGACTTTGGGCCAGTCACTCACTTCCCACCTACCTACCTCCCAGAGTTCCTATTATGAGGATAAAATGGAGTGGAAGAGCAGGACGTAAGCCACCTTGGGTTTCTTGCAAGAGGAAAAAAGATGGAATATAAATGCAACGTCATCGTGCCAATGTGTAAGCGCTGAGTTCAGCTATTTGCTAAGGGCTCAGAAGTGCTCAGAGTGTACCTAACCTGTTCTGTCTACAATGAAATGAATGGGGGAGGGGGTGTTGCCAAGTCTCCCTTTGGATTTTTTTTTAATGGAATAGCAGTGCTCTCCATGAAAAAAAAAAGTGCTTTTGTTTTCATTTTAATGGCTCAGTCCAAGATGCTAAGGAGCCCCAATCTTCCTTGTGTGAGTGGGCACATTTGGAACCGTTTTTCATGTGCACTGGCAGAAAATGGCTGCGGGAAAAGACTGCTCATTCATAAAAGTGTTTGCATGATATGCAAAAAAACACTTATTCTGGAAAAGGGAAACTGGGGAGTCCAAAAGAAAAGTATCTTGTCTAAAAGCCTAAATACAGGACAGTGATGGGTGGTCTCTCTTCTTAACTGAAATAAAATAAAATAAAATCTTAAAGAATGCAGAAAAAAATCGATAGTTCAATAAGTGCCAATATCTGGGCCTGATGTATCAGTTCCACTTTGGAAAGATGACCATCTTCTCCCTAAATCTTCAAAATCTGGGGAGAAATCTAAAGAAGGGGGTTTCAGGGTCACCCTTATTTCCTTCCTTCCAGATTCTTGAAATGCCTGGGACCATGTTTGACAGGTTTACAAAATATGTGCTGCTCCTGAGTTGCGGTTTGACTAATAGATGAGGAACTCCAAGTTCTTCCAGGTGGTCTGTGCAAATGTCGTTAACAGAAATGACTCTATCCCTCGCAATCGCTGCGCTTTCCTTGAATTATCTGTCAGTATAACTAACTTCTTAGCTGTCAGACGCAAACTCTTCCTTGCTCTAATTACTGGTTCATCATTGTCCATAAAAAAGAACATCTGCTGGCAACTCCCACAGCAGCTGTCTTCTTGGGGCTTTGCTTCCTCTTTAGAGTGTTCTTTTTTGGGCTGGGGAGGAGGAAGGGGAGGAGGAGAGGGGGGAGAGAGAGAGCTCTACATTCTCTGATATGCCTCCATATCAGTCTTGCTGTATTCAGGTGTAAAGTTTTTATTCAGATAGCCCTCATGCATAAAGGGAAGGAAGAGATGAAATTCTTCCTTCTTTCTTACATGGATTCAAAAGAGGGTAAGATGGGAGAATGGACAGACAAATCTGTTGCGGTTGGTTTTGCCCACAATCAATTAAGGAAGGAAACAAATCTTGAATTCTTTCTGTGCATTGTATAAAGAAATTTGCAAATTTCATCAAGTTCGTATTGATCAATTGATTGATGAGTGCCATGTACCAAAATAACATTCTCGCCCAACAGCACAGTCCAGAGCCACTTCTGAAGCAATCCGCTGCATCTTTAGATAGAAAAAATAATCCTGCAGCTCCCAACTTGCCCCAGATTTCTGTTCTCTCTAAAAAGGCATCGGACTGCGTCCTTGATGTTATTAATTATATGCAATGCATTTACACAGAAAAACATGTCAGGCTACCTGTGCCAGCTGTTCCGCCTTGACTCTCCACTGCCTTGATGTCTCCTAACCAGACAGGTCCTCTCTGCTGACCAGAATCAGTCTCTGCTATGGATAATTGAGGATATTTTTTGGCAGGGTCGTTTCCTTTCGACACAACTGGGATTTGTTCATAGCAACTTTGGTCCACCTCACAGGCCAAGGAGCAAGGCTGATATGTGTAAGGTGTCCGCTGATTAATCACCACCCTCCACCCCAAAAGGACAAAAGAGGATGCCTGTGAGCATGAAAACTCCATTAACTGCATATGCTAATGCATATGTATAGATGTGCATTTAGTCATAAATACAGCACATCTCACCACAGTGTGGATGATTGTGACTGGGTGAGCTGTGTGTCAGCAGTTGATGGGCAACCAATCTTATGGCTCAGAATCATTAAACTGGAATTGGACAGGACAGCCTTTCAAATACCTTGAGAATAGAGGGTGGCCTTCTGGCAGTCAGTCAAATGGAGGACTGTCCCAAATAAAAGAGCACACTCAGCTGCCATAGGTCTATATGAGCTGGACAACGCCATCCTTTCCAAACATTTCCCTCCCTTCCTGGACAAAATAGAGCACAGCTCCAGAGTATGAATGTGTGGATGGATTTGTAGCAGGGAGGAAGGGAGTTGGCGGTGAATAACTTTGTCAGTTGTAACAAACCACTGCATTGTGGGGCCTCATCCAGTTTGTGGAGGTTTCTTCCCAGGCCCACCCTCTGACCAAGGGCTCAAAAATGGCCTCTCTCCAGTATTGGGAAAGGAAGAAGCATGGAAGAACCTCCTTCCTATCTTTCTTGCCCCCTCTGTGTGTGTGTACGCACACACACATATACAGGAAAAGCAATATTTGTTTTCTGTCCAGCAAATTCTCCCCACTTGCTGGCTCTGGCAAGGCTCCTGCATTCTCCCTGTGAACTCTTGGAGTGGGGTTTTGGGAGAGCAAAAAGACTTCAAGAGGGAGGCGCTCCCAATGCCATCCAGTCTTGGTGGGGGAGTCAGAGCAGGAAGAGAATCCAGTCCCAAGGCAGAAATATTTCCCACCCCAGTTTACATGCCCATGGAAAATGCAAATGGACAGGTGGAAAAGAAAGAGAAGGGAGGGGTGTCCCTGGCCAGTCTTGGCTTTGGCGCCACACATTTCTCTGACTTTCAGCTCACCTGCAGCGAGCCCCCAGCCCCTTTCCTCCCAAAGTAAAAGTTTCCTACTGGCGCTTTACAGCCTGACTGCAAGCTTGCTGTGGAGATCACAGCTTCTCTCCTACACAGCCTGGTAGCAACCTAATAGCCCACATGCAATGCTTTCCACACCTAGGAAGAGAGGGGACACAGGGAGGCCAGTCTCTGCTCCTCATAAAAGACTTCCCTTTAACTTAATCACCCAAAGAGATGACTTTCTGCACAATTAGGTGCTCAGTCCCTGCAGTTTTCTGTAATCACACTCACAGGAACTAATTAACTTTGGCTTTTCATTTCATGGATTTGAGCTTCTCATTTACTGTTCCCATATGTGGGTTTAAGGGAAGGTGAAGAGCAGGAGGTGAACCGTTATGTGAATGCCCAAAAAGAGTCAAACAGAAGAGGTAAGGGGGCAGCAGGTGCTCTCCAGGCTTGGTTTTCTTGTGCTCTAGAAAAATTTGAGGAGGAAATAGAGAGAATGGAAAGGATATCATGGAGTGAATAGAGGACTTTATATATCCATCCAGGTATCTAATCCATTAGATTACAATGCATCCCATAATTGTTGAGAGAGCCCAGAGAGCTTCAGCTATTGGGCCGTAGAGAAACATGATCACTGTTGGGCAGGAGAAAATGCAATCAATCGATATTGTGTCCAGTCCAGTCCAAGAAGCATACCTATTGATCCCCTGATCTTTCAGGTCTTAGCGCATGGCTAGCGCATTGCAACAAACATGTTCCCATCGCTTACCAGTGTCCCTAGGCACTCCACAATACACCAGTGTGCACATCAGCATCCAACTCGCATGTGTGTGACTTTTGCAGTTTAGAGTTTTGCACCATTTTTGAGCAACAAGTGAAGCAGGACAGAAGAAATCTTTTAAGTCCACAGAGCAGGGGCGTTCCAGCTGCCTAAGTGTTGCTATTGCTATAAATGCAAGTCCGGACTGATATTCGTCAGGCAGATTTCTTGGTGATGACTCAGGATGTTCAGGATGAGTCAAGATTTTAAAGGGGGGTGCTAATTAATTGGAAGATTTATGAATCATTGCTCAAGATATGGTTGTTTGGGAAGTTGGCATACCTTATCTCTCCTCCCCATATTAAGGAGTAGAGGTTGATCTGAAGTCTCATAGAATCATAGATTCATAGAATAGTTGAGTTGGAAGGGGCCATGAAGGCCATAGAGTCCAACCCCCTGCTGCTGCAGGACACCAAGTTACACCATCCCACTCAGATGATGGTTCAGTTTTGCCTTGAATTTCTCTATTGTGGGAGAGCCCACCACCTCTCTTGGTAGCAGTTTGCACTGTTGTATTGCTCTGACAGTGAGGAAGCTTCTCCTGATGTCCAGCCTGAATCTGGGTTGTCACAACTTGAGTTGATTATTCTGTGTCCTACACTCTGGCAGTAGCAAGAAGAGATCTTGACCTTCCTCTTGGTGACAGCCTTTGAGGTACTTATAGAGGGATATCATATCTCTCCTCAGTCTTTTCTTTTCAAAGCTGAACATGCCCAGTTTTCTCAGTCTCTCCTCATAGGGCAGTGCTTCCAAACGCTGGTCTCTGTTAAGGATGTATGAGGAATCTGTTTTGGGAGTGGTAATCTATCAGATTCCCTGGACTCAGATCCTGAGACTCCAGCCCACTTTCTCACAATCATGAGCCTGGCTTCCTGGCAAGCACACTGAGCATTCATGTGATGTGATGAATCAAGCCCTGGAAGACCACTGTGTAAGAAGCCTCCCTCTTCCACACATGTGACTTGAGGCATTCAGTTATGATGCAGAATAAGGCTGCTGGTTGCACAGCCTTTGTACCATAAGCATTCACAGGCGTCCTCTCAGCTTGGCTCACTTTTAAGACAGGACTGAGCACAAGGAGAAGCCTGCAAACTGAAGAGGAAAGGATTCCATGGAGCTTCACTGCGACACTACTCTGTGAAAGGTGTTTTGCTCCAGCATTTGCCCAATGCTGGAAAAGCGAAGAGCCACTTACTGAAGAGTTGATTTTAAAAAAGATTTTGGGTTGCACGGAGATGGACAGATTGACCTTGTCTTTGAAGGAGAGGGAAGATACATATTTCTATCAAACTTAGAACGCTTTTTATTATTGGTCGGAGAAACGGGACTATGCGTAGAATTGAATATGGTTATTGATTGTAAAAAAGAATGAGATGTCAACCCAGTATGTCCGATGTCTTGAATCATTGTTGTTTTAGTGTTCGATTTGTAGAGAAAAATAATAAAAATTTGATATAAAAAAAGAAAGGCGTTTTGCTTCAAGAGGAGGAGATGGGAAAAGAAAAAGATGGAGGAAGAGAGGTTGAGAGTTTGGGATGAAGGATATAAAACATCTTATGTGGATTTTTTCTGGATATCTGCTGTGGGTTTGCTACCTCACTAGCAGCCCTTTGCTGTTGCTCTCCACCTAAGCTCTATTTATATATCTGTAAATAAACCAAATGTTACAAAAATCCATAAGTCTCCAAAGATTTCCCCTGCAAAGGAAATGCAACCCTTGCCTAGCTTTTTCTCCAGATCTCCTCACTGGGGAAACTGGTGAGAGTCTTGAGCCTCTTTTAGCTTAAGGGTCAGATTCTATTTTGGAGAAGAGCCTGGATGGCATGTAGTCCAGTGGTGGACAAAGGCAAAAGTGGCAAGAATATTTAAAAATAAAGTCCCCGTCATATGGTAGTTTAAAGCTCTTACTTCCAGTAATTAAGCTCTAGGAGAGGTAATTCAGCCTTTCAGAGTAGGAGGAAAACAGCACAAAATCCAGGAAACTGCCACATGATTGGTCTTTGGCTGAAAGGGATTGGAGCCGGTATTAGAAACACGTTCGTCTGAGGAACCCAAGGGCTGGAGGTTCTGCATGCCCGGTGCAATGCTCTTTCTCTGATGTGTTCTGGAAAAGGTGGACATGTTGGCCGCCTGTGCGCAAAGCTGGCCCCTCTTATAAGGATGTGAAATGCATGGCTGAAAATAAAAGTTAAATCACTGAATTAATTATTAAAGGAAGAAGCAGGGGATGGGGGTGGAGAGAGTTGATTTACTTCCAAACACACCCCAATCACCCAGCAGGGGGGAAAAACTGAAATGGCTAGTCAGCATCTGTTGGAGGCGTGAAGATAAATGAGTGGAGAAAGGAGATAAATGCATACAAATTGAGCTCACATCTGTACTGTTAATATATCTCTTTTGAAAAGCTCATGTCATCAGTCGGCATGTGAAGCCCTGCTGCTCAAACTCTCCCGTTCGGTTCAGGACTGTTAAGCAAACCCCTGAAGCACGTCTTGCTTGACTAGCACCTGCTGTCCACTACCAGCCTAGGTGTTCTTCAAGCACCTTCCACGTGACCAGAAGCATGCCTGAAGTTGTAGAGTGGGAGCGAAACCATAGCAGCTAAGCCTGCTTGTGATCTGCACAAGTTCTTGGGCGCTGCGTGCCTACGAACAGAACTGGTGTGCACACAGTTCTGCGCTCCCCGTGGGGCTGGGAACGGATGTAAGAAATACATGCGCTTTCAATGTCAGCTCCCATAGTCCCTTGCCTTCGGCCATGCGAGCTTGTGCCAATGGACGCTGTAGTGAAAGGCACCTTGGAAGCACCAGATTGCCTTCTCATGGGCTGTATAGACCAACTTTCATGGATAAATATGCTCTGGTATCTGATACCAATGTGTCACTCTGCCAGATGCCCCTTTTTCATTACAAACATCCTATGTCTTTGTCTCTTTAATTGTGATTTAGATAAGACTCGAGAAGCTGCCCCCCAAGTTGGACTATCTGTCCATTGGACCCAGTGTTGTCTACTCTGAATGGCAGCATCTCTTCATGGTCTCAGGCAGAGAGATCCTTTCATGTCAACTTCTATCTGTTGCTTCAAATTGGAGGAGCCAGAGACTGGATCAAGGGTGCATGCCAGCCAGGGACCGTGCTAAGAACTGAAAAGATCCTGGGCTCAGGCCCATAAGGACAAAGAAAGAGCATAAAACTGCACGTGCTAATTTACCTCTCTTCTAAAGTCTGTATCCATGTGTGTTCTTGTCCCCTAAGAATACCCTGATTTGTAGAACAAGACAAGGGGAAAGAATATTTGATTTCAGAAAAAATGAGCAAGGATTGGCAACAAGAAGTGAAGCACGTGGGTGAAAAGCCGATGAAAATTCGGGGCTCAGATGCTCGAGTGATCACCAGAGTCCCTGCACTTTTACTTCGGCAAGCGCCCTGAAGAGCAAGGTGCTGCTGCAGATGGCTTCCCAGGCATTTGGGGCTCCAAGTGAAAGATTCGGGGCACCAGCCATGCTGGGCTGTCCCTAACACCATCTCAAATACAAAGCATGTGTCTGTTACTAGGCTATCATGCTATGCCCACATTTCCCACAGCAGGCAAGTGGGATGTGAATGACAGGTGTGAGTTATCAAATCACCTTTCTAAACATGCCTGGGAGCCACAGTTGGATCACTCCGGTGCATAAACATGGCTGTTTTGAAACCTCAGGCCTGTAGCTCTTGCTTCTGGGTTTGCTGCAGACAATGCCGGTGCACCTCATAAAGCATGGAACTGTACTTGCATATGATTGCTTTTGGCAAGAGTAAGTGGTCAAGCTGCATTATTCAAAGCAACAGTGATGCTGAGCATGTTCTGAGGTGGAACAAATCAGGAAGGAGATGTCTTCCCCCATCTAGAAACTTACTCATGTGATAAGAAACAATTTGTTCTGCACTGTCTTATTCTGTGCTGGATATTTGCATGTCTGATTATGACCACTAGACTATATTGATGCCGCTGCTTATTTGTACCTTTACAAGCTGCTGTTTGATGACAATGTTGATGATTTCTGTTCCTGCCCGAAAGAGAAGTAGGAAGAGTGCTTTAATGCATAATAGTTTGGATACCAGGGAAACAGCATAATTAAAACCTTTGTTCAGAATGACAAAGGCCACCCTGGAATGAAAGGGAGTTTAACCCTGATTAGAAATGGGGGAGAAATTGAGGGTATTTGATCCCATCTGCATTTCCATATGAACCATCCTCATTCTTGCTTCCTGGCTGAGCCACAAATGAATTATCCTTCTGATTGTGCAGTTCTCAACACAAAAGCTACATGGGCAACTGAGTACCTTAGAGAAAGCTGGAGGGAAATTGCACGTAGAAAGTATGTTAAGAAAGCTGCACACCAAAATGAATTGCTGTGCAAGAAGACGACAATCCGGACTGGCATGGAAATGGCATAGGACAGTTGCATACATGTACAACCGATATGGACCAGATATTGAATGATTTTTCCCACCATTAACCTCAGCAGTGAACACTTAGGGACCTAGATGTTGGCTGTGGTTTTGGAGGCTGTCGTGTTTTCTCTCTCCCAGCTCTTTTCATCTAATCTCTTGCACTCTGCCAGGATCTCCCTTCCACTGGCCTGAACATCCCTGGTGTGTGGCAAGATGCCAGATGGTGGCCCGTTAGGTCACATTTGCTTATTGTTTGGTAAACAGCAGTTTAATTCAAGTGCTGAGTTGACAGCTTGTCCTCCAAGACAATTTTCGCATTGCAATGTTTGAAATGCCAGCTTGGTTTTCCAATATAATGTTATTTCAACTGCCTTAAAGGGATAAAGTTCCCTTTGATTAAAATAGGGAGGAGAGGGGGAGGGGAGAAGCCAGGGGAATTGAATTGTGTTTTGATGCTGACAGTCTGAATACCTGAACTGGCATGCCTTGGACTGGATTTTTTCCAGGCACTTGGGGCCTGGCCTGAGGGCCTTCTTGTTTTTACAAGCCTAGCAGCTCCGCATTTCTGTGGAACATTGTGAGTGGCAGCATCGCTTCTGTTTGTTCCTCCCTTGGCAGACCGAACAGATGTATACTTGTGCTGGGGTCAGCCAGGATCCACCTGGGATCTGCTTGCAGGGGTGCTGTGAGCATTCCAGCAGGGAGGGGGTCCAGTACTGGAATCCCAGTAATTTTAAAGCAGGAGAAAGTGGTGGCAGTGGTGGAAACTTCCTGACAGGGACTTGTGTCTGCAGGGTGCTACTTCCTTATTTATTATGGATTTATTTCTTATATTTATATCTTGCTTTTCTTCCAAGAAGTCAAAGGCGTAGATGATCCTACTCTTCCTCCTGGAGAGCTAGAACAATAATATGAAGTAGGTTAGGGTGAGAGTCAGCGACTGGCCCAGAATGGGTACTAGAACCCAGATCTCCTGCATCCGATTCTACCTCTCCAGTGGTTACACCACTTTGGCTCTTACACCTCCTTCCCCAAAATAAATGTCTAGCGCCTCAAGGCAGCAGAAGGGGGAGGCAGACTTTATTCAAACTCTCAGTCAGAGCAGGCACAAAAGCTCCTCTCCTTCTGATGCAAGTTGCAGGATGCTCATTTGTCCCCGGACCCTTCCACAGTAACCCAGTTGAGGCTGTGGAGTCAAAGCACATCAGTGTTCATCACCAAGGCCTCAGGGGACCCCAGTCTTGGCTAAAATCGTCTCTGCCAGGGCAGACCACAGTGCTGCTCCTGGCTTGCCCCAACTATACATTACCCAATCTCAGGCCTGAGCAGCTTTTGTAGAACTGCAACTTCCTGACATAAGTCAGTTTTCTCCTCCAGAAGTTTTGCATTACAGCTCCTATTAACCCCAGCCACTGTGGGCAGTGTTCAGAAATCAAGGGAGTAATCGTCTAAAACATCTAGAGCAGAAGGCTGACATAAAGGTATTTGAGAAGAAAGTTCTTTTAAATAGAGGGCAATTTTTCATCTAACTACAAGCAGGTATCAGTTTGATTTTCCAGTTTCAACATACCTCCTGTTATGTCTATATAAATGTTCCAAAAGGTATTCTGAGAGAAGCCTACTGTCTAGTCACAATGCGTCAAGTTTCCTTTTTTTCACTCATTTATTTTTTGTTTATTTTTATTTATTTTTCCATTTATATCCTGCCTTTTTCCTACAAAGGGCTCAAGGCAGCTTACATCATTCTCCTCCTCCATCTTATCCCCACAACAACAACCCTGTGAGGTAGGTTGGGCTGAGAGTCTGTGACTGGCCCAAAGCCACCCAGTTGGCTTCATGGCTGAGCGGGGACTAGAACCCAGATCATCTGAATCCCTATGTTAACATCCGGCAAACATAAAGAAAACTTTTACAGAATAGAAACATACAGTTTTACCAGCTAGCTGTTGGCATGTGTTAAGAATTGCTCTGGTCATTTTGGTTCTACATTTTTTAAACAAAAATGTAATTTCAGTAATCATAACAAAAGTCTGAGGAAAATGTTGTTCCAGAAAAAGAAAAGGTCTCAGCCAAGGCTGTTGCCCATTATTATTACCTGACTTCTTCATAACAAGCAATCCTGGCAATTGAACTTGATATCTTCAACATGTGAATCTTGGGTGCTACTGCTGAGCTACAGCCTCTCCAAGTTTATTTCAGGAATTGTGTTTTTAAATGTCAAAAGCCTACATGCAGACACACACACATATACTTTGAAGATAGCAGCTAACAGTTGGAGGCTGCCTGCTACATTGCCAGGAACAACAGGTTATATAACTTGATTAAGAATGAGTCAATTAAAGAAGGCCTTGTTTAGTTAGCAGAGATGGATGAACTTCCTAGGATGGCTTAGTTGGAATCCGCATTACAGATGGTCTCAACCCCAGGAGATAGTTTAGCAACATCTTCTGCCGCTGACACATTCCATTTCCATACTGTCTGCAGATTCCGCCATCTGCAGCTGAGCAAATGGCAAAATGTCCCCAGTGGAGGAATATCAGTGGTGTTGACCAAGTGGGGTGGGAAAGAAGGTGGCTTGGTAGTGTGTGCATGTCCTGGATCCCATCACATCTTTCGACATATAATAAAAGACACCTTTATACTTTTCAAAGAAGTCTCTTTCAGTCCATTCTATTTAGTTAAGCTCTCCTCCTCTTCCTCCTCCTCCACCTTCAGAATTTCACAATAGATGAAACAATGCTAAAATGTTTGTACAAGAAATGGTGGGGTCTTTCAGAATCTTATTTCTACATTGTTCAGCTGCGATAAATTCATTTTTGGTTTGAGTTTGGCCTGCATTTTCCACACTGACATGGAGTAATCCCTAATTATGCTCAGAATGACCAAATGGAGCTGAGAAAAAAACAACAGTCCAAAAGTCACCCAGGGCATGTTATGACTGGCTGGCAGTGAGGTCTTGAACCCAGGCTTCCCTGCTGTGACTGCCATGTTCTGTCCACTGAGACGCATTCACTCACTCTTATTTAGCCACATAGTTGGGGGGGTAGGAGGAAAATTGCAGATGGAGTATGCCAATCCATAAGTACACACTGCTCCATGAGGGCCTCCCGAAATATCTTTTCAGTGAAGGCCACCTCACATGGCAGGATCTCCGGCCATAGCCAGAAGGCACATGAGCTGTGCACCTTGCGCAGGAGCCCCATATTTGACATTTTGAGCATCATGATGGAGGGAAGGTGGAATATGCTTGTCCGAAATAAAATAAATGGCAAGACATTTGTGTGCAGTAACTCACCGTGCTGATCCAGCAGTTTTGTGCTGACCTCTGGTGTGAAGCAAATCAATGCTGGCTGACCCGGCAGCTTTTTCAATGTCTATACAAGCCACCAAAAATAAATGTTGCTTGAAGAATGTTGCTAAAGGAGCTTTGGTACGGCAGCATTTTACATGGATGCAATGTTGTGACATTTTTCCCTGGGTGCTTCACTGAGTTTTGCAGTGGTAGAATTTTCCTCTCCTGCCTTTTACCATGCTTGTTGCATAAAAACAAAGACACATTTCTATGCTGTACCTGCTTTACACAGGCATGTCACTCGCTTTATTTTTGCCCCTTGCAGGTGGGCCAAGAAGGGACACATTATCAAAGAAGCTTCAGGAGACTCCTATGAGACCATGGTTGACTACACCTTTTTTTTCGAGCCAGTATCCTGTGAGGTGACCAATGCCTTGGGTAGTACCAACATCAGCAGGACCGTAGATGTCTATTGTAAGTATGGCTCAGCTGTGAAACCATCAGGAGCACTGGCCAACAGACTTGACGCCTTCGATTGGTCCCTTTGTAGCCCGGGGCTGGTTATGTACTGGATGGCAGGATGCAACCTTTGAACTTAGCTTTGGGAATTACACATTTGCACCTACATTTTCATCCTTGTCTTAGAACAAAATAAAAAACCAAATAAAATGAACTAGAGAGAACCAAAATATTGTTGAGTGATTAGTTAGAGCATTGGTGGAACTCCATGTATGAACCAATTTCTTGTGGTAAAATTAGTGGTCCACCTTTTGAGCAAGTCAAATCCTATCCAACTAGATCAAATCCGAAGCAGGCGCTAATGCCCGTCTAGTACTTTGCATGGGATATAGGCATGCTCCTGCAGCGTGATAACTGTTCTGATCACCAAGTCCATCCAGTACTACACCAGCTGCATTGAGAGGCAGGTAAGAGCACAGCCCCGGAGAAAGGCAGCAGTGCAGACTGGTGATGCTCTAATTATCCCCAGGTCTTCCTCTTCAGTGTCCAAAGGTAGCATCGTTGACAACCTGAGGCCCTTTCACAATGCTGAGAAATGCACAATGTTAAAGCTGAAGAACCTACGCCCAGGTCTTCATTTAGCAGCCTTCCTACAACGTACTGCTGCCCAGAGGCTTTGGACTTCAATCTCTCAGCCAGCATGGCCAATGGCCATGGATCCTGGGGAGTATAGTCCAAACTATTTAGAGGGCACCAGGTGGCTGGAGAAATCTGTCATATACACATGAATCTTCCAATGAGGGTGTTGGACTGAAGAATTCTGGATTAGGCATCAGGATTCTAAGGTTTCCTCCAGTCAAGGATATGGGCTATGGTAGGGGAAATATAGGGACTGCAGGTGGTGCAGTGGTTTAAACCGCTGTGCTGCTGGACTGGTAGATCAAAAGGTCGCAGGTTCGAATCTGCACACGGGGTGAGCTCCCGTGCTCTGTCCCAGCTCCTGCCAACCTTGCGGTTCGAAACCATCAAATGCAAGTAAATAAAAAGGTACCACTTCGGTGGGAAGGTAACAGCATTCTGTGCACTTCGGTGTTCAGTCATGCTGGCCACATGACCACGGAGACTGTCTGTGGACAAACGCTGGCTCCTTCGGCTAGGAAACAAAGATGAGCACTGCCTCCTAGAGTCAGGCATGACTGGACTTAATGTCAAGGGGAAACCTTTACCTTTACCTTTTACCTTAGGGGAAATGTGCAGTGCAAGTATGATACCTTGATCTCAGTGCTCTATTATCTGGCTTTCCTTCCCTTTCATTGTTAATTGAGCAATTACCCTGAGCTGCACGGGGCATTTCTGTAACAGATCTCTTATTTCAGTTGGGCCACGCATGATGACTGAACCACAGTCCCTCCTTGTTGACCTTGGATCAGATGCCATATTTAACTGTGCATGGATTGGGAACCCATCTCTGACCATCGTCTGGATGAAGCGGGGCTCAGGCGTGGTAAGGATGCTGGGCTACAGCGGTCGAAATTGGTTGGACCATTGAGGGAGGTTTGAGGACTGAGTGCTGGCAAGTTTGGAACATGAAGTGACTTAAAACTTGTGTTGTGCTCTTTCTGAACTGACCCACTCAAGTAAGGGTAGGCAACAGTTTTGAACCCATGGGTGTATCTGGCAAACAGAGAAACAATTGAAGGCAGCAATATCCCCTCCTTGAGAGGCAGGGCTGATCACAGCAAACCATGACCTGCCCCAGAGATTGAGTCCAAGGCAGAAGTACTGTGTAAGATGTGGCACATGGAGCAGTGCCTTTGAGTCCATAGTTTTCAGCACAAATAGAAGCCTACTTCAGAGAAGATAAAGTATTCTTGTCTCCCCTCTGCTCTGCCAGTCAATTTAGTCCTCTGGTCCTTTTTTCTTTCTGGATCAATCTTGCTCTCTCTCTCTCTCTCTCACACACACGCACACACACACACACACACAGAGAGAGAGAGAGAGAGAGAGAGAGAGATCAAAGCCTGAGGTGGATGAGCACTTGCAAGGACCTGCGCCTTATCCGGGAGCCCCTCAACCTACTCCTCCTAAGCAACATTAGTAGATCTTTGTTCACCCACCTCTTGCTCTGGCCCAGCTGGAGAAAGGAAGCAAGCAAGCAAAAAAGTGGTGAGAAGAAGGAGTGGTGGTGGCTGAGCCACTGCTGGCTTGCAAATCAGCTCTTTGTTTGGCAGAAATGATGAAGGGAAGGAGGGTGAGCAGCTGGCAACCATGGCAGTCAGGAAATAGGTTGTCTGAGTGAGACAGGCCAGTGCCCAAGTGTCTGGAGCTAGCACTACACACACACACACACACACCACAAGCAGAAGGCCCCCATTTTGCCTTGGCACAATCTGTTCTTTAAAAAAGGGGAAGGGTGACATTAACTCAGTGGACACCAAGAAAGGTGTCCATGGAAACCTTGGTGCCTAGAAGCACCGTTGTGCCCACCCCTGAGCAGCGTTGTCTGGGCAGATGGGTGCGCTATATATTCTAGTCTAAATTGGGGTGAGTTATTCTGAACAACTGTCCTGTGCCACCATACTGTGCTGCTGAAATCCAGGACCATGGAACTAAACAAGGCAGATTGTCTTTACAACTGTTCAATTTTTGCTGTTTGGCCAGTGAGTTTCAGCAAAAATGACTGCCTTTGTTTTCAAACAAGAGCAAAAGTCCCTTCTTTTCACGTCTGTTCTGCCAAATTTCATCAACCAAGTGCCACTTTTATTGGGCAGCGCTGATGTCACTGTGGGCTGCAAAAATTGTGTAAGGGACACGTGTGGTCCAGGGCTGTGGGTTGTCCGTCCCTCAATCTAAATGAGTGATATCCTAGCAGGGTTGTGAATCAGGCTCTAAGAGAGAGCAGTGGCGAAGTCTGTAAAGTATAATCATGTTCCTGATTTAAATCTCAGCTCTGATGGCCATATAATATAAAAGCACGGGACAATTGGAAGATGCTCCAGGGGATTCAGCCCCTTTTGGATGCAGCAACCTCATCTACAGCATCCCTGATAGGTGGCAATCCAGTTTCTGCTTTAAAAAGTTCCAACCAAGAAGAGTCCAACATCTTCCAAAGAAGCAGCTCATACCATCAGGATGTTCTCCATCATGTTCAGGAAGTTCTCCATATTATCACTTGAACCCACTGGTTTGGGTTCTACTCTCAAGAACAGCAGAGAAATGATGTTGTTCCATTATTCTGGAGAGCATTTCAGAAACTGGAAATCAGCTATCCTAAAAGTTTTGGAGGGGAAGATGATCAATGGCTATTAGTCCTGTTGGCTATATGTTACCTATAATATCAGAGGCAGCATGCCTGTGTAGACTGGATGTGGCACTCCTATCCTGGTTGCCGGATCTTGTGAGCTGGCTGGCCACTGAGTGACCAGAATCCTGGACTAGATGGAACTAGATGGTCTGATACAACTTAGCTCTTCTTCTCTTCTTATTTGGGCTCTTAAGCTCCTCTCCAGATTAAATGAAACAAATTCACAGGAACAGAGTTAGTTGTTCTAGGCCAATATTGTTGATCATGACTAGCAGAAGCTCTCCAGGATTTCAGGCAGGAGTTTTTCCAGTCCTACCTGGTGACGCTGGGACTGAACCATAGACCTCCTGCATGCAAAGCGTATGCTCTACCACTGAGCTACGGCCCCTTCCCACTGAGCTGCAGCCCTTGGTCCTTCTATCTTTCCTCCTAGGACTTGCTATCCAAGTAGCATATCCATATACATTTCAGTAGAGGCAGAACAGCAGCAGGGTCAGTTAAAGTCATTAGAATGTGAGGCCAGAAGTCCCAGCAACACAAGAGGAAGGGCAGTAGCACATAACTACATCTGATGTGAATACCTTCCAGCCCCTGGGGACACACTGTGTAAATAAATGCTGAGGAGTCGCAAAGTCTAGATCCTCAGGCAGGCTCATGAATTTGTTCATACAACTCTTTAAAAAACTTCTTACTCTTATCCGCACCACTCTTGCTTCTAGCTGGCAATCCCTGTGGCAGCCAGATCAAACATTCATAGTTATTTGAAGTTCAGAAGGGCCAATAATCTGTTGCCAGGATGGCAAATCACATGGGTTAGTGTCCCACTTTGCAAGGCAAAGACACCTACTTTGTGCCTGTGCTATTTCCAACATTTGCAACCTGCCTTTCCTGCGAAGGGCTCACACTGACATCACCCTGGCAGTCTCAAAACAAGCCCACAAGACAGATTCAGAGACAATGACTTGCCCAGAGTGGATCAGCCAAGAAATATGGATGCTGGACCTAAAGGTCTTTTGCACAGGTGGGAGGGCCTTAGATGGCCATGATACTGCATGAGCTGTGATGCACATAAGCAACATTTTTTCTTTTCCCTGTCACAAATGGGATTTCTTTTATTGTTTGATCCCCAACTCCTGGAAATCTTTTCCAGTCCACTTTGCTTCTGTAGTTCCAGCAGGCGTTGCTTACTTAAGCATATCTCAACACATCTCTATGGGTGCTAGAAACATGAGCATTAAAATGCTGAATTATTAGGAAGTGGAATTATGCAGCTAATACCATATTCAGTGTTTGCAGACAATGTGCAACAGGTACAAAACACCTTGTTTTTGCCTCAAGCACACACACCATTCGGCTGCCCATATTCCCTGCTTCTGTGAAGAACACTCTATACACTCAAGTATGGGAGCAGGTTTGTTCTGTGGCTCAGCTAAGTAATTTAGACAGTGGAAGTTGCCCCCTCCCGCAAATCTCCCCCAAGGTATACCTATATAATAGGTGTGCAGTCAGGTGAAGGGCCAAACCAGACATTACTTTAAATCTGTGCCTGGCAGCTATGCCCTTCATTCATTTTTTTACTCTAGAGCAAGTTCAGAGAGCCAATTAGGATCTTTAAAGCCCCCTTATCCCCCATGCTAGGGTATCAGTCTGAACTCGGGGCCCTTCACCTACCCTAGGGTCAAAATGAAAACAAAATACAGCTGCTAGACCCAAGCGACTACAATATCTGTTCTGACCCTTAGAACAACGATGGAAGAAGGAGGTGGCCGAGCCAGCACGGAAGGCGAGAAACTCACACTTGAGAAGCACATGGAGTTGGGGCTAGCCAAGCAGAGATGGTGAAGAGCCTTCTCGGCAGCTTAAAAGAGTAGAGACCATTTTAGGTGAAGCAGAGGTCAAGCAGCTTGATTTATGTAACTGGCCTAATAAAAATTGAAAGGACAGGTTTCCATGGTATTCACAACACTTCCTTCATTTCCGCTGCTCAAAGGGGATCTTTGTAGAATTGCCCTAACAGAAGTCCAATTGATTCCCATTCTGAAAAGCATATGGGTTAATCAAAGGCCAAGCCATCACTTAACCTCTTTGGGGCAGAGGGAACTTTGTAAACCATCCCCACACTGGGCTCTTCTGTGAACAATCCTGGCTTCTTGAGAACTGCACGGCGAAGGTGTGGGGTGGGGGCAGAGATGGGTATGTTCACCTCGGATCAAAAGCATGCCTAATGCCTGCAGGGCTGTGTTCAAGGGACAGGGCAGGGACCAGTATCTGTCTTCTGTACAATCCTGGGAATGGTGGGATTTCAAAGGATGAGCTCTTCCTTGAGAATAAGGAACACGCCACAAAGTGAGAAAGAGCCACTAACTCTGGGTAACTGTGGCTGTTTCTCATGCATAACTTTGCCCTTCCTTCAGTTATGGGCGCCAAAGCATGTTGCTATGAAAACATAGCTAATACCCAAACACACCAACATAACAAGACCAACTTTCCTTCCTTCCATCCAGCCTTCCTTCTGTCTCTAAAGCAAGAACACAAAACTCAGTCTTGATCAGAATCTAGCACTACAGTGGGAAGGATGGTTTTAATTGAGAGAGAGGGAGAGAATGTTTATGGGTTGTGAGCTCAGGTGAAAGTCTATAGTTGGTGATCCAGAGTGTGAAAAAGCAAGGGAGAAAAGCATTGGCAAGTGACAGCAGGGGAAGAAACCTGTTTTCCTTCTGAGGTTTTTGGCACTGAAAAGTCTGGGTTCAAAAGAGTTGTTTCGTACACTGTGGCTCCAACCCAGCTTTTGCCTTGTGCTCGTTCTTTTGGGCAGGTTTTGGGCAGCAGTAGTGGGGTGGTGCCTATGCCACTTTCTCAAAGTACGTGATGCACGTTACTTGGAACTTTCTAATCTCATACTTTTGAACAAGTATGCAAACCAAAGCTGCATTATGCTTCATAATTCACACTTGTCCAAATTTTGCAAAGCAACTCAAACATTGTCTATGCAGTAGATATAAAAGAGAACAGTGCACACAAAAATTCATATATTCCTGGAAATGCATTCTATTTGGAAAATTGTTTGCAAAATATGTGCATAATTATATACAAAATGTATGTCTTAGAAAGAAATTCACACAAAAATAAATACAAATTTCCCTGCAGACTTAAACATAATCTTAAAGTTTGACATAGGACTATAGCATGAGCAGCTTTAACACTAAAGAACATAGCAAATGAAGGAAACTAAGCTGAGAAATTCATCCCTCTTTACTTGTATGTGCTGCTTTAGGATGCAAAAGAGCATGAAGCATGATATTGATACATTACTTATATTCCAGCATAGGAGTGTACGGACCCACAGAACATTGAACAATATTTAATAACAAACATTCCATATTTGCATTGATTCTAACTCCATGGTACAGTGTGGCCTTCCAAGAAAATATGTGCAGAATAATAATTGTTGATTCAGCTTAAAGACTTCAAAGCCCATGATTCAGTGCAATCACATCCCCCCAAAATGCATCAGAGAGCTAAATTTAACCCAAAGGTTAACATAACATAGCAGGCAGGGAGGGAGGCAGGTAGAGTACAGGTGGAGAAAAATCCATGCTGAATCTGACCAAACACTACCTGGAGCTCATTACCGAGCCTATGCTGTAGCAGCGAGGGTGGCAAAGAAGAAATTCTTCTCCGCTTCCATTGCACCCTCCCAGTGTCATCCAGAAGAACTTTTCTGAGTGGTGCAGGGTCTGTTACACTCTGGACCCAAGATGGATCCTTTTGAACCCTCAGTGGCCAGCTCTTTAGGAATAAAGTCAGTCAGATTAATAACAATTTGAACTCCACAGTTCACATTGTTCCTGTAGCAGAGGTGTCCAGAGCACTGTCTAGTCCATCTTTGTTGGATAGGTTTCAAACATTGCAAAGGTTTAGAGCCTGGATATCTGAAGGAGTGTCTCCTTTTGTGTATACCTTTTGCTAGTTGCAAAGTCATGTTCAACCCATCGTGACCCCATGGACAACATTCCTCCAGGCCTTCCTGCCCTCCACCATCCCCCAGAGTCCACCTAAGCTCACACCAACTGCCTCAGTGACTCCATCTAGCCACCTCATCCTCTGCCGTCCCCTTCTTCTTTTGCCATCTATTGTTCCCAGCATCAGGCTCTTCTCCAGGGAGTCCTTCCTTCTCATTAGGTGGTCAAAGTATTTCAGTTTCATCTTCAGAATCTGGCCTTCTAAAGAGCAGTCAGGGTTGATCTCTAGGACTCACCGGTTTGATCACCTTGTGGTCCAAGGTACTCGCAGGAGTCTCCTCCAGTACCACAATTCAAAGGCCTCAATCCTTCAGCGCTCAGCCTTCCTTATGGTCAATCTTTCACAGCCATACATTGCAACTGGGAAAACCATATCCTTGAGTATATGAACTTTTGTCAGCAGCATGATGTCTCTGCTTTTTAGTATGCTGTCTAGATTTGCCATAGCTTTCCTCCCCAGGAGCAAGCATCTTTTAATTTCTTACCTACCTGAGCCTCAAGATCCCACCCCACCCAGATGGCTGTCCAGTTCCTTTTTGAGTGTCTCCAGTGTGGGAGAGCCCACCACCTCTCTAGGCAGCTTGTTCCACTGTCATATTGCTCTGTGAGGAAGCTTCTCCTGATGTCCGGCCTGAATCTGGGTTGTCACAACTTGAACTGATTATTCCATGTCCTACACTCTGGCATTAGTAAGAAGAGATCTTGACCTTCCTCTTTGTGCCAGTCTTTGAGGTACTTACAGAGGGATATCATGTCCTCCCTCAGTCTCCTCTTCTCAAAGCTGAACATGCCCAGTTTTCTCAGTCTCTCCTCGCAGTGTTTCCAAATCCTGGATAATTTTTGTTGCCCTCCACATACATATACAATGCACACTCAAAAATGTTGCTTTTATATATCCTATAATGGTCTTTCCTTGGTTATTGAGCTCCTATTTAGCCACTTTACTGCACATACAATAATATAATTGGAGAATTCCTCTTTCATTATCTTATTTTTATAATGCATCCTCTTCCCCTTGTTGCCTGTATTTTATGCACTTTATTTTGAAATTAAATGAAAAACTACAACACCCACTTTTGGGAATGATTTTCTGCCTCGAGATTCCTTGGGTAAAGAAATTGCCACCCCCTTTGCAGCTCTTATATCACAAAGCAGAATAAAAACAGGAAATCCTTACCAATTCCCCCTCTTGGCCTTGGGTAGTGCAAGTCAGAAGGAAGTCAAGAGGAGTTACAAATGACTTGCAGTCCTTCTTGTCATTCCTTTGGCTCCCTCTAGCAGACAAATGGTTATGATGCAGCTCCGAGGTCTGCATAGCTCTAGATAAGGTTGCAGTTTACTTGGAAGTGATAAAGACGTTCGTGCTGATCCGTTTCTGCCAAGCGAAGCTGAAAAAATCATGCTGCTCTCAGAGCATGCAACCATTGCTTTGCTCAGAAGCTGAAATTTTGCATGTGTGCTTCAGCCCTTGCTCTGGTTTTTCGGAGCAGACCTGTTCTCTGGACATTATCCCGATCCAGCTCAATTTCATTCGAGCAGGAACGCCCCAGCTTGCACACCATGCCATGCCATGCCGGCACTTGTAACACATTCAAAGCCTCTGCACTCAACAATCTTATTCAACCTGGTGAAGACTATTTTCTTCTCTGTGGCCAAGGATTTATTTTGCATGCCAAGATTTCCAAGATTCAATCACCAGCATTTCCAATTAGAAGGAAGCCTTCATGGTCTGCCTGGGACCCTGGACAGCTACTGCTAGGCAGGGCAGGAAATGCTGGGCACGGCGGATAAAGCAATCAGACCGTTGTGACAAAACATGAAATGGCATGTAATATATTTCATGTTCATATATAGCTCTGCACAGATGGGAACTTGGCATCTCCCCCATTCATATCATGCTCTCTCTTTCTTTTTATTTATTAATAACAGTGCTTAATAGAATAACACCTTTAAGTGGTTGACATACAAATGTTTCTGTGTTTCTACATACAAATATGTTAGAAAAGTCCTGTTAAAATACAGTTAATAAACAATTTAAACTACAACAATAGGAAAGATTGAGCGAGAGAGAGAAGAGGCAATTAAAAGAAACAATAAAACAAAGCAGCATCGTGATAGTTACAAGGCAGAGAAAACATGAGCAGATAAGTCTGTTTCCTGCAGGTGTTTAAAATGCATCACATTTCCTGCATCTCCCCTGGCAGAGAGGATGGCATTTCACAGGGGGGGTGCATTTTTTAAGAAAGTCTTGCTTTTGAGAAATTGCAAGGTGATCTTTCAGAAAGCCTTGCTTTAAAGAATGGCTGGAAATATGGGCCACTACATAGGGAAAGATGCTCCATGAATGGACTCATCTAACTCCCTGATCATTGAGCCAAGTGCAGCATAGCATTTCTCACATTTGCACCTGCAAAACGGGCTGGTTGAGGGATTGTGTCCTTTCCTCCTGGCATTGGCTGACCATAATCGGGAAGGATTGCCACCAGCTGATTGCGTGAGGCCACACAAAGGCAGACCAAGCACCGAAGGCAGTCAGTTATTCATGTCATGCAAAATGCCTTGGGTGAGTCCCTGCTTACCGTGTTTTTTCTTTTAAAAATGAGACTTTTCCACTTTCAACACTTTCCAGAACACTGTAGATTTGATATGAGCTGCATTTGCACGATCTCTGACTACTGCTAAGGGTCTTCCAGTGTTTTGCTAAGCCTCAGTGTAAACTCCCAGTCTAAGCAGAGGAATTGGCTGCAAGATCAGACGCTCGACAGTGCCAATAACTAACATGCTGGATTGTGTTTACATAGCAAACACATGCCGGAAAGGCAAAAGGAAGCAGGCCCGTAGGGATGCCATCCAAGCTTCGGCAAGAGAAGGATGACAGATGCCTTAGCTCTGCCCTGTGCAGAAGGTGAAGAAATAGCATCACCCGGTATGCAAATGCCAACACAGAAGTTAATGGCTGTCCACTTTAGCTGCAGACAGATCCTGACAGCTCTGGTTGTATAGCTGGAGAATTAGCCAGCCAGTTTCAACAGCTTCTGCAGGCAATTAAACAAGGGTTGACTCTTAAAGGCCATATTTGTTCTAGACTCATCATATTTCCAAATACCACAGGAGCTTGCATTTTTGCTGACTGGCCTAAGTCCCTTACTTCAGCATTTAGGAAATTTTAATAAAGCTGTAGATTGCACCGATGTGGGCAATAGGGCCGGCTTCTCAAGCAGCATTCGGTCCGGCAGGGTAAAAAAAGTCACCAGGTAGCATGGACTTGGCAGAGTAAGCAGACCTCAAAGCATTCACCTCTTGCATTGATAAGACTCGGGGCTGCTGCTCGTGTTACCTTTTGAATGGTGGGAAAGTCCACAGGCTGTTGCCTGTCCATGGGCCAGTGGTCAACTTTGTATAGAGCAATGTTTAATGTTCTCTGTATAAACCAAGTATGCACCCTAGAACTCTCCCAGAATCCTCTGCAGCTCAAGAGTGATGTGTCCAGTGCAAATTAATAAGTAATTACCAGTTTTCTTTAGAAGTACAGCACATCTCACCATAATAGAGAAGACTGCCCCTCTGTACCACATGCTGGCTCAGTCCTTCCTCCAGTAATTGATCATGGGCAACATCAAGGCCTGTAGAGATAAGGTCACTTCCCCCCAAGACATCTACTGAGAGATGGGCTTAGATTCATGTTTTCTGGGTTTGTAATCTGACTCGTGAAGCAAATTATCTTTCTTCCTTTTGTAGGTCCTGAGCAACGAGAACACATTGATGCTAAAGAATGTGCGCCAAGAGGATGCTGGGAAGTATGTATGCCGAGCTGTGGTCCCACGTGTGGGTGCAGGAGAACGGGAAGTATCTCTGACTGTCAATGGTACTTCACTTTGACTATCTTGATTGCTGTCTTACCTTCCACGTCATTCTCCCTATTTCAAAATGCCCTGGGTCAACCTCATTCAAGTGAACCAGTACCAGCTAGTTCTCTGCCTGAGAGCCTGGACTCTTGGGAGCATGGGAGAATGTATCATCATCATATCATTATCATTGCTATTACTTACAGCTGCCTTCTCCTGGGCACATCCTTCCAGCAACCCCAGCTGAAATTCATTTGTCATTGTGACACACTTTGATTTTAATGCAGGCAATGCTGATGAGAGAAGCCAAGGGCCATTGGACAGTCCAGTCACTCCCCTGCCTTCCTCCTGACTCATCAACTCTTGCACTCCCCCTTTCCCTGTTGGATGCTGCTGGTTAATTGCAATTCAAATTGCTTGCAAAAAACAAAGCACTACTTTTGGCAAAGGGGAAAGAACCTTGCTTTCTCCCTCCCTTTCACCTCCAACACAATAACACTCACAGCACACTCTACACTTTCCAGAGCACAGGGAGTAAACTACTGAAGCACAGGTGAAAGCAGGGGGGCGACAAAGAGTCCACAGGAAAGAATCAGCCCCCATGGCTATTTTTGCATTTTTGCTCTGAGAAGCCTCCAAGGACCACGATTCTTCTTGAAAACCTGCAAAATCACCGGAGGGCATGAGTGATTTTGTAGCCCCAGAGGGTTCCAGAGAACATCGCTCTTCACAGCTCCCAGAAGTTAGTTGTCTTCTGCAGACAAGATGAGGAGTGGTATCTATGAGGAGTGGTATCTTGAACCCACAGAAAGACAATCCATTTTTTCTATATTTCCACATGGCAAAAGCTGGCAAGGGAGCCAATGGGAGTAGACCTGTTTAGGTAACTCTCTACTTAAGTTCTGTTGGTAAACTTATTTATTTGCTATACTTCCCAGCAGCTGAAGTTCTCTGGAAATCAAAGCTCTCTGTAAATAAAAACAGTAAGTATGGAGAAAGAGAAGGTCTTTCCAGACTAATGGGTCCCAGCACTAGCTGTCAGCTGGCATGGGGCAGCTACTCCATAAAGAAGGGAGACGACAGTGGGCCAGTCACAGGAAGGTTATGAATCAAAGCTAGCATCCCCTGAACCTGAAATGTCTACCAGTGAGGCAGGGAGATGGGACAAGCAAAGCCTCCTTTGGACTCCAGCAGTGAGAGTCTCCCCTTGTGCCATAGTGTGCTTTGCACACAAATCCCAGGTCATTCTCTGGCCTCACTAGCTCAAATAATGTCAGCAAGCAGATGATACAACAGTGTTTTGGCTGACATCTGGAGAGCCACTGATTGTCGGTGTAGAAAATAGTGAACCAGGCCAGCCTTCTCACACCTGGTACCCTCCACATCTCTTGGACCCCACAATCCAAGCACCATGCTATTGCTGCGGCTGGTGGCAATTGTGCTAAGGGCATCCTGGGGATCTCTGGAAGCTTTATGCATGCTCCTAAGACACATAAGAAATACAAGGTTCAGTGCTGGTGGTGAGAACCAGAGAGAGCCACAGGCACTAGGCAGTCCAAGAGAAACTGACCAGTGTTTCCCCAGGGCTCCACGTTATATCTTTGGCCCACCACAGCTGGTTCAGGAGAAACTCTTAGACAAGTCTTCCTCCTTTTGCCTTTAGGTCAAGGGTAGATGGCATTTAATCCTGAGCTATCATCCCCAAACATTAGGACCATCTAATTCCCTGTGCATAGGAAATCCTCTCCCAGGATGGAAATAAAATAAAAACTTGGCACCTTATAAGAAAACCATTCTTAGTATGGCTTCCACCAGCCCTGATAAGGAACAGGGAGGGGAGAAAAGCCGAGATGCCTGCCAATTGTATACGGCGATGTTATCAGGGCCTGGGCCCTCACCAGTGTAATAATAAGGATAAATGACCAATTGCCTGGAAGGGAAGATACAGCACAAACCAATTTGCTGCAGGTAATCTTGTCAAGCAGCCCCTCTATCAAGACTCCTTCTTTTCCTGGTTTTATCCCAAGCACTAGACAATGGTTTTAACAAAAGGAACTGTGATTGCACCACCAAGTTAGAGTCTGGGAGCAAGGAGCAGCCCTAGAGGCACGGAAGCAAGAATCAAACTAGCAGAAATGTTGTCAGCTTATCTGCAAGAATCCTAGCCAAGCCATGACTTTCTCATACATACATACAGAGAGAGAGAGAGAGAGAGAGAGAGAGAGAGAGAGAGAAATCATCTCCATCTTCAGCCATCTCTAGGCTGATGTTTTATTTTCTAGTCTCGCCAACTAGATGGTACAGAACTCTGCAGTGTTTGTGTACCTGTGGAGTCTGTTTTCTGCTACAGTTGCATCGTTCAGGCCTTCTTCCCTGATGCATGAGGGACTCTATTAGTCTTTTGTCTATATTGATTGGCAGTAGAGATCTGGTTAATTGGAAACCCTGCTTCAGAATGCTGTTCCACCACAGCCCATGGCCCTTCCTTTTTATCTCAAATGTCCAGAATCCTGCACACCCATCTCAAGCAAGACAGTTCTGAGATAAGGACGTGCTGCCTCCCAATTCATAGCAAAGCCTGAGAACAGAACTTCTAGGCACTGGCCATGAAATCAGTCCAGCACTGGAAGTAAAGGAATGGTGCGATTAATTATCTAACTATGCAAATATTTACTTAATATGCATAAGTGGGAGGGTGGAGGACCATGGCTTTAGGGTTCACTCCACAGCAAAAGATGAGAAAGCAAGGACATTTGCCAGCATTGGTCAAAGTTTCATTTTGATTGTGCCCAAATTCTCCAGACTTTATTTCAGAGCTCAGTTCGGTTCACTCCGGTATTAGTCTGAGATCTCTTTTGCAATGTATTCAAACAAAGAACAGACACCTTTCAAATGGGACTTTTCTGAGCACATTTTTCAAAAAGTATGCACTTTCTGCCATTGAATAAAGCATGCAAATGCACATTTTTGAAAAATATTCCTTTTTTAGTCTGCCTTTTTCACTGCAACTGCAAGTTTTAGAATGTGTGAATAGCTTTTGACAAAATGTGCTCCCATTCATATTTGGATTGCAAATGGGACATGTTGGGATGTTTTGCAAACTGAAATGAATTTCTTATAGATTGCTACCCTCAACTCATCTTAATTTTAATTAGGTGTCTTTTCAGCAAAATTAAACTAAACAAAAACATTAAAAAAGAGAAAAATACAGGTTTTTTTACCTAAATTGAAATGAATCACTTCAAATAGGGTGTTAAAATACATAAAATACAAAAATATATAAAATACAAAAATATGACTATCAATAGAAACAATTACACATAACTATCAAGAATGGCAGACTAATACCCATGCATTTATCACCCATTCATTCAGTCCTGAATCCATTATTTTATAGGAGGTGGGCATTTATCTTCCCAAGCGGTCTCATGATTGCAAGGGTGAAATGCAATGGTGACACCCATCAATCTCTGCAGTCAGGGCTATTTATTTATTTATTAGATTTATATCCCCCTTTTTCTGTTAAAGAACTCAGAGCAGCTTACATGCGCTGAGCCTCCTGCTGCTCTCAATTGCATCCCCACAACAGCAGCCCTGCAAGGTAGGTGGGGTTGAGCATCTGTGAGCGGCCCAAAGTCACCCAGCTGGCTTCATGGCTGGGCAGGGAACAGCACCCGGATCACCTGAATCCCAGGCCGGTGCTCTTAACCGGTAAGCCACATGGACTTTCAATAGGATGCTGGGCCTCCTGTGCAGGATGGGAGAGCACGTACCTCCCACCCTGCAACTCAGTTAAATGGCTGGTCTGCCTGCCCAGCCAAGACATTTCAGAGTGGAGGAATGGAGGCTGAGGAACCACCTTGATGCTTCATATCTTGCCTCCTCCCTTCCCCAGCCAAGCCCCCTTCTCTAAGGTTGCTGCCTCAACCATGGAGGAGCAGCCAGAAGGGCTCTTTCCATGCTGGCTATGGGGAGGACATGGAAAGGGAGTCCAAGCATGAAAACCCAGCTAAGAGATCTCCAAAATACCCTATAGCCATCTAGATGCTGTTTAGTGGCCACAGGACTGAGCTGCCCACTGTCAAAATTCCATTGCTCACCTTAATGCCTAAAAGACATTGAAAAAATGATCTCTTTGCAATTGGACACTGGGAAAGATTTGCCTCTTCAGTGCTGTGGTTGCAAATTAGGACCACAAGCAATTACGCTCGGGTGGGAAAAGACATGGCTTAGCTGTGCCTTCGGATGACATGCAGGTTGGCATATGATAGAAATATGTGATACTCACTGGGACAAAAGACCACCTTCCCTGGTGGATGGACTTTGTCTGACCCAACAGAATGGAAGGAAAGCCCACCCCAAGAAGCTGGGAAAGAAAGCTGCTCACTCGGAAGGCTGCCCTTAGAAATTCTGGGCCATCTTGTAATCACAGCAAGGTCCTTCAGTCAGAGATCTGCCTTTTCTTTTGCTTGAGCTTCTGGGGCAGCACAAATAAATTGGCACCGAGGCTCTAAAAATAACTGCAATGGATCGTGCCACTATTAATATCCATAGCAACACCATCCAAAGACTTTCACATCCCGGGGATACTGCAACACTCAGCACCAACTTCCAGATGAGGAGACTGGCAGCCCTCACTAGCTGACGGTGCCCCTGTTGGGGAAAGAGGCGCCACTCTGAATCTCTTTCTCTCTCTCTCTCTCTCTCTCTCTCACACACACACACACACACACACACACCTGTTACCTGCCTCACGCATTTGTTTTTTTCCAAAAAATCATCCTGCAGACATGTCCAGTTATTCTGGCAGTAAGCACCAGATGACGAATTCCTGGAAGGGTAAAATCATCCTGAAGAACTCCCCTTCCCCTTTGGTACTATTTATAATCTACTTACCTGAAGGGCAGTGTGAGGATTGGTTCCCTCCTTTGAAGCGAAGGCACTGCTCACCATCTAACCTAAGCAATTCTCTTGGAACGGTGAGCATCATCCGCAGACAAAGGCAGGCATGATTGGTACCTACTGATCTCCCCCGCTGTACCAGAGACCCACACACAAGAGCCCCTCTTGCCTTGCTGTTCCTCGTCGCCATTGCAAGGGGCGCACCTGCTTGTCCACCTGTGCCTCACTCCAGCTGGGCCACCAGTGCAGGTGATGAGGGTGCCAGGGCCTGTTTGCTCACCAGCTCTCTGCCTGGCAAGCAGGCCAGTGGGAACAGAGACAAGTAGCTGGCGGCAATGGGAGGGGCGGGTTCCATTAAGAGCATCTGATGTTCTTCAAAAATCCAGAGCTGGCACTGAGCACCTACCATGGGAAACAATATTTCAATGGCCAGGTGTGAAAGGGAGATAAGCCAGGAGCCCCAATCTTGCCAGAGATTAGTACTAAAACTCTTTTAACTCCATTCAACCCCATGCATGTGTAAAGAAACCCGAGGCTGACGTGAGCTAAGCAGTTGTTACCCGAGGGAGTTAAGTGGGAATGCTAAACCTTGGTTACTATCTCTGGATGCCAAAGCTGTCTGTTTCACGGAAAAAACTGACTGCAGGAGGATCATGGTAGCAGGAAGGGTTGCCCTTAAAAGAAAACCAAACAGACCCAAAGCTTTGCTCACACTGCCCACAAGGAGCCCAAACGCCCATTCTTCCCAGCATCCCCCTTTCAATGCACACACACACAAACACGTGAGTCGGTGAGATGTGCAAAAGGAAGGAAGCTAACAGGAGCTACAGTAGATGGCAGATAGTTTCTGTCCTGAACACCCTGCAAGCTTGCCAGCAGCCCTTGCCCTAATTAAGTGGGCCTCTCAGCTTACTCTCAAAGCCCTTTGCATGATCTGCCAGTTCCTTGGAAGTCCATTGCATAGAAGAGAGAAAAAGGGCTGGTAGAAAGAGAGAACAAATGCAGGCCTGAGAGAGGGGGGGGGCTGGGGGCAGGCAGGCAGAAGAGGTGGCCCATCTACTCTGGGTTCTGATCGGCTGCCAAACAGTCCCTGACAAATTGTTGTTGCTATTATGTGCCATCAAGATGCTTCCAACTGCTCGGCAATGCCAAGACCAAGGCTGTGGCCTCCATTATAGATTCAATCCATCTCATATTAGGTCTTTCCTTTTGTTTTCTGCCTTTGACTTTCCCTAAGATGATAGTCAAGGGAACTCAGCCCTGGATAGAAAAAGAAAGCAGCACCCCTAGTTTCGAGCATGGAGGAAGCTCTCTCTCACACACTCACACATACAGCTGTTCTTTCCATAGTATACCCCTGTTGGTGGTTTAATTCCTTATGGCTCAGCGAAGATATGAGGACTGTTCTCTGGGTAAAAAGAAGTCAAGAATGTAAAGTTAGGCCAAAAATATAAGTAATTGGTGACATATTTCCCAAGAAAGTCTCCCTCGATAAATCAAAGCTTCCATTGCCAATGCCTAATGCTCAGAAAAGCACCTTCTAGCTACATGCAGAGTGCGTATCCCACCCCATTGTGTATATAACTGCCCCCATGTATCACAGATTGAAAGGTAGGGTTTAAACCCCATCACACACACATCGTCTCTCTCTCTCACACACACACCATCTTTCCCTTTCAATCTGCCTTGGCTCTTTGGCCAACAGTCCTTTATTATGAATGAGGTTCAGCACAGATGTTTACCTTAATAATTCCCCCATGGAGCCATCTGGGTCAGGGAACCCTGGTAATTCCCTGCAAACTGCATAGCTAGTGGGTGGTGAGGAAATGGTGGAGGAAACACCTTGCATTGTGCAGGAGTGCCCTCTGCTGGCTACCTGTGGATCACCTGTGAAAGCCATTTCACAGTCCTAAGATTTTTGGAAGCTTGGGAGAAGATAACACTGATGATGTGATTTTTAGTGCACAGCAAGACGTTTCCTGCTGATCGCACTCGCATTGCATGGTATCAATGCAGAACTATATAGTCAAGCCTGCATTTATCAGCAAAATATAAAATAAAATAATAACACGACTATTTCATTCTTCTCTCCCCTCTGTCCTCCCTCACAGGGCCACCTATTATCTCCAGCACACAGACGCAGCATGCGCTTCACGGGGAGAAGGGCCAGATCAAGTGCTTCATCCGTAGCACTCCGCCACCTGACCGTATTGTGAGTCACTGCCTTCCTTGATGTGGGGAGAAGCAATCAGAGCATGAGGGAAATCGCTGAGATATTCCTATCGCAGCCCTCAAATATGAATGTTCAGGCAGATTATGTAACGGTGCTTTAAAAAGGTATCATAAAAATGCAAGTCAACAATAGAGCAAAATAGAGGGAATGGGAGATGCAGCATAAAGCATTCTTCCACGGCCTGGTGCATTTCAGTTATTTTGGACTACAATGGTCGGCACTCCTGGCCACTGGTGATGCTGGTGCTGATGGGTGCTGGCCCAGAACCTCTGGAAGGGGTCAGGTTGAGCAGGGCGGCAATAACACCGATGCATATGGAAAGCTAAGAAGTAGTGTTGCTCTGAGACCTGGGGAAAGGAAAATTTAAGGAAAGGAATCTTCACCTAGCACCAACAAGGCACCAGAAAGGTAATACGGTAGGCACCAGGCAAACCTCCCTGGGGGGAGTGTCCCATGAGGTGCCAACACTGAGAAGGCTCTCAACCCAATCAGTACCTGCAAGGCCTCATTCGCAGAAGAGGGCAAACAAAACAGGCAAAGGAAGACTTCAGCGTATGTGTGGGCAATTTGTGGCCCTTCAGAGCTTTTGGCCTACCACTCCCATCATCCCTCACCATTGCACTGACTAGGGCTGATAGGAACTGCAAGCTAAAACATCTGGAGGGCCACAAGTTGCCCACCACACCTTAAGAAATGACTGGATGACACCAAAACAGTGCCTAGCATGTTATTCATGAGTAAAAGAAGAGTCATTGATACAGAAGTTCTGGTGGAAGGAGAAATGTGACAACCAAACTTCACTTAGCCCAGTCTGCTCTCATCTAGGCCTGGTCCTGGAAGGAGAATGTCCTGGAGTCGGGGACCTCGGGGCGATACACCGTAGAGACGGTCAGCACTGATGAAGGGGTGATATCCACATTGACCATCAGCAACATTGTACGGGCTGACTTCCAGACCATTTACAACTGCACTGCTTGGAACAGCTTTGGCTCAGACACTGAGATAATCCGCCTGAAAGAACAAGGTAAGAATTGCTGTCATGGTGCTTCAGATCCCCCAAGGGTCCTCCTTTAGAGTACGGGTGGTTGGGGGAAGCACTAGCAGCTTTCTGAGATTGGAAGGGAGAGGGAGACAGGGGAACAAGGGGATCTGTAAAGATGAAACATGTTTTAAGGCCAGTATATCTGGAGGCTCTTAGACACATTACTATGGAATGGCAGGAAGCCACCTAATGGGATCGCAAGCATCAGATTTTACCAGCGTGGTACAGAGATGAGGGGTCACAAGATGTCCAATTCTGCTAAGATACTGTCAGATGGATGCCTTATGAAAACATGGCAAAGAGTGGTAGGAAGGGTCCAAGCTCCCAGGTATATTGGTCCAGTGGTGAGGTACTTTGGCGAAGAGTGGCAAAATGAGAAACCTTCTGTGATGCCTGCAGCATTTGGTGACATGTGAGAAATGTGAGTGACATTGCTCAGTTACAGCATCTTCCAATCCAACCCCGTCCATCCTCCTGCTGCTCCCAGACCTCATCCTCAGGCAAAAGTTTCAGATTAAACCTTTGAAAGTTAAACAGAATCGAGTTCATTTAAAATTCCCCATGGCACAGAATAAAGGGCTTGTCCCTAGATTCTATTGCCCATCATCAGCCCCTGTACAACTGAAGCACTCATGTGCTAAATAGGTGCATTACTTCTAATTTTTTCCACAAACACCTGCCCTTCCTTTCATAGGAAAGAAAATCCCTGAACTGCAGAGCAGCTGAGTGCCCAAAAGGCTCCCTTGGAGATGTAGCTGCCAGTGGTGTCTTTCTTTTTTTATTCTAGAATAAGCAGAGTAACCCAACACGGCTTGGGTCCCTAACATGAGGGATACAGGCTTGTTAGCACCGGTGGCTGTGCCTGCAATACTGATTGTCAAAGAGTAGCGTCCTTGCTTTTTGGGATTACTATTTGAAGTCAGGGAAAGGATTAAAGTCCCCATACCTCAAGTCACAATCCAGATTGAGGGGATGCACATAAGCCACAGTGAAAAGAAAAAGAAACAGGACAGGACAGGCAGACACAACTGCTAGCTCGATCTTTAAAGCCATGCACGCTTTGGTCCTTTGGTGAAGGTCAAAGTAGTCGTACCTTCACTGTCTGCTTGAGGATAGCGTATTCAGACTGGCACTGCAGCAAGGCAACCAATCAGACCAGACAGAGCTCTTCCACATCCAGTCCCCATGTAGGTGCAAGACTCTGTGGCCACATTCAGACATTATACTGTTATTACTCAAAACCCAGGTTTAGGAGATCTGAAACAAGCTAGAGCAGCCTTCCTCAACCTGGTCTTCTGGTGCTGCTGGCCGGGAATTCTCTGAGTTGCAGTTCAGCACATCTGGAGAGTGCCAGGTTGGAAAATACTAAACTAAAGGTTCTCAATCGGTGTCCTGCAACAGTGGGAAGTTGGGCCTGATGGCCTTCATGGCCCCTTCCAGCTCTACTATTCTATGAAATCTGCCTGTCTGTTTCCTTCTCATCCTCCCTCCTCTCTCCTCCCAGAAGAGAACATATCCTCAAAGTACAATTGGTCAACTGTGGTTTGAGCAAACCCTCCAACACCACAATCACAGATCAGAGCTTGACCATGGTTTGCAATCCCTGTTTGAGGGATTGTTCAAGGTACCGATAAAGACTTCAAAACCAAGTTCAGCCTGAAAAAAACTGAATGTGTTCTTAAGGAAGAGAGAGGAGCCCTCAAGTCCCTCTCTCAATCACTCCAAATCCTCTCAACAATGGTTATCAGGATCATATATATGAAGTCGATGGTTGAAGGAAGTGAACTTAGCATAGATGCAGTTGCCAAAAAGTTTGCTGTCCAGCCACACCAAGCCAGCACCCTCCAGATGTCTGAGACTACAAGGACCATCTTTCTCAATCTTTCCCTCTCAGGATGCCTGACACTGTAGTTCAACATATGTATCTGGAGCACATCAGGTTGGAGCAGGTTGTTATTTACCAGCTGCTATTAACTAGTGACGTGTTCTCCATCTCTTCTTCTTCTCCCAATGTCAGCAGTAGCACCAGGCAGAAAAGGGGAGTTTGGACACAAGCCCACCTGTATCCCTGAAAGGTGATTTTAGCTAGGTGCAAACATATCTTTAAATCTATCCTACTCAACCTGATTCCTCCTGCCACCAAGAACAATAAGAAACAACCCCACACCATTTATTCACTGGTCCTTCAGTGTATTCTAAAGATTACGCACAGCTCCAATCCACGCTAGAGAGCGCAATCTGCAAGCAAGGCCTGGAAAG
The DNA here is from genome assembly GCA_023646645.1 of Varanus salvator macromaculatus. Classification (NCBI taxonomy): domain Eukaryota; kingdom Metazoa; phylum Chordata; class Lepidosauria; order Squamata; family Varanidae; genus Varanus; species Varanus salvator. The sequence goes on from JAIXND010000621.1 coordinate 11,562,600, forward strand.
GCTTCCCATTCCACTGATGCAGCAGCCAAAAATATCAAATGGAAAGAGCCAGTTTAGTGGAAGCTGAACCTACACAAACATGTGCAAGATATTCCAAGCCACTGCCATTGCATCCCATTGCTTTCTGTCATCATAAGCATGCAATAGAAATGGGATGCCACTGCAGCATGCCCAGTCATCCTGGCTACTTAAAGCTTTGTGCCACGTGCCCAGATGGAAAGCTTTTAATAAGCAGGGAATAGAAGACCCGAGATGTTGCACTACCTGGTAGACTGCCCTAAAAAAAAAAGGAGTTGCATTTCAGATTTTCCTTGGCAGTTCTGAACAAAGCTAGTCAAATGAGTGTGCTTTTGGGCTGGAAGTTAGTGATTTAGGAGGAGACTCTGCCCCAGTAAAGTATGTTTTCTTTTCATTTATTATTATTTATTTATTTATTAGAAAAATTTCTATGCCGCCCCTTGCCAACTAGCCTTGGGGTGGCTCATAAAAAATATAAAACAAAAACATAAACCAAACACACAACATACACAATACACAACAATCTGTATACACAACAATCTTCATGACTGCTATCCCTTCATAACTTCTCAGAGTCACTTTTCCCCCACTCCACTGATGCTTAAATCACTATTTCCCCCTTCCCATTTCATTCCTCCTCTAGTGATCCCAGCCAGCCATGGATGTGGTAACACATAGCCCTGTATAGCTAATGAGATTTAGCTGTTGATTAACTGATACCACTAAGGGTAAATGAAGCCAGTTTGAAGCAAAGGTAACCCTTCCTGCACAGGCCATGTGGGCTATCCAAGCCACAGGGTGAAGACCTTCACAGCCCTATTACAATATTCCTCAATGATGCCTGAAATAGGAAGGGAGCTGTCCATCAATGCCAACCAAGATTTTTCAAGCTAGCGCACTCCCTTTGGCTCAGCCCTGGTAATATTTTGCAAGTTTCCCTTCTAAAAGGGGGATGGGTGTTTGGGACTGGGTGATTCCAAGAAGAAAGGACAGAATTGCATCTGGAAGGCCTCCAGCTCCATCCTTTTCAATTAAATGCTAGGGCAGGCAGGTGGATTGTTCTCATTAAGCTCTGATTTATAGGCAAGGCTGCCATCCAGATTAAATTGGAACTAAATGAACTTCTTAAAATTAGCCTTGGGTTCTGTCCAGTGCAAATAAACTGAGTGGCTTGCTTTCCAGCATCCTGCCTAAGCACAGAGAAGCAAGTCCCAACAAACAGTTCTGTGCGGGGTGTTCCCTTGATCGCAATGCAGAAAAGTGCAATCAAAGAGTGGCCGAGCTGGGCCATTGCTCAGGGCGCTTCAAAATGTAATGGAGATGCCTGACTGCCCCCCAGGGTGCATTTCGTACTGACACTTAGTACCATGTTTATTTGTTTGTTTGTTTTATTTATAAACTGCAACCAGCAGTCCCAAAGGAGACTCTTTGGATGGTTATACAAACAATTGGCCCTGAATCAGAACATCCTGTGATAAAAACTATTTCATTGTGGCCTGCAAGGCCGAGCATTGCCTGTTTTGATGCTCCTATTTTTTTCCTTAGTACACTAAAACCCCTTTCTTAACTGACCAGACTTCTACAGGAAGAGAGCCCTAACAATCCCGCTCCACACGCATGTTGAATCTAAGCTCTGCTAGTGTCCCACCCGCCATCTCCACCAGGTCACTTACCTGAAATCCTGCTACCTGGAAATCAGTGATGCAGCGGTAAAATTGGAAGTGTAGATGTTCATCCTGACAGTCCCCATAATCAACACCCCAAAGGAGAGCACAAAATTGCAGGCAGCTCTGTTGATATTTGATCAGCAAACCAGTTCTAGCCGCTTTCATCTCTGCCACTAGCAGGACTTCAATAAAGCTGATGGGTCTTAATTGTCCATTCAAGGGCAAGCTGCCTCAGAATACTTTATATTACAACAAGGAAAATATATATTGCAGCTGGGAAAATTAATTCCTCCCCAGCTACTCTGAGGAGTACAGGAAGGGCAGGGGCTGGTGACTCCTCCGTCCATGGAGCTGTCCATCCAGTAGCTTCAAAAGTTCTAAAGAAAAGCTGCAATGAACAAGGAGACCCACTGACTTAGGAATCACCAGCGTCCTTCTTGCAGCTCAGCTCAGAAGTGACAGGGAATTCAGGGAGGGCTAGGAGAGAGATGACATCAGTGTCCATCTTAATCAAAAGTGTTGGCCCTGAGTCCCCGCTAGCCTGGCTGGAATTACACAGAAGGGTCTTGCCCAGGTGGAGAACACTGAGGCTTGCAGCAAAAGGGATGCTGTCCCACAGCTGCCCTTGGTGGAGTGCCATGCATAGTTCGATTTAAAAAGAGGAAATGGGCAACAGAAGTAACTGGGATGCACAGTTGGGCTTTGGCACGGCTGTAGACGCTTGCTTTATTTCCAAACAGGTACGGAAATCAAATCAGGAGCTGGTATGGAAGCAGGTATGGAATCATGAGTGAAGGTGATGATGTGAATGGCCCCCAAAATAACCCCAGACATGCAGTTAAGAGACATCTGCACTTCCTGGGAAAGGAAGGCTTGTGGGAGCGACAGGGATGCCTTGGAAGCTTGGTTTCAATGAAGACCCCATGGCAGCGTTCAAACTCAGAGGGCCTAATCCAGGGGTGTGGAGCCTCCTGCAGCCTCAGGGTCAGCATCCCTTCTGGAGAAGCTCTGCAGGGATGGTGGAGGTGCTCTGCATTCCAGTGGTGCTGGAACCAAAACCAAAATGGGATGGAGCCAAAGGCAAAACAGGGCAAGACTGAACACCAGCATACATAAACTTATACGTTTCATTGCCATTAACTGAACTTTACAGGACACCTTCCGTGTTTTTAGAATGGGGAGGTGGGGAACCATGCCAATCCAGGAAGCTACCCCATAAGCAGCTGCTTGGTGAAAGGGGGTGGGGCCAAAGGAAGGAGCAGGACCATTGGGAGAACTTCAGAGGGCTGGGCTGGAACCTCAGGTGGGCTGGATTTAAACCATGGAAATAAAGTTCCACACACCTTTTGGTGTTGATCCACTCTCTTCTCACCACAAGCCCTCTCCATCTTTCTCAATGGACCAATGCTACCCTCCACAGTTCTTCAGCTTAGATGAAAAATCACTAAGCATAAGGGAAAGGGATGTGTTCTCCATAGACCCAAATCTAGAACATTTCCATATACTTGCTAACCCAGTTGCCTAGTAATTTGACATATTTATTCAGCTGTGGTCTCTAAACATCTGATGCTGGTGCCTAAAAACAGATGCCGGCACTGATTTTATTGCAATCTGGCGTTTAAAAAACCCCGTAGCGAAATTAAATGCAGGCACAACCAGTTTTGATCATACACAGAATAAAATGCAGGGTCATCTCAGAGAGAGTCGTGAATGGGTGGTCTTCCTTGGCACATTTCTGGGACTCCACTGCCCATGGAGGCAGCCTATTGCTCACTGCACACCCCATCTTCAGAGCCTATAAAATGCTTTCCATAAGGCCTTGACTGGACATATCCCACAGGGAAAGGGAACAGCTGAGTCATGTTGCATTGCAAGCTTCATTTATTTATTTATTTATTTATTTTCCGAGATGAATGGTGAAGTCCTATGCTTGTTCAGGCAGAAGAAAAGTCACACAAATCGCAGTTTTCCCACCCAGCCTTCCGAGACATTTTTTTCTGTCTGAACATGCAGAGGATTGTGGCCTCAATTCACAGGCTTCCTGCATTTCTGCATTTGCGTTCACATCTGCATCCGGCCGCCCCTGCCACTCTGCACATTGTCTCCACCACAAGCCATCTGCCTTTATTGCACCCCTGTCCATGCAGATTTCTCACCTGCAGTGCAAGCCTGCCCATATCAACATCTTCTCGCTTGCCTCTGGATCTCTTTTTGTGTTCTCCTGAAGCTTGGAGCAAGTGGACTGTTGCCTGCTTAGCATGCCTTCTTTGTTTTTTAGAACAGAGGTGGGGAAAGAGTTTCTTTGCTAAGGGCCAGATTCTCTCAGAATTAGGAGCTGCATGTTGGTCATGGTGAGGCCAGAGCCAAAGGTGAGTGGGAGGGCGAGACTCTCTCTCTCTCTCTCTATCTCTCTCTCTCTCTCTCATATTCTCCCTCCCTCCACCATCTCTCCCTCTGCTTCCCCACAGACTGCCAGGAAGGGACAGTTTGCACTTGCCAAATGTGTGAGCAGATCACTTGCAGTGATATTAGGCTATGGGCCGCATGCAGCCTGAGGGGCTCAGGCAGCCCACTACAGTTGTAGGAAGAAATAGCAAGGAATCTGTGTTGAATCTTCCCTCTTTGTTGAACTTTCACCCATCACATGAGCAATGCCTGGGATTACACAGGTTCATCAAGGTGGTGCAGCATTCATGCAGCTTCCCCTACCACCCCCCTCTAGGCCCCCTCCAGCATCCTGTGCATCCCTTCATGATAAGGCCTGACTAGCAGTTCCTCAGCGTCTCCTGAGTCACACAACTGCACTAGTTGGGCTTGACTTTTGGTGTGTCTGTGCTATCATGTGTACCCAGCTGTGGCCAGCTAGCATTTGAGTGGGGCAATGCAACTTAAGATGCTGAAGAGATCCATCGGATTTTGAATGTTTCCAAGGTGGGACGTATCCAGGGACAATGCTCAGAATTCACTGAGATGCTGATCAGCTTTTCTATTGGTCTAGGGACACTGTGAGATCCTCCCTGGTCCTCATGAGAAAATAGATCCCAGGGGGGTTCCAGAATAAGAGAGGAAGCTGGTGTTGTAAGTAAGACCAAATTAATTGAGTCCATACTGGCTAAAGGCCCAGCCTCGAGGAACTATTGCCACTTGATGTAATGTATCAGTGGTTCTCAGCCTTGGATCTCCAGATGGTGGCAGGGTGGTACTTGGAGTGTTCAGGTTCCAAGTTCTAGCCCTCACTTGGCCATGAAGCTCACTGGGTGACTTGGGCTGGTCACTCACTCTCAGCCCAACCTACCTCATTGGGTAATGGTTGTTATGAGGATACGATGAAAGGAAGGACCATGTAAGCCACCGTGAGGTCCTTACCGGAGGAAAAATGGTGGGATATAAATGCAATGTGCAATAGTGATAGTGATAAAGATACAAGGGACACCAGCCTTCCCAAATCTCTGGAGACCAAAGATTAGGGCAGGCTGGCTAGAGGAACCCTCAGTATCACTGTGCAGGGGTGAGTGAATGAATGCATTACAAGATCCTCCTAACTTCTCTCTGCTCACCTCATGCCCAATCTCTCTTCTCATTTGCAATTGGGGTTCACTCTGCACAAAAATCATGCAGATCCAGGACTGACCAAAGATTTTAAAATCATGCACATTTCCCCACATTATATATGGGTGCGAAATATGTATGGATCAGGAAAGGTGTGCAAAACTGGGAAAGCTGTACATAGTGAGCCCAGCAATTTGCAAGCACAGTCAAAAGTTCGGTGAGCAAAACCTGAATTCTCATCTCTCCCTATCGCAGTTCATGACAGACCCTTTCCCAGCCCTTTAAAGTTAGGCTGCCACAGTCCTAGGCAAGTGACTATCATCTATCAAATCTATGCACCAGCAAACATCTGAACACAAAGAGCAGAAACTCATGGGAAAGAACCATGCACAGAATGTCCTCAGGGCTGAGTAGCAGCCCCATAAGGACACACCTGCAAACCATTGTCAGTTTGGTGCATTAACGCAAAGCACAAAAGACTGGGAAGCTGAAAAAGCAGGTACCTTCTGTACTCACTGTCAGAAATCTGTATGGTGCTATGCAGATGGCCCCGGCTTCCTCTCATCATCACCTCTGTTGGCACAGTGGGCAGGCAGAGGCAAGTGAGGGCCAAATGCCATGTCCTTGTGTTCTGGCTGCCTGTTGGGATTTACACAGCATGGGGCATTTTAATAAGAATGGCTGCTGTCATAGTACTGTAATAACTGATCACACTTTCCTGCATTGGAAGGGAGGGAGGGAAAGAAGCATCAGCTCTGACTGCAAAGGAGAGCACTGTTCAAACTCAATTTAGCGATGTCAAACTTAGAAATTAGCCCGAAAGCATCACGGACCCCCAAGCTCCATAGCATCAAGAGGAGGCAGAGATAATGAAATCCTGCAGGGCAATGCCTTCCTTGCTGGAAAGGGCTGTTTGCAAGGATGCAGCTCTTTACATATTCATTTTGTCTCGGCAATTTGGTGATAAAGTGGCTCTGTTTGCACTGATCGTGAAGTTGGGGGCTCCCCACCACTAGTCCCTCCAACCCTTGCTGGGTTCCCAAAGGCCCAGCTGGGATCCTGCTGTCTGTCCCCATGAGCAATGAGGGATCAATAAATGGATGTGAACTACAAACCCAGAACACAAGGAAGTGGGAGCAGCACAAAAGTGGGTGTATACTTCCTTGAGCCCATAAGAGAATGATGCTAAAGGCAGCATTTGATATTTTGGGTTCCCCCATCCAGTGGAAGAACTCAGCCCTCAGAACTGGGAACTGGAGCTCTGAGGCACCTTCCTGCCTTCCTTCTTGTGGCTGGTGTAGGAATAGCCATGCTGGCTGTTTTCTGAGGTTTGGGACATGCCCCTTGGAGAGGAAAAATGGGGCATTTCCGTGGGCAAGGAGGGTGGGAGGTAATCTTGAAACTTCCCCAGCATCCTTTACTCCCTTTTAAAAAGGCTCCAGCTAGACAGGCAAAAGATCCTCACTTTGCAATCTCATCTGGAGAGACTTACCAGACAGATTTGACCCTTCATTCCATTCTGGCCATGCAAAAAGGAAAAGGGAAAAAACACTATGTACAAAAAGAAAACAGATCCCAGGTGAGCAATATCCTCCACAAAAGCGGATGAGGCATCTCTGCAGTCCCACAGGTGCCCTCTTCTCAACTATTCCACATTCTCCCTTCTGATTAAGGTGGAGCCTGCAAAGCTGATGTGACTCCAGTGTTGGCAATTAACACATTTTGTGTCTGCCCTGTGCAGCTTTAAATAATTGAAGGCAGGGGTTAATTGGGATAAAAAGCAGCTATTTCAACATTTTCCGGGCAAAACTGGCCTATAGCAGAGAAAGGCATTTCAACAAAACATAACAAGAATGCCTCCCTCCCTCCCTCCGTGTGTGTGTGTACACGCATGTGTGTGTGCATGCACGCACATTGTTGTAGATAGATAGATATAGATATTCTTCACCTCACAGTGATGATTTGATGGAAAGTTTTATTCCAAACGATAAAAAAGCAAATCAGTTTTATTAGCAGAGAAAGGGGAAGCTGTAGAAACTGAATTCATTCATTGCTCACATAAATAGGTTAGCATGAAACTCATGACATGTCTGTTTTTAATGCACATAGCATGTTATAGCTCGGGATTGGAGTGCTTTTTTTTCTGCCAAGGACCACCTGCCCTCCCAGGTAACCAGAGAGGAGTTGCAAGTCAGCAATAGACAGGGCCAAAGCCAAAACCGAGTACACACACCCCCTTAGCTGTTACCCTCATCTCTTCTCTTTCTCTTTCCACCATCTCTTCCCCTCCTCTCTTTGTCACACCTTTTCTCTCGGATTCTGTCATACTCTTTCTTTCCCTCACTCTCTTCTGATATCATTCCTTCTTGTTCTCTTTTTAACACCACTTGCTGTCTTTCTGACTCTCTCCCTCTCCCTCATTCTCACCTGTCCTCCCTCCATCTTCCTTCCCACCCAGAGGATTGCTTAGGAAAGAAAAGATTGTATTGCCAAGTATCTGAGCCAAAGCTCACTTTTGAAACTGAGCCACCTACAGCCTCACCCAACAGATGTCACCACAGGCATGGAGGTTGGGGTTTGGCCCGAGAACCTGGAAGATCTGAGTTCTAGACTGCAGTTGGCCAGGAATCTCACAGAGCACATTGGGCCAGTCCTTCAATCTCGGCCTAACCCACTTCATTCATTCATTCATTCATTCATTTATTTTTCGATTTATATCCTGCCTTTTTCCTACAAAGGGCTCAAGGCAGCTTACATCATCTCTCCTCCGCCATCTTATCCCCACAACAACAACCCTGTGAGGTAGGTTGGGCTGAGAGTCTGTGACTGGTCCAAAGTCACCCGGTTGGCTCCATGGCTGAGCGGGGACTAGAACCCAGATTGCCTGAGTCCCAGTCCCACACTCTTAACCACTACGCCACACTGGCTCTCACACCACACTGGCGCCCCATGGTTCATGGAGTTGCTGGTATAAGCAGAAGAGGAAGAAGAAAAGGGGTGGGATATAAATGCAATGTAATGATAATGGTGACACATCTTGCACAGGATGCGCCCTAATCTCAGCGCACATCCCTCTTGTTATTTCAGTCATGAGCTGGATTCTGTTGGATGCATCAGACTTGAGTTAGATTCCAGTTCTGCCCTCAAAATTGTTTCCATGCAGTACAAAAATCAGTGCACTTCATCCACTTCCGAAGAAGCTTATGGCAACACAGTAGATCTCCATTTGAATTCCTCCCCACCGCAAAAAAACCTGCCTTGTGGTGTTGCTTATGCTTCATTATCCTACACACACATAAGCTGAAAGTTGCTTACAAAAACATAGTATTGTTTAATTACCTTAAAAATACAATCATTTCAAATTGCAGTAGTTAGTGTTACCATAAAAACAGCTCAGTTAGCAAGACAAAAAAAAAAAAAAACCTACGAAAATAACCCTACCAAAATAACCTTACCAAAAACCCTACCAGGGAGACACAACCATACTCCACATTAAATTCTCAGGCCAGTTGTGTGAAACTTAAAAGAGAGAGAGAGCACATGGAGATGCTCTGCAGAGCAATTTCTTCAACCCAGTGACACGAGAGAAAGGGCCAGACTCACTCACCAGCCAGTCGTGCTTCTGTATGTGGTGGGACACATAGTGGAGATGTGGATATTGGATGCAGTGGATGGCCAGGACTGTATGGAGCATCCAGGAGCATGTTCAGAGGAGAGCACCTGCTTTGGAAGAGAAGGGTCCCAAGGTGCACTAAGTGCTCCGGTGAAGCTGGGCAGGCCAGTGGTCTGAGCAGCATAAGGTGGCTTCCTTTGTCCTTCACTATGGACCTGATCCTTGAAGAAACCCTGGAATACACACACGTTCTCAGGTTTGATCCTTAGCATTTGCTGCTAGGACTGGGTAGGACTTCAGACTAAAACTCTGAAGTCAGTCAGAGTAGGCAATGCTGAGTGATTCATCGAAGGCACATTCCAACATTCCTGGGTTTCTAGAGACATGCCTTTGAATATCCTTGTCCCAAAACAAAGCTTAGAGCTAGTGATTTTGTCAGGCCTAACCAGTGGGTGAGAGGAGTTATGAAATAAATAAACCAGGACACTGAGTGATGGTGGATGCTGGGTTGTTTCACTTTTCTACATTTCTACACCCATTTTCACAGTTTAGACAGCATGTCCCTAACCTAAAGTTCAGGTCAATTTAAGTTTATATGCCTCAGTCATAAGCCATAAAAAACAGTTAGAAAAACAGAAATCAAACCATTGCTGTAGTTCTAATGTCAAGCAAGATTGTTTTTAAAATCAGCACAGTTTCCTGGCCCTCACTAACTCAAGGCTGGTTGTAGCTCTGTCCTAAAGCACATTTTAGCATGCCAAAGACCTCTGGTTCAATTCCCAGCATGTTCAGGTCAGACTGGGAAAGACTCCTATGTCAGTGGGACTCCTCCTTCATTGCAGCTTTTACTCTGAGCTTTATAGTTGCCATGGTGCTTGGTGGTGGTGAATATACTTTGGGGATTGAGTTAAGCTCTGTAAGCATGCTATCCTACACAGAATGAAACCTGCAATGGGCCCCACTGGCATAGGAAACACCAACCTTCATGGTAGACAAAGACCCGCTTCTCATAGCACACGAGGCTCACTACCCGTCATTCAACCCACGGTGAGGCAGCATATGTGCCAAGGAGCATTTTGAATATGCAGCCCTTGACTGTGGGGAGGTACATACTCCTCGAATCCACCCTTTGGAGGTTATAAAAGGGTTCTTTAATTCCCAGTAGTTCCTGACAGCCAGATTTGGACAACAATCCCACGGGTTGTTGCATATGCAAAACAGTGCTTTGCATATGCCACAGCTCATCCTGGGTTAAATAACCCAGGGTGAGCCGAGGATGTTATGTGAACTGGGTCAAGAGATGGGCTGATGGTAGAGTGCTCCTTTGCTCCTGAAGGAGATTAAACTGGACTCTTGTATTCCAGTTGATGTCTCCTCGAACCATGTATCTGCTAGAAAACAGGGAGTGGCATCTAAACTTTTTATGCTATGATAAGCATTGTCAGACGTCCACACCTGCTCCACCTGTGCAGCTAGAGAATTCCAGTGGGTCTTAATGGGGGGGGGGGATCTTTTGACCTCTGTGGGTGTGTCCTATGCATGTGCAGACAGAAAAGGTCCTATAATTCTCTGCATTCCACAGCCAGCATCTTTTTTCCATCTGAACCAGCATGGGATTGCACCCATGTGCATTATTTTGCTTGGGAAGCAGTCAAATGTTTCCTGCCCCTCTGCTATTTCATGCTTTATCACTGCTCCTACATTCCTAAATCTACTAGAGCAAAGAAGCTGCCAACTTCAATCAAAAGGCAATATTTGAGCATGTGCAAGTTTTGTACTTTGAATCCATTGCAATCATTGGCACCATCAGGAACAGAGGGATAAAATGAAGTTCACTTTGCTGTCCTGATGATAAATAGGTTTACTTGGGAAGAGGCAACACTCTGCTTCTTAGAGCGAGGTCATATTTTATTTAAAGTAAAAAAGAAGAAAATGAGCACGGTGACCATGTGCATTGATGGTGCTCCCCTCCTTGCAAAGTAGCGCATGTTTTGGTTCTGGTTCTCTTAAAGAGTGTGGGGCGGATCCTAAGGCAACCCACATTAGACGCAGTGCCTGCAACAGGCACTTGAAGCTCAGGCGCTGGCCTCAGCCTGCTTGCTGCTGTCCCATCACCTGCCACTTGCTCAGTGACCCTGAAGTGGGGGGGACCAGGCCTTGGCCCTGCGCTCCAGCCTCACCGTACCACAGCACCTCCCTGGATCAGCCCTGAGGCAGCAGGGTTCTGCCGACTGGTGTCGGCACACACCAACACCCCTCGATCCAGACAATGGTCAGGTGAGTGTCAGCACATGTGTGGCTGGTGAAGGACACTTCTAAGTGAGGCTGCTCTCTATGTGCCAGCCAGGCATTGCCAACAGTGTTACACCTGGCAAGTGTAGGGAGACCAGTTGCGAATTGCAGGCAGGCAGGCAGGCATCACTGAAAGGGGGAATAAAACAGGACCGGTATTTGCACGCAGTTATTCAGATACCATTGTTTTAACTTAAATGCAGCTAAATAATCTCACCCTCGTGCAGAAAGATCATGGCCAGGAGGCTGTTTTGTCTGCTGCTCGGGTCCTAAGTGGATGATGGACAGCCGTTCTTGGGTTCTTTAAAATGGAATGAGGCAGGAAAGCCCTTCAGAAGGGGGGCAGCTTCAGACAGAGGATGGTCTGGAAGGCCTTCAAGAACAAGACCCTCCCCTCTAAAAGAGGGCAGCTGCCCACCCCTCTTGGCACACCTAAATAATCTGGGGCCTTGCATTTTATTATTATTCTGCTGATTGAGCTCTTTACCAGTATTGCTAGAGACATTCTCTCTCTCTCCTCCTCCTCCTCCACATCCAATGCATATCAATTCTTCTAAACTGTGTGTGTGCGTGTGTGTGTGTTTGTGCTGACACTGGCCATGCATGAGGCCTTCCATCTCCCTTCATTTGCTAAGCCTTCACAGAACATTTTCACAGATATCTCATAAGGGTTAGGAACTGCTTTCCTTAGGATTTATTTAAATCCTGGCTCCATTTTTTCCTTTTCTTCTTGTGAGGAACCCTTGGTGGCTTACATGAGCCTCCTCATTCCATTCTCACAACAACTCTGCATGGTAGGTTACGCAGAAAGTTATCAACTGGCCCATATATCAGGTGAGCACTAGAACCTGTACCTCCTGAGTCCCAGTCCAACCCTCTAACCACTACCCCATGCTGGCTTTCACTCCATGCAGCTCATCCTTAGAGCACATGCTGTCCTGTTCCAACCCCCGTCTATCTCCTGAAGACCCGAATCATGCAAACCCTCTGCTAGCAGCGCTCGCCTCCCCGCTGCTGAACACAAGAGATCCAGGGGTTCTGTGCCATGTCACACTTCCCCATACCCCTCCCCACCGGGCAAACATTTCCCCATTCAAGTCCTTCCAGTCCGTTATGTGTCAGCCATGTCTTTGGAACTCATCTCAGTGCCTGGCAGTAGAAGGATCTGCGGATAGCCAGCCGGGGTTGTGGAGGCAAAGAGGCAGCAGTGGAAAGGGGACAGAGGTTCGCAGCATCCACGGCGGGTCTCCACGTCACCTGCTTTCTTGTTTTTTCCAGAGTCAGTGCCAATGGCAGTCATCATAGGTGTGGCAGTGGGAGCCGGCGTGGCATTCTTGGTCCTGATGGCCACCATTGTGGCCTTCTGCTGTGCTCGCTCACAGAGAAGTAAGTGCCTTTCTGTTCTTCCCATCTGATTGTATCATGTGGACATTTGGACCGTCTTCTCCTCTGACCAAGAGACCACACAGCTATGCAGCGCTGATGCAGCTCATGTTGCCCTTCCTCATGATGTCTCCAAAGATCCATCCGGTTGCAATTACACTGGCAGTTCAGCATCTGTGATCAGGGAGGGCACGTGTTGGGCTGTGAGAAGCTGGAGCAGGCTTGGGTAAAGAGGATCGTGTCCAGATTACGTCATGTGGCAGATCAGGTTTTCCCTTTTACCTAGGGACACAGAAGTCTGTCAATTATACTTTCTCTTACTTGCCTTTTCTAATTTGGTTTATTTTTGGGATAAATTGGGTTTATTTTTAATTGAGCATGAAAATTCACACCCATTTTTAGGCAGGTGGCTCCTAATAACTTCATTTTTGTATGCAATTTTGCCTAAAGTAGAGATTCTGCAAGTAATTTTTATAATATAATGAAGCTTGGAATGTTGTGTCTCCTAATATACATATCTTATGTGCAACTTGTTGCTATTGCAAAATTTGGAGAAGTGCAAATTACAAAGAATAACTGAATTTGGTTCAACATTGAGCAACTAAGCAAATTCACATTTAAATATGAATGGAACAAATTTCTTCCCCCAGCCTTAGCCATTTTTTATCCAATAGCCCATCTCTATCCTTCTCCCCCAGCTCCTTCCAGTTCTATCCCTGCATCCCCATTTCTGTGGGTCTACCTCTTATCCAAGGGTTCAGTTCCGTTCTCCAGCAAATTCACTTTGTATTCAGTAACAGAAGTAATAATGCACAATTAACTCACCCACCAGCTTGGCTCAGATAATATGAAATCTCATTCTGCAAGGTGCAGAGGCTGCCAAGAGTTATGTAGGAAAGGCATGCTCAACATTCCGGTAAAAAGCGAAGTAACAAAATGGATACAGAACTGACCTGCTGATTTTGCACTAGTGGAATACCAACAGTGTTCCACTAGTGCAAACTAGTGCACTGGTGGAAACTGGATTCAGAACCACGCACAAGAGGAGAATCCAATTAAAGTTAAATTTGGGAAGGCATGCTGACATTGCTGCTTGAGCAATAGAACTCTTTAGCAAAGAGCTACTAGAAATATTTGAGTTTGTGAAATGACTCCATTGGACACTGCCCAGAAGGTACATCAAAATGCCAAGTCTGCTTCAGAAACGTCCATTTTGGTGCTTCAGATTCAAAACTTAAAGCTGCTGGAAAGGGGCATATTCATGAACTATTCTCCAACGAGCCCAAAAGGCTCCTGTCTCTTTCAGTGCATGCCAGGATTTCTGCAGAGGGCAGCTGTTTGAGAGTGCCTTCCATTCATCAAGTGTACACGGACATTTCAATAGGCTGCTCCCAATGCCAGAACATCTCTTTTCCAGAAATTTACCAAAGTCCAACTCTGAGCATCTTCCGGAGGCAAATAAGGCCCAAAATATATTGATTCCTATACCAGAATACTAGGAAAGGAAAAGCCAAGATGTTTTGATACCTACAATCAAGCTTTGTGTTCTAGCTTTCAGAGGCCAAGCAGGTTTCTGCAAGAAACAGATCCTATGATGTTGTAGCTCCAGAATTCTGGATTCCCCTCCATGACTACCCTCTTTCTGTAGTTGTTGCAACTGCTCTTTGAACTGAAAAAACCAAAGGAATCTTAAAATTTGTACTTTAGATGTCTAATGGAATATATGCATAAATGCCACATTGCAAGTGAAAGTTAGAAAGGGAAACATAAGCCAAATAGCACCTGAGTCCATCAGCAACAACTTTTACCTCCAATTTGTGGGAAGAAGAGTCAGGAACCTGAAATGCATCACTGTGGAGTTAAGAAGAGATTCCCTTCTAGGGCCAGCTCCAATCTTCTGAGGACCCTTCCATGTCCCCCTCCTCACTCAGAAAGACACCGTCACCAGCTGTTCTTGCTCCTTATCCTCTATCTCTCCATTCCTACCACTTGATAAGCAGAGAGCAAGTCAGTGGTGATTGATTGATCGATCAACTGATTGATTGATATCCCAGCTTCTTCCCACTATGTCAAGGTGACCACATGTGATTCCTAGGAGGTCTCCCCTCCAAGTTCAGGCCAGCCCCACACCTACTTAGCTTCAACATGGTGGGTGCCCTCTGTGCCTTCAGACCATACTCCAGGCCACATTTGCTCCTTCTCCCTACCACCACCTTTGTCTGGGACAGAGCAAGTGAAAAATAGCAAATCCAGGGGCTCTTGTGATGGCCTTGCTTGATGCTGGCCCTGCCACCTGCACACCCTCACATATCATGATGTACAATGGCACCTTTCCTTTCCTTTTGGAACAACATCTCGGGTGCAAGACCTCAGCTTGGGTCCTCATAGGGCCCTCAGGATTTCCCTAGGTGGTCATCCTCCTTCTCCCAGGCCCCAAACAAGTTCTTTTCACGAGTCACCAACCATTACATGATTCCTTTACTTCTGTGCATTTTCTCCCTGTCTTAAAGGGCGAAGTACAACTCCCGAGGCTCAGTGAGTGGCAGCGAGGGCTTCATTCTAAAGTATGCTGGCAATTTTGCCCCCCCCCCCCAATTTGGTATCACCCACCCATGACTGAAATGTCACTTCTGAAAGCGTCTCCCAAATGGAAATTCAGCATTCCTCTTTTCCAGGCATTTTGGGAGTATGACCTGGCTGAAAAAACTCACCCTACATCTTCACTGCGCAGCCCCCTGGTGGTATAAACACAATCACAGATTAAATGAATGGCCATTTACTGCCATTTTATTGGACCGCAGTATTTAAGTTAGAGCAGGCTGAGCACAGCTCCACTTTCTAATGGTAGCACAAGCCCTGTCTGAAAGCATCATCCAACCATTTCACGGGCTGTAAGGAGAATTCATCACACACATGCATTAGCTACTCATGAATGTGCTGCTTTTATCTCGGATGAGAAAGATGTCTTGCTTTATGAATGCTTCTGCCTGTTTGGAATGCAGGGATGAGGACGGCTATACATTTAAATGAAATAAATATTTGAATCCCTTGTCAGGCCTGTAACACTATTGGCATTGCCGCTGAGACACAGAAGCAGACGTTAAAATAAACAGCTCAAATGGAAGAAAGGGATCATGGAGGTAAACGGGAGCTGGCTCATTAGGAGAAAAAGAAAAAGCATAGAGAAGCTGAAGAATGACTGTTGGCTGAACGAACAGGGATCAAACCATCAGGGGAGGAAGAATGATTGTTCTGAGCTTCTAAGAAAGAACAAGCAGTCCTCAACGGTGTTTCTGACTGCAGGGATCGTGACAAATAAGCCAAACATGATGCAAAATCCCTGTGTTGTCTTGCCAATAATAGTCATACAAGAACTTGGTGCTTTCTGATTTGTTTGCAAAGAAATCAAAGAGGCCCAGGTCCCTCTGGCTTTGGTTAATGAATGACTGGGCCTGCATTCTAGTTTGATTTTTAAAGCAATAATCATGTCTGTTTCCACCGAATTTCCCCACCCAGCCTGCTTCATAACTCTCCCAAACTCCATTAACAGCCCATTCAGGTATTAGCAAATTAAATCTCCGGCAGTCATTAATCTTGCCTTTTGGTAAGTATTTTTTGATGGACGGGTATGCGGCTAAGACCTGAGAAGAGGCCAATTCAATTTCACTGGAATCATTCAGCAATGATGCTCCATTCAGGCTTGCTCGATAGAAAATGGGCCAACTCATAGCTACAGTGTCAGTGGTCAGAAATAATCAGCCTCGTTGCATATTCCTTCCCCTCCTCCCACTGCCATCACCACCTTCACCTTTTCTTTCTTTATCCTTTTCATTTTAGAATAGATGTAAGCATGCTGCATGAGTTCTCTGCTTTGGGAAAGCAGAGACCATGTGGCTCATTACTTTCTCCTTATTTAATGTAACCAGATGGTGCTGGGCGCTTTGCAGGGTACACAGTCTAGCATTAGTGTGTGTGATGATGACAGATCAAACGTGCGGCAGTGGTGCCAGGGCTTATATGAGAAAGAAAAGCCCGGATTGCCAAGGCTGGTCATTTGGCAGTGGAAGCCTGCTTGAGCAAGAAGCAGCATTTCCAAGCCTACTCGGGCGAGCTTTGGGTCTACCCCATTTCGATCAATACATTACTCTGAAATGGCTGAGACGTGGAACTGTGTGTGCTTGAGCAAGAGTGGACATGACCAGAGACACGTAAGTGGCCCTTGGTCCCATGGTCTCATTCCATCCTGGCGGAACTCCCAAACAGGCATTTCAGACTCAAGCAAAGAACAGCTTCCTTCCTCCTTCCGTCTATGTTTGGCTTCTCCAAACTGGTGCCCTCCAAAAATGTTGTACTACCACTCCCATCATTCCCAGCCACCATGGCCAGTGATTGTGGAAGATGGGAGTTGAAGACTAGACTATCTGGAGGCCTACCAGGTTGAGGGAGGCTGCAAAAAAGGAAGATATGGGGACAGGAAGTGTGGGGGGCATTTCCCAACCTTTCATTAGCAGGAACGTCTCTTCCTTCCAGTGCAAAACTCTGCAGGCAGCAAGAGCAGGGTTTCATGGAGCTCCCCTCCCACTGTTTTCTCAAAATTCTGGATCTGGTCATATATTTACTCCTGCTATAGGAACTCAGCAGAATCCCATGCCTTCCAAGAATATGTGGAAATGCTGCATACCGAGTCTGACCATTAGGTGATCTAGCAACTCCCATCCAGGGTCTCTGGTGGTGATGTCTCCACCAGCACCACTGGTTTCTTTGCACCAGTTCAGAGGCAGTACTGCTCTTTATATCAGTGGCCGGGCAGCCCAAGTGAGAGGGTTTTATTGTGCCCAAGTGTGGCTTGCAGGCTTTTCATTGGAACCTCTGGTGGGCCACAGAATCCTGCACTAAGGAGGCCTTGGCCTGATCCAGCAGGCTCTTGTTACGTTCTTCAGAGGAAGCTATCAGAAGGATAGCAAATGCAGGCGATGCTGGGGATTCCTCTCGTAGTGGAGGTCTTCATCCATTGCAGCTTTTCCATGGGGCTTTAGAGGAGTGATCCGTGATGCTGAACTCCAACCCCAGAATAGGAACACCATGTTGTAGGAGCCACCAGTCTCCCCTGAGCAGCTTGTAGGGGAGAATTCTAAGGGAAGAGCCAAAGAGGACTGCACTCAGTGGCCATACAACGCACACCGACAGAAAACTGCAAGGGGAGCAGAAAGCCCAGCTGGGGTGATGCAGCGGATGACTGGATCAAAGAGTGAGCAGGAACAGCCCATGATGCAACACAGTGTTGCGCCCCATACGTTACTTTACATAGCTCTTTTTCCTCCCAGACTACTTGCTATAGCACTGACTGCAATGTAATATCATCTTTCCCCTTGGAGGAATTAAAGCATGAAAGAAAGGAAAAATGTACTGAAATGCAGATGCCGCAGGCATTTTGATTTCCAATGTCACATTTTTCTATGCGATTTCCACTGGGGAGCGCATGAGGAAAAATTCACATCAGATATACGCAAAACTAGCCTAGGATGAGTTATTTAAGGCTCAAAACTGAGCCTCATCTCCCCTCAGCAGTACAATCCACTAGGCAATTGTCTTGCACAAGCCCCACTGAAATGCACAGGATCTGCATATGCTCCATTCAGTGGGGCAGATGTGGGAAACATCTGGGTGGATTGTGTCCCCATGGCCTGACCCATTTGTCTCCCATTCTGCGGCTCTTAACAGTACCTGCATTTGACAAGATCTGGGGTGCGGATCTCCTGTGCTCAGTGATATTTGCTTGCCGTTATGCGCTTATGAATAGCCGCGGGAGCTCAACCAATAGGACTGAACCAGGATGCTGCAAGGGCTTGATCCAGCCCCTGCAATTTTCTCAATTACAGCCACCCCCCTCTCAAAGCTGTTGTGTCTTCCCCAGGGAAGGAAGTGGCAATTTGCAAGGATCATAGGGCTATCTCAAGAACCACAATAAAAAGTCCTGTGACATCTTTAAGTAGGGGGTCTTGACATTCAGCCCAAGGGACAAATTCCATTTAAGAGCAGCTCACAAGAGGAACATTGCAGGGGTAGGAGGACCAAAGGAAATAAAGTTGGAGTAAGAAATACTAGCTTATTTTAACTTCACTCTCTTATTTACTGCCAGTAAGTAAGCCTTAGGAGAGGCAGTTCGGCCATGAAGAATGGGCAGAAATAGCACAAGGGATGGGAAAGCACCAACAATCAGGGGTTGGCAGGCAAGTGTGTGTTGCCAGGGGAAGGGGTTGTGGCCGTCTGGGGAAGGGCAGACTGGGACCCAAGGAGGGCTGGCTTTGCTCTATTTCCTGTTTTAAAGAGAAGGGCCCTGATAGCAAATGCAAATAGGCAAGGTGCAGACTTGGAAGCAAGAATGCGGCATGGTGCCAGCAGCCCCTACCACCACGTCTGCACCTCACACCCTGCATTTCATCCGGATGGCCATTTTCAGCCATCTGGATTTAGTACCAGGGAGGGGACAGGAGGAGGGTGGCGTGGCCCTGACCTGTTCTCCTCCAAACCCATCAGGACATCCCCTTTCCCCTCCCCAAGTTGCAGCTGTGACCTTGGGAGGCAGAAGGCATGGTCCTTTCCATGCTGGCTGTTGGCAGGCAGACTCTTCCAGGAGAGGAAAAACCAAAATCACTGACCTTAGGATCAGCCTTGCAATATATTGCTGCAGATCCAAAGCACTGGGATTTGACAGCCATGGTGAAACTATTCCCTGTGATAAGAAGCTAGAGCTTCCAGCGACAAAGGGAGAGCCCCCTCCTCTCAGTCCCTTTCTCCCCACTCTAGTGTTTTCCTCATCCAGAGAGCTTGGGGCAAAGGCATCCAATGTTGAGACAGGCTGCCTCTGTCCTGCTGAACCTCAGCCTTGAGGAAATTCATATTCAGATTGAATGTGAATTGAAAGCCTATTTTCAACTCAGACATCAGAGTAAATCCAAGGCAGCCAAACTCAGTTGAGTTTCCAAATCAGATTCCTACTTTGGATTCTGTTTAAATCAGCCAAATCCAAAGCAAGTCATTAAATACCTATAGCTTTTTCCCATGAGAAGGAACAACATCTTTGAAAGGAGGAAATACTCAGCAGGAAAATAAAATAAATAAAATCACTCTGCTGCTATGCTTCTTTGTCACAAGGCTCAGTGTGATGATTTTCATTTGCCCAGCAGGTTTCTCTGATCCAGGTTGGCCAAGGATTATACAGGATTCTCTTGTGAGTGGCTTTTAAATTACATGCAAGTCACAACCAATGGGACAATCAAACCTATTCAGCCTTAGAATCAAGAGTAAGTTCTTCAACTAAGAACAGTTAAGGCAGTGTTGGTAAAGCCATGGAAAGCAGCACAATTCCAATCAATAGTTGGAAGGTCCATGAGGACTTGGCAAATTCTGTAATTAACGAAATTAGGAAACTTTGTCAGGACTTGGGAAGCTCAAGATCAGACATGTTTCAATTAAGATGGGCGAAGCTTGTCACTTTGCAATAGCTGTTTTGGAACTAATTAAACTTTAGATCGTCTGTTTTCTGCATGAGCTTCCTAGCCAATTATATTGTAAAAAACATTTATTTCTAGTTTAACTACTTTTGGGATAATGGGTGATGGTGGTGGTGAATAGCTTGATTCCCTCACCCTTCTATCTCCTTTACACATTGTGCATTCTTTTAGAAATGAAGTCACGATAGAAAGGGGAAATTAAGTGCAATGGAGAAAGTGTGAATTAGTCTCCCTAGGGGAGCAAGAGAACATTAATTCTGAACTGCTTCAAATCATAGAGTAGCCATGGTATTATAAAATGCACCATGGGGGACCACCTCACATTGGATCCCCGGGGTCTGCACTAGGTGATCCAACTGCAGTAGCTGGGAGAAGAGAGCAACACCTTGAGCCTCTTGAAATTTGCTTGCCCACTCCTTCCAATTGTTTGCACAGGAGCCAGGAAAAGCCCGCCTAAGCTATTGCCTGGTTACAGATGTTGCGGCAGGTACCACAGATTCCTGTGACCATTTTAATGAGAAGATGCAAAAGACATCACAAGCAAATTATGTGTATAGTAAGCAGAAAGATTTCCCCATGGGACATATTTGCACAGGTTTAATGCACATCCGTTGTTGTTTTCTGACATTACAGGCCACATATTATTTAAGGAGTAACATCTCAATGAGAGGAGTCTCCAAGGCTTTTCATTGTGATTAAGTGCAGAGTCTCTGGAGCTTAGAACATAATTTCTAATTCTTGGACAGAAAACAGGAAGAAAGACTAAAGCATGGGAGAAAAAAGAGGTTAAAAAAAGAAAGAAACCAAGAAGAAGAAGCTTTCCTTGCACTGTGAAGCTTAGAAAATTCCATCCTGATGTGTTCATAAACCCATTACTAGTAGGTGCCTGGAGGAAAGAGCAAACAGTAGTTTTAGAAGAATGCATTATTAAGAGAAAGATGGGAGAAAAGTACTAAATTAAGTATTGATTTGGCTGGTGGCACTAGGTTATCAATTAAGATGATTCTGCCCTAGAGGCAAGGGTGCTAATTCAGCCACACTCCAGGTATTAGTCACCTTAATTCTTCTTACCTTGTGACAACTAAGAGACCTACATTAAGTTTGTGTCTCTCTATTCTATTGCCAAACAAATATCCACACTCTTTTTGCCATCTGCTGGATAAAAGAAAAGTAGCTAAGTGCCGAAGGGAGAATTTATGTCCTGCCATTTGCACCCCAGGATCGCTGCATGGTAACTTCCCCTTCTAATTCTGCCATGATGACGTTTTAGAGTGAACTTTTCACCGTATGGGCAGATTTGTGTTTAGCTGTGGCAGAGTGGCCTTGTTCGGGAGTTCCCCTGAGCACATGAAGGCTCACAGAGTGAGGCAGTACGGAGTGCGTGAGAGAGAGCCTCAGACCTACTACATAGCCATGCGTCGAACAACATGTCAAGTCACTTTTGATAAGCTGGAAAGGCACGGGCCTGAAGCCAGGTGGGGCATCACATGTGGAAGCAGAGCGGGGCTGGGCTGAAGGGCCTTATGTGCCCTTTCCAACTCTTCCAACTCTTTGGGATTGGAAACAGCTTTCCAATCCCAAAATTCCATAGCACCCTTAAGAACCTTCTTCAGCTTATCACAGAATCCATGAAAGTCTGAAAAGGAGCATGGAAGATTGTCTGAATCAGGTAACCATTAAGAAGAACTTGTATTAAGGCTGTTTGCTCAATCTGACTATATGGAAATGCAGTAACAAGAAAGCTTACTGCAAAAAGAATGAAAGAACGAAAGAGTGAACAACCGAATGAATGAAAGGAGAAGAGGAGAGGAGAGGAGAGGAGAGGAGAGGAGAGGAGAGGAGAGGAG
>JAIXND010000621.1:11584492-11664738 GCA_023646645.1 Varanus salvator macromaculatus
AGAGGAGAGGAGAGGAGAGGAGAGGAGAGGAGAGGAGAGGAGAGGAGAGGCCAACTACACTTCCAGAGCCAATTATACATATTAACCCCCTTGAAAAATGAAAAACATTTCTTGCACTTTGTTTCTTCTTTTCCTGACTTCCTAACTACCTTCCTGTCCCCTTTTCCTTGAATATCCTCCTTGCTTCTCTGTGTTACTCTCCCCTTGTCCATTTCCTGTCCATTTCTCTCTTCGTTCCTTCCCTTTTGCTTCCTCTCTTCCTCCAAACAATGGCTGCAGCATGGCTAGTAGATCACAGCCACAGCTGGGCTATGACTTGGTCACCTCAGTTATTTATTTATTTACTTATTTATTTTATTTAGCACACTTATAGGCCGCCCCATTCACCGGAGCCTCAGGGCGGCTTACAAACATTAGGTTACAAAGTTACTTACAAAGTTAAGCCTTCCCCAACCTCATGATTTCTGAAAGTTTTGAATGCTGGAGAAGTGGACTCATGCTCTGGTGCAGCATGGGGGTCCTTATGTTCTTAATGCGCCCACTTATGATCCTCCTTCACAACTGGTGAAGAACGCCCTGTCTCTGAGCAAGAACCTTGCAGGTGGGAAGAACCCATATACAATTTCCTAAAGAGAGGACAAACTGACAAAAGGAAGTAATGTAGAACATAAGAATTATACATGGCCATCTGATGAGCGTAGGCCATAATACAAAGTTGCAAATCTATGTGTGTTTAGACAGAAAAATGCTATACAAGCCCAACACCAGCTACAGAATCCTGGGAGCAGCAGGATGTCTCTCCGTCCATCCAAACATGCATAGCATTGCACTCAAAATCCAGAATCTAAACCCGCGGAGACACACCGCAACTTCTCACACTTTCTGCTTTGGTACTTATGCACCAAAGCATCATCATGGGGACTCTGAGAGAGGGCTTCCAACACCTTTCTCTGGTGTGTCTGCCTCTCAGAAACCACAAATCCTCTTGCTTGGTGATGGACTGAACAGCAGAACCGCGGACACTGAGTTAGTGTCTCCCATAAAGTATTCCATCTTTCAAAACCCAGCCTGAGCAATGATTCAGAGCCTGTCACTTGGAAGCTGGCATTATTTATAGGGATTTCAAAACAGTTCCTGCTCTACTGTGTCTCCAGATTAGGCTATAAACTGTCCCCTTTTGCCTAGTTGTTCAGACAGTTAATTCCTCATCAGAATGGGAAAGTAAAGACACTGGAGACTTTTCCAATTTCCACTTCTTCCCCAGGTTTTGTAATGAAACAGGAAATTAGGAAGGCCAAAATAGATAATGAGTCTGCAAATGTTTAATGGGCTGTTGACAGTAGCGTCATGGTAAATTACGAAGTGTAGGTACTCGCCATGACAGCCATGCCAGCGAGGAAACCCCCGAAGTCCAGGCAGGGGTGTTGATCCAATCCAACTAACCAGCTCCAGAATTTGGGTCTTTTGTCGAGGCAAAGGGTCTGTGCAGAACCGGGCCTCCCCAAAGGACTTTGCCGTTCAACAGGTGAAGGATATATTGCTGAGGGGGAAATGTGTTCTGCCCCCACCCACTCAGGTTACCATGAAGATTGCAGCTGAGTTGAAGAAGGAAGGGGGTGTGGGCAACATCAGCCTCCCCGCCACCCTGTGCCAGCCTTGTCTCTGCTCCCCCACAGTTTGCAGGGCTCAGGGAGCCGTGTGGGATATTTTTGAGAGAAAGTCTGCTGCATTCAGAGCCGAGTCAGATTAGTTTGCTGCTTGAGTGAGCAAACCTAAATGGTTTCCACACAAACACGCACAAATAGACATGGGGCACAATCCAGAGGAAACATAGGCAGGCCGCATCCTACCCAATCTTTTCAACAGAAAAGCAAAAGATGCTGAAGGATGGAGCTCCATTCACAGATAAAATCTTTCTCCCTCCTGCCATTCCCCTTCCTGAATAAGGTGCTCACTGTTTCCCATGGGACAGTCGCTTCTTCAGTGCCCCTCTGACCTTTTCAGAACTGGCCATTTCTTTTTCAATTTGACAGAGTCATAATTAAGTATTTTTAAAGAAACTGTGCTTTGTCTGTTTGTTTGCTTCTTTGTTTGCCGATAAATAATATTAACGAAATGTCTGAGTAAAATATAAAAATGACTCTTCATATAAGGCATGGGTTACCTTCCTGGGAATGTCTACTAGAAAACGTGTGTTTTCAGTTCATGCTGAAAATTCAGAAGAGTTGCTACTTTCTTTCCATAACCACTTTCCATTCTGCACCAATCTACATTTATTTTAAAGAGTTGCAGAAAAAGATTCACTTTTTTTTTTCAAAAAATGCACATTCGTGCGTACATTTTACCATCAAGTACAAATTTTGTGCAAATGTTGATACTTTTTTTAAACAAGAACATTGCAAAAATCAGAGAGCAAAAGGCTGACAGAAAGCAACATTCCAATTTACATATTCATCTGGAGAGGTCAGTTTGCTTAAAATGCAGATGAAGCAAAATCCTCAAACTTGCACAGCAAGCTCTAAAGTTTAGTGTGGGAACTCTTAAGAAAGACAAGGACCAGTTAGGCATTCCAGACTCACTTTTCAAGCTGTTTCTTCAAAGCCTGTTTAGATTTACTTTCCTCTCTGTCTTTAATCTTAGCCACATACAGAGTGACTGATTTCCCTTCCTCTTAGACCCGCTGCTTGGTATCACTGGTTCAATTTTTCAAAAGAACCTCTTCAAAGATGGCCAGGCATCTCCTGGGTACCTCCGGGTCAGCGGAGGGATGGAAACTAAGCCTCTGAATAACACTGCCCTTCTTTTCTTTCAGAGCCTGCTTGAACACAATCCCTCCCTTTCAAGTTCAGCATCTGTTGCTGACTGCACAGTCTTTTTCCTGGCAAATTCAAAAATGCCAACTTTTTTCTCATTAGTTAATTAATAAGATAGCACCCATGTTTCATCTGAGATGTCATGTGGTGCCTAGGGGAACCAATGATTCCCAAGATAGCTTTCTGGGATCCCACCTCTCCTCGTATTGGCAGCCGGGATCAAAATGATCTCCTCTTCCATCTTCAATTCCCAGAAATGCCCCTGAGACTCATGGACATTTTTAGGCAAGGAAGAGGGCAGGCTGCTGCAAACAGTTGTTTTTCTTTGCAGCAAGGCCTGCCCGCAAGATGAAGAAAAGGAAAACAAAGCAGGGGCTGAACTATGGGTTCAAAGCGTATGCTATAGCTCAGTCCCCGTCTTTCCTTGTACATGGTTGTCTGGGCGGCCTGGTTGTCCTTTGCAAATAACCATGCATTGCGTGACAGCCATTTAGTAATGTCTCCGATTACCATATACATGTGGTATACATGGCCATCCTTAAAGCAATAGTATGTCACACCTAGGGACAATTTAAACGTCCACTTCGGTGTTCTGGCACAAACCAAGATGTGCAAGAATGTACATAAAGAACATGTGGTGTAGGATGAGGTTTCTCGTGTTGATACAAACCCATCCCTGTGGATTTCCCAGGCTGTGGGCGCCTTGGCATGTTCTTAGTTCACGAAGGGAAGCAGAAGGTTCCACAGGCCTGTGTTGTGTGTTGTGCATGCAAAACATTATAGTTTTTCTCCATGTCTAAAAATCTAGGGAAACAATCAGTATAGAAGAATATGAGCTGGAAGGACCCATATGCTATCAATATAAGTCAGTGTGCAATATTTCTGTGTTCCCTGCATATTTAAAATACATTTTATTGTAACTTTCAAAACCAAATATGAAAACCATAAATATAGTTTTGTTGCATAAAGTTTGCACATATCAGTTGCAATCAATGCATCTGTAATTCACACACCTGTGTATTGTATGTATATAAGGAAATCTACTGTCAGTAGAAGTTATGAATAAGTCTCAACAAAACAAGCTAATTATCCCTATATTTATCCTAACTCTCTCTATATTTATCCATGCATGGATGACATCCAAATATCTGTTCAGAGGCTGAAAGAGTCAATAAGTCCTCAATCATCATGCTATTGTGGTTGACCACCCACATTTCTGGTATTGTGGTAGCAGTCATTTAGCTGTCATACGGGTATAGAAAAGACATTAAAATTGACTTTGCAGTCCAGCAGGCAGGTAGATAATTCAGAAAATGTGTATAATTGTAAAACAGTTATCTGTCCATACAGAATATTCCATAGTATAACCTCTTCCCAAAAGGAGGCAGAAATTGCATTGCTAAAGTGAAAGAAGAATTACCAATATATATCACACTTTCAGCTATATCCCCTACATGCTGTAACATGCACCTAGGAACCTTAATACAACGGGATTGGGATGACCAGAAGGGAATGGGGGACAGGGGAGGCCTCACCGACAGAAGGACAAATTTAGTAGAAATACCGTATATTTTACCATAGATAGGAAGTTGGTAACTGAGGAACCGCCTGCTGCTCAGTTTGCTGCCTGGTGCTGATTGGTCAAGGGGAGCTTCAAGGCTCTACTTGGTTTCGGATGGTTCTTTCAGCTGGACTCGGACTGGACATGATGCTTCCAACAGACAATTGTATACGATGGGGCAGTTGGCTGCCTTAACTTTAGCAAAGCCAATGCACAAAGGATTCCTTAAAGAAACAGAACTCTGGAACGAGCAATGGGCATCATTCCCCAGCCCACAAGTTGCTTTTGAGTAATCTTTACTCTCTTGCTTTTTTGGCTTAGATCTGAAAGGTGTGGTTTCAGCCAAGAATGATATCCGTGTCGAGATTGTCCACAAGGAGTCCACCTCCGGCAGAGAAACTGAGGAACACCCAACAATCAAGCAGCTGATGGTGGGGATTTCATTCTCTTTTCTCTTAATCCATTCCTCTGCCTAACCTTTTACAGTAATGAGCATGAGTACATGCAGTTCAGAGCACTAAAGCTTGCTGAAGGGAAAGTATGATCTTCCAAAATCTCACACATCGCTCTGAGCTGCTAACATTGCACCGCCATTCAAAATGGGGGAAAACCTCCCAGAGTGCAACTGTGCTAACAAAGAGAAAATATTCAGGAGAGGTTTATTATCACCACACAGCATGTAGCTGTAGGCCCTGATGCAAAGAAAGGTTTTGCAGCCTTTTGATGGAGACATTGACGTGGCTGCAAATGGAGACAAAGGCAGCTGAGCGACACGTTATTATAATAATAATCTAATTAGGTGCTGATAGGCCAGAATAAAAAGGTTTCTGTGATGTACAGTTGCAAGAGAGATGTGCTTGTGTCCACACACACATACATACACACTGAGTTTTTCACTGCGAGTGCTTGTTAGGCTCATTGCCATCAAACTGTCACAGCCATCCAGGTGGAATTTGGGTGACTGGAAGTCCCAATCATCTCAGGCTGTTCCTCAGACATGGCCCAAGACTTTCAGTGCCTGAAGCCAACAAGCTCAAAGGCAGTTCCCGCAGTGGTAAAAATAGCATAATACATGTAAGAAATGGACACATTTCTCTCCCCATCTCTTGCTGCCTCGAATCTTCTGTACAGAATGGCTCATTTCAACCTGCCAAGCAGGAGGGAAGCTCTGCCTCTTCTTCAGAAGGCCTTGCAGACCAGGATGACCCCTGGGAGCCTGTTGGCTGAGTGCTCAGAGGAGAGGTTCACACCCCAGGCCAAGCCAACATGTGAACAATCCACAGTGTGTGGGTTGTTTGCTCTGCAGCTCAGAGGGCACTGTACAGACTATGGGGCACCCCGGAGGTTGTTCTTCCCTTCCTTCCCCCTCAGTCCTCCCAGCAGCTCTAGTGCCTGTCCCAGCATCCTTTGCGGCAGAACCCATCTTATCTCTCCCCATCTGGTCTGACCCCTCTCTTTTTTCATTCACTGCCAAATATGGCAGATTCTGAAAAAAAAAATGGATTTGGGTTGCATTTCTTTCTTCAGATCCTGAAAATGGTTGATTATTGCCAGTTGTTTGAAAATATTCAAGTGGGCATCAGCTATCCAATAGGTACGTCTTGCCTTGTCAATTCTCTTGTCGGTTTTCCTTGTAAAAGGAAGGGCAAGGTGAGACTGAATGCGGGCTCATTTGTGCACTGCTGCCAGCCATCATGTGCCCAGCTGTCAATCGAAAAGCACCAGGACATGCTAGAAAAGCAGAGAAAGTAGCTGCACTGAACGGATGGACCAGTGTCACCCACTCAGCAGTGTAGCCCTCCCAGTGTTAATGGTGGAACTGACCGTTCTCATGACGCCATGCCCTGGAAGGGAGGGGTGTCCCCTTTTAATATCTCCCCTTCTGGAGGAGCTGCATACCGTGGGAGAGTGCTGAAAAGGTGCGTGGCACTGAGACCTGTCAGTTCAGCACTTAAAAGAGAAAGGGCTGCTTCGCCGGAGGGTTGAAAACTTCTCTGCTCCCCTTTGGTGCACCTTCTTCCTTTGCCCTCTTGGCCCTTTTACTGGCGCTTTTGCCACTGGCAAATTGGTCCTTGGTCCCTGCAGAAAAGCGCCAAATTGCAGCTTCACTCCATATCAACCAATCAAATAGAGTTAAGTGTCTACCTGCAAAGGACACAATCGTCATCATCACCGTTGCAGCAGCAGCAGCAATAACAACAACATGGGCCAAAAAGGTTGAGCATGAACATAAGATTCCAGTGGCTCTTTTGAGGCACCAGACATTTTTAAAGGAACCCAGAGAAGAATGGAAGTGCTTGGAAGTGTCATTTCAGCAGCAATGGAAGAGTAGTCAGTGGATGTTCTCAGAAGCAATTTTTATGAGCTTTCCCTGTCACAACACAAGCAATTTTGGGGTGCTTGGTCTTGAATGGCCAGTTACGACCCATTAACTTTACAAAATATCTGCTCCTAGTGAAAGGAAAACTAGAACGCATTTACAACTGAGTTACAATGTTTGTCCAGGTGCTGGAAAGAGAAAGTCCCAGAAAGCCATGAGCTGGGGCACGTGTTCCCCTCGTGTGAGCACGCACAGAGACAAAGCTACCTACACGTCTCTGGGCACGTTCTTGTGAATTCTTCCACAAGGAGAGCTGTAGCTGGAGGTTTCGGCAGACAAGTTTCCATAAGTAGCAGGGGTAGGGGATTCTTTTTCATAAGGCTTGGTTAACTACGGGGCTGCGGAGAATTTTCCTGATCAACACTGCTGCTAATACGCAAATCTGCAGCGAACACCTTTACCAGCTCCCTGTGTTCTGTATCCAGGCGCCAGCTTTGCTGTTTGCCTGCCAGTGTCACATTATAAATGACTAACTCAGGCAAAACAAATGGAAAGCACACTGAACCGTAAAAAAAGAAACCCATCCAGCCAGAAAGGAGAGAACAGCAGCGAAAGGATAGGGAAAGGATGTGGATGGGTTTAAGCATGTCTGGTGGTCCTCCACACACACACACACACACACACACACACACACACACACCACTTCACACTTTTCAGCTTCCTTTTGATCAACGGAAACCCCACTTTGATAGGAACACCTCATAGGGTGGGCAGAATCAATTTTAGATTGTACATGTGTACAAATTGGAGCCCTTGAAATGGGTTTGAAAGGAGAGTGAGTGACAAGAGGGCTCACACCGCTTGTTATTCTGGTGGTGCTGTTTTGCTCTATTTCAAGAGGTTTCGAGAACATACAAAGCAGCACAGTTTTTTTGTCCACTTCCAAAGGGAAAATTCAGATGGAGGTTGGCAGGTGGAACACCCAGATTATTCGGTATGGGCTGAGTAGGTGGGATGTTTAAAAAGAGGGAGTGAAAGAGATGTTTTAGCAATGGAGAGATTTATCTTCTCTTGTACTCTTTTCAGAGTTATGCATTCCCAATTTCTTTCTTCACAGTCTGAGCTGAACTCCTAAATCTCCCACATTCCAAATTGAAAATTTACTTCTGTATCTTTTCAAAGTTGGATGTGTGACTTGAAGCCCTGTGTCTCCTACTTTCTCTCCATGGATCCAGGAAGCCACCTTGCTATGAGTTTCCATGCTTTGTTTTATTGGTTTTCCCTTATGGAGGCAGGGAAACTTGGAGCATGATATCCGTCAGGAGCTAGGTTTCCTCTTATTTGTTTCAAGAGTTCAAAAACACAGATAGTCTCCTTGCAAAATAGTTCTTTATTGTCAAAGCACAGCTAGCAAGCTAGAGTAACAAAAAGTCTGTTAGCTGATCCTTGGGAAAGAGAAACTACTTCCCAAAACCCTCCTTTTCAGTAATGCTGGGCCCCACCCCTGCCCCTCTGGATGGGTCCCTCTTTGAAGGGGCAGCCTCCGAGATCCATGTAGCCCTTTAACTGGGTTCTAACCCAAGGCTGTTTCATGGAGTCATGGACCAGGCAGGACATGGGCTCACCTTCCACTTCTTTGTCCATGAAGTGTTCCATATTTTATACTAAAATTGGAATGATGCAGAGAAGATTAGCATGGCCCCTGCGCAAGGATGACACACACATTCATGGCATCCTGTCCTTGGAAGGCACACCAAGAGTAACTGTCTTGTTCATTCCCACAAATAGCATGTGAGTTGGTCAGATGCTACCAGCTTCCTGTTTCCCAGAATGTACTTAAGCCATTGCTGGAAACCCATAAACAGGACAGGAAGGAAATAGTTGCTGCAAAAATGCAGGTACCCCATTTCTTACGCAAGATGAGGCTACCTCAGATTACTCTGCATGGGATAGCTCTCCACAATGCTTGAACAATGCACTGCCTCCCTCCCTGTCTACTGTGAGGGTTGCAACAGTTGGAAAGAACACTGAACCATAAAAAACGGGTCAGAAGAAAGAAGCTCAGGAGGGGGCAGGTGACATCATCGTCCCTTCTCATGAGAAGTCTTGGAGCTCTGCCTCTGCTACACCCTGGTAGCCAGCGGTGCGTCTTTCTCTGTGGATGCTTCCAGTTGCCTTTTGAAACCATCTTAGTTTCTGGACATTGCCATAGGAAGTGCAATGCCTTCCTGTGTAGCATACTTTCATGGCATTGGCCAACAAGCATAGAAGATACAAATAAAGGAGATGAACCAGCTCTGTTTGCAATGGGAGGGTGACCAAAGCACATTCCTTTGCATGCACACTCCCAGAAATACCCACATAGCAATCCCTGGGATCTGCCTGAGGATGTCTGGGGTAGATAGTGGAGAATGCAGGCACCACAGAATCCAAGAGTGGGGTTTAGACATGCTTAGGGTGGCAGTCAAGGACTTACTGCTGCATATGGCCCCTGGACCACAGGTTGTGCACCTCTGTTAGGGCCATGGGTAGCCATACCTGAATCTAGGGCTTTTCCAAGACAATGTGCCTCTTGCTCATTGCTGGAGTGGGGAAGGGGACACTTTGGCTGGGGCCAGAAGGGCAGAGAGAGAGAAACCTGCCACATCTGGTAAAGACAAAAGGCCAGGTTCCCGGGAGCCTATACCAGGCCTTGCCAACCCAGAAGCTTCCTCTTCATTATGTAGGTTTCAGCAAGTTGTCACTAAAACCTTTCTTCCCTCACTAGGCCAGTGGGATTCAGACACCTAAACCGTGGGCACCTGTACCAGGTAACACAGCCTGCACCACTAGTACCACCGGCATTCTTCTCATACTTAGTCTTCATCCTAAGAGCGAGAGTGAAATCCATCCATCCATATTTTACTTCCTTCTGCCCGGCTGGCCATGCTCAAGCCGAGTCTCATTTTGCAATGTACTTCCCAATCACATCTGTAACCTCTCCGTGTCCCTTTGAATTATCTCTGTGCCCTCTCTGATGTTCACAACACCTCACCATTTAATATCAGCTGTGAATATGATTAGCATGCCAAGTCTTCTTGCGTCGAGATCATAAAATGCAGATGTTAAATAAGAACAGACAGAACAGCGGCTGCCACAGTGCTCCGTTAGATGACACCTCCCCGGCGCTCCATGCATTACCAGGCATCATTACCTTTCTGCTTGTCCTTCACACGCACTCCTCAATCCATGTGACAGGGTTTGCTTCCAAGCCTGCCCAAATTACTTACATGAGGTTTTGTGAGATGCCATCAAAACACTTTGCTGAAACCTAAAGGAGTTACAGCAACGTGCCTCACTTCCACCACTGATTTTGCAATTCCACCAGGAAAGCAATCGGGTTTGTGCCGTGCAATTTGCTCCTTTGCCAACATGATGGGTTGCCCATTGCTAATGTTTTCTTTGTCCCCTAGGAAACTTCTCTAATGTTTTTCACTACTGAGGCCCTATTGGGTAAACACTGCCAGGATCACTTGTTCTCCCCCCCCCCCCCGCACTTCTTTAAAGAAAGGAAAGAATACAATTACATGTTTGTTCCTCGGCACTGCTTTGCAACCAGCACAGTTCACCACGGTTTTTCCTAATTAATAGTTAGCACACCTAGAAACTCACTTACTCCTCAGGTTGCCCACTTGAAATATAGTTCTTTTTTTCCCCACATCTCTCTCCCCTTTCACCTCTTTCTTTTATTTATATATTCTATTTCTAAGCCATGTAAATGCCCTATAATTACACAAAGAAATGCTTAACGGTTCTTCAACCAACCATGGCGCACGTGCTTTTCTGATCTCAGGTACCATGAACGAAACTACCCCCAGAGGAGTCAGTGTGTATATCTGTGTGTGTCTGTGTATGTTTTGCAAACTGCGTTCACTGCAACGCCACCACATCTTTGACGCAACCATTTAGTCTCCTTGGTGCTGATCTCTAGTTTGTCCTCACAAAATGTCTAATGTGTAAACCATGCAATGTGTGGATAGCACTATAGAAACAATAACAATTAATATGACATCATGGTGACAATGGTGTGACCTGCTATTCTGCTAGAAAGGCAGTGTCTCAGGGAAACACCCTGCTATCACATTTCACAAACTGAGCAACAGGAGGAACCTGGCAGGACTATGACAAGCATCATTACCATCTACATCCGCACAAAGATATACAGCAAACAGTTACCAGAGTAACGAGCCCTCTGCAGTTTATATTTTGCAGTTCTGTAAAACTGTGGAATGCAGACTTAGGTGCAGCTCAGAAAGGAGTGCCAACTTCCTTATATTCAAAGGCCATGTTTCTAGTCTTTATTGTTGTAAAAGCAGCATGGTGTGTTTCCCCAAGCTGTTGTTGCATAAGTGCAAGCTTCTCTTCACACAGCACCGGCACTCATAATTATCACAGAATGTGCTAGTTGTCTAATGCATTATGTCATGTACATAAGTGATCACATCTGTAATGCTTGAATCAGAAAACATGCATACAGTCAGCACAAGTGAAAGTTCCAAGCCTTTAAAAAGAGCTGTGTCAGACTTGGATCACTTTCTTCTTTAACTTTTGAAAAATCTTGTTGCGTTGTATGTGTGTGTGTGTGTGTACGCACTTGCAAAACACCCGTGCATGCATGCTAAGGCTATGCTACCTCCTTTTTACCATATTTTTTCTTTCATTTCCCTCATCAAAGTCTTTAAAAAATGCTCAGTTCAAGACCTCATTGATTTTAGAGCTGTAATTAATTTCATCCTTTGCTGCTTTTGTCAATGAGCTTACACACACTCTCTCTTTAGTATCGTTGAGTAGTTAAAGTAGATCATCTCCAATTTGTTTTCCTTTTTGGAATTGCTTGCCTCTCTGTTCTTTTTTCACTGATGGGTTCCAGATCTTGAAATCACCTTGGAACAGGCTCTCCCACCCTGGGAGTCCATGTTTTGGAGAAAAGCCAAGTGCTGCTAATCTCATTCATCACATGAATCTATTTCAAAGCCTTCATTTCATCACACATGCCCCAAAGCATCCCTTTTAGGGTAGCCATGGGGAATCCTTAATTTTTGATTCCAGGAGCAAAACTGGCATATTTGCAATTCTGTAATATAACCCAAATATCGTAACAAGTTTCTGAATACTTACAGCAGAATTTTTAATGTTGCAATTGGGAAGCCCATGACTTTTGTTCAAGGGGCAAAAACTGAATATTTTCCTTTTGTGGAAAGGGTGTCCCATATTGCAAGAAGTTCCCAAATAGCCATGGCAGATTTTTTGAGACGGGGAAAGGATGGAGAGAGAAAAGAAAAAGAGCCATGGGTTGTTGCACAAAATACTTCACAGTTACTTGAATTGCACAGAAAAGAATGTGCGAAAGCGAAGTGTTCTGTCCTGGAGTGCAGAAGCATGATGAGCTGGAGGGCCGCTCCGGGAACAATGGTGTGATGTCAGTGTTTTGAGTGGGGAACGTCTTCAAGGTCTTGCTAGAATGAAATAGCTGCAGAGATACCTGAACTCTGTCAGGCACACCTGCTCAGTGCTAATGCTTGTGCGGGCATGACTCGCTTCACTTCAGGATGCTGCAGCCTGTGGCTCTTGTCGTGATGCACCCAAGCCCTTGGCCTTGTTCCTAGAGCAAAGCAACAGGCCCCAGTTATTCTCCGAAAAGCCTCTGAACATAGGAAAATGCCATCTCGCCCAACAAGTTCTAGTCTGGCCTTCCCCTGCCAAATGGCCTCCAGAAGGACCGGGATGCAACCCAGTCACCCACAGAGAATGATGGCTGTTGTAGTCCAGAACTTATGGGTGGTGACTGGTGCATTTAGCCCAGGGGTGGCATTTCAAGCCTCAGGCAGGGGTGCTTCCTTGCCATGCTTCCTCATGGTTGCTTTGACCCGGAGACGCAACAGATTGTGGGGTCGGCTGCACAGGCCACATGTTTGACCACAATGGCCCCTTGCTGAGACCCGGTGGAGGGCTTTTCCCAGCCACTCAGTTGAGATAAAAGGGACGTCAAGGAGACCTTTCTTATTTCCCCCCCTGCTTCGCTTACAGTGGTACCTGCATGTTCCCCTGTGCGCATATGTCACAGGGAGTGAGAGGAGCAATAATGTTCCCGCTCGTGTATCTTACCGAGCTATTGTAAGTTTACCGGTCTAATGCATGCAAGAGCAAAGCACTCACAACATGCCATGTTGCTGTTATTGCGGCAAAGGTGGCTGGCTGCAGTGGGCCATCTGAGCACCTGGCCAGCTGCTGCCATCCACTGGCAGAAGCCTTTGTGGCCATTCTACTCTGCAAGGCCAGCTCGTGCAGTTCTGCATCTAGCTACAGAGAAGCTGGCAAAAGTTGTTAGCAGAGGATCCTTTGAGCTTCGGAGACCAGAACAGCAGCACATTTAGGAGGAAGGAATATAAAAGAGAAAACAATCCCCACTTGGCTGTGGAGTCTGAGAGGGTGATCCCCCTGGCATGACCCCAGCTCAGCAGATGACATCTGCTGGCCAGTACTTGTGCCAGAAGGACATTAGAAGCCCTTTCTTTTCCCCCCACCCTGCCACCATGTCCACATCCTCACAAAATCTGGACATGCCCTTGAATTCAAGAGCATTGGCAAAAAGTTAATGGCAGCCACACATTTTTAACAGGGTTATGGGTAATTTTATCGCCGGCCATCTGTGTCGACAGCAGCATGAGCAAAGTGCAAATGTATATTGGAATCTCCAGCCATATGGTGGCCAGGATGGGAGAGCCAAAGGCAGCCAGAAGCATTTCCGTGACATGCAAAGCCAGTTCCAAAGGAGCCAGACACATCCTCAGCTACCAGCTGAGAAAGGGACACCCCCGGAATCCAAGCCAAGATTGCAGAATGCCCTGTGCTCAGCACAGGTAGCCCACTGTGGACTTTTGCTAGTCTGGCTACACACAGGCTAGACTGCTGCTTGTTGCATGCAAGGAGGAAGCCATAAAGTAAACTCCCAATGCTTGAGAGGAAATGTAGAGTCTGGCTCTAAAGCATCCAAAGCTGAGCTCTGAAGCTGAGAGCTAACCCTACCAGATACTGCAAGCGCAGAGGCCTGCTGAGGCACAGAAGTGAGATGGCCATGTTCTCTGCTCTACAGAGGACAGTCCTCTCTCTGAAGATGCCATTTGAATGCGCTCCGGTCCAAGGCCAGGTCAAAGGCCAAGTAGATCTCAGAATGGTGCAATGGGGTGGGTGGCAGGCTTGAAGGTGCCCATTGAGTGTTGCTGCCTGGCGACGGGCAAGCAGACAGAGGCCCTCGTCACAGTGTTCCCCACCAGGATGAGATGCATATTGCATTTCTGTTTCCCTCAAAGCAATTATCTCCAAGCCTTTCTCTATGCATGCCTATTAGTACATTCACAGTTACTGTTAATCAGTGTAATGCAGAAGTGGTAATGCAGAAGTGGCCACCCCGGAGTGTAGCTGGGTCTTCAGCATTCCCTTTTGTTCCATTCTGCCCTGTCTCTTCCCTGCACACAGTGGTAAAGAAAAGGAGTAGAAGCGGTGCTGGAATTTCAGGAGGTCCATAAAGGCCCAAACCCTTTGATTCTGCAATTCCTTCCACTGTTGTTTTACGAAAACGACAGACGGGAAGGCTGCCATAAATGGGCTCGATTTGCCCTCCACTCACTTACAGACACATGCATAATTTGAGCCCTGGATAGTAATTATGACTGCATCACACAGACATGCACACATGAGATTCTCTTCCTTCCTGTGCATTCAAAAGTCCGATTTGTCACAGCAGATAAGATGTAATCCTTTCCATGTCTGGGCAGAAAAAAGGCTCACTGAGCTGGAGGAGAGCTTTGTGAATACCCCGGGCCAACAGAAAGACAGACAAGAGGGTCCTAGATCAAATCAAGCCAGAGCTTTCCCTAGAAGCAAAACATGACAAAACCGAGCCTGTCATCCTTCAGACACACCCTGCAAGGCAGGACTGCCCGGAGAAGACAATCATGCTAAGAAAAGTTGAAAGCAGAAGAAAAGGAAGACCAAATGTGAGGTGGATGGAATTCATAAAGGAAGCCACAGCCTAGAACTTGGAAGTGCTGAATGGAGCTGCCATGGGCCAGACATGGTGGAGGGCTTTCTTTCCTGCACAGGGGCACCATAGGTCAAAGACAACTTGATGGCAGATAACAGCATAGCAACAAAGGGGAGACTGCCTGGGGCATGCCAAGATCTGCCTGTCTTTTCTTCTGTCCAGGCATGCATAGGATTGTGCTTTAGCATAGTTTTTGTCCCCCTTCTCCATACTGACAATGTGCCAGCTGAAATGTAGACCTCTGTATTTTAAATATACACCACTGTGTTTGCTGCAGAAGGATTCTCTCAAAGAGGAAGTTTTTATTAGTTCTGAGATAATGGACTGTTCTTATTTCAGAACCCAGAAGCTCCATAGCACAAATGGGTGTGAGGAGAGGCACGGTTTCATTATGTCCTTTAGTTCATCAATTTTATCTATTCATCTTTTAATTGCAGAACTAGAATCCCCGAAGGGTCCTTGGTTGCTGAGGTGTGTAAGCTGAGAGGAAAACCCGCTTTTATACCCAGCAGGGGTGAGGGTGGTTTTAAAAACCCACAAAACCATCTATTTATGGCAAGAATTTAAGGAGGAAATCTGGGGAGGGCATAGAGATGGAGGACATGACAAAGAACAAAAATTAAATGAATCTCCAACTGTTAGTTGATGAAGTGAGAACGTATTGAACTAAGCCGCAGTGTAAACTTTATTAAAGGTCACACTAATGAATGGCTTAATTCTAGAATTATAAATTAACTCATGTGGTTTTTGCTTTGTGAACAACTGTGCTTTTCTGGATCTAACCGTCTCGCTAACAGACACAGGCACCCGCAAGGAGAGATTGCAAGGTTGCATTTATATGGTGACACTGCCACCTACCGCTTCATGGCAACTCTTGCATCTTGGGACGGCTCCGCGAAGAAAACTTGTTCTCATTGCACAAATTACCCTGCTGGAAACGGGAGACTACACACTTGTGCACGCTGCCAAGTGTGGGGAGGGGAATCCACGTGTGGCCGTTTCCTGCGGCTTCGTGTTTGCTGTGGCTCTGGGCTTCAGTGCAGTTTTCAAAACCTTGTGCATTCCATCACTGTGTTTTATTTTATATTTCATATTGTTAAACCGTCCTGAGACCTCAGTAATGGGACAGTCTAGAAAAGTTTTAAATTTTAAAAAAATCAACATACGGAAAGGGGGAAAAAGCATATTTCAAGTATTTGTAGTGCTTTGCCCACATTATCCTGAGGGCAACCCTGCAGGATGGAGCAATATTATTACTGCTATTTTGCAAATAAGAAAGTGCAGGCAGAGAAAAGAAAACTTTGGCCAACATCACAGTGGCTCATACTAAAGCATCTCCCAGTGCATGAGGGCTACATTCCTGAAGGGGAAGGGTATATTTATGTGTGTGTGTGTGTATGTATATGCACATCATCCTATAGTATATGGGTGATTTTGTCTTAAGTTGGAGGAGCAAATGCACCCCATGGTGCTGCCCAAGTCAAGAAGCAGACCGTTCAAGGCTGAGTTGTTTTGGGAAAGACCGTTATCTGCATTCCTTCCACTACCCGACCTGGGTAAAGCTTCCATGTTGTTCTGAAAGAGAAAGTCCCACAAATGATCTCTCCCTGGAAGCAAAAATATAGTATATTTATATAGCATTTATTTTTAAAATATAGTGCATAAATAGCTCATTTAGAAACTAACAATTTACTGCTATTTCATGACAGTCAGAATCCATTTCCTAATGAAGATGCTTCACTCCATCTCATGGTAGGGCCAGCCCTAGGAGTCCTTTCCCTCCAGCAGCAGGCCCTTTGTGAAAGTTTAAAGACATGGCAGAGTAATTTGATAGTCTGTGGAGACTATCATATTAGATAGTCTTCTAAACATTAGAAGCCCCATAATATGTTTCAGATTTCCCCCACTCCCATCCCGTCCCTTCCTGTCCCTTACCTTCCCTCCGAGCTGCTGTAGACAGAATCACCTGCCTTTGAGGTCACAAAAGTGACTTTGGGGGACCTTCTGGAGGTGCAGAAGTAACATTCCAGTGCACACAGAGATGAGCATCCCGGAGATGAAACATCCCAGGTGCCTGACACCCCCCCTGCTCCCGGTAGCTCGTAGCTGCTGCTGCTGCTATGTGCCATCAAGTCGTCTCAAAACCTTTGCAACCCTATGGATGGATGTCCCCCTAAAGGCCTGCCTGGGACAGGGGAAGAGCTCAAAGGGAGGGTGGGGAGGCCTAGAAAGTACCAGGAGCAGCCTGGCAAGGCACGTCCAGAAGCACCCAAGGCTGAGACTTCCGTGTAGCTAATTTCACCCCAAGTCATATGTTCAACACCCTACAAATGACCGCCCACAGGATGCCCCCCAGATCTTTCCCAGGCATCTGCCATAGTATTCCAAGCCTGAACCCACTTACCTGAGAGCAAGCCTTATTGAATCCAATCATATTTGTTTCTGAGTAAATATGTATAAAATTCCACTGTACAGCAGCAATACAACAGACATTCTGCCCTCTAAAAGGCAACTTGCCTCATTTTGGTGTGGGTTTCCCCTCCCCAGCCCTAGTTTTAATGCTTTGTGACATATACATTTGCCCTGGTAAATTAACTGATGTCACCAATTTTCCCCAGGAAAAACAAGCCCCCCCGAAACCAGGTAGCTTAATTTGTGGTATTAGCTAGCTCTATCAACAGTTTTCCACCACATCAGCAGAAACTGCTGTAGGGGAGGATTTCCACAAACATTTGCCAAGAAGGAATGAAAGAAAAGCTAAAAGTCAAGGAACAATCAGTGCTGAATTGTAGATTTAAAATTGTGATTAGCCTCCGCATTCAGAAGTGGTAACTCCACCAGAAGCTTCAGTTTGCAGTGGCAAAGAGAAAATGTGAATGCTGGAGAGAGTAAATCAATATGTGGAGGAGATAAAAGGCAATGGAGAAATTGCTTGATAACTATTCAGATCTCGTGCAGACCCACCTTCCTGAAAAGGGTAATTAAAGCCATATTCTAATTAACATGTACTTTGCCCCCAATCAGAAACATCCTTCGCAGGAAAAACTAATGAAGCTGGGAGAATAGGCTCTTCCTTGTAGATTTGTCTGAGTAAAAGGAAAGCAACCTCTAATAAGTAGCCTTTTTGAAAGCAAGAAAAGCCCTCTCAATAGTTGGGTACAAAAAATGCCAGAGCCCACACCTGGGACAGATGAGTCTCGATGGCCTCTTGCTTGGAATCAGAGGCAAATCGCACATGATCTGCAGACATATGTATTTAAACTCCAGCAGCTGCACCAGCAAGGGAAATAATTGCTGTGAGAAGACAACTTTTGGGACAGAAATGGCACAGTGTTTAACACACCCCCTCCATACTGCACTTCCACTGCAACACGCATCCAAGATGAGGATGGCTTGGTTTACTGCAAGCCATTCATCCCATTTTCTCCTCCTGCTCCTGATCCAAAGTTGTTCATTGGCCAGGTGGGCAGTGAAGAAAAAGCAGGTGTTCCTGCCCAACTTGTGTTCAGAGTCTGGTGGCTACCAGGAAAGATCCTTTTCTGTGGTGACCTCCATCTATGGAAAGCCCTCATCAGGAAATTCCGCAGGGCATCGCCACTGTATATCCTTGAATGCCTGGGTAAGACCTTCTTCTAACAGATGCTTTAATCATTAATCAGTTGCCCTGAGTATTCCTGTTATGGCTCCTCTGTGTTTCCCATATCTTCAAAGTGTTGTTAATGGTTAATATTACATTATTTTGATACTTTGTTGTATTTTTTGTTGCTTTGTGTTGTTCTTTGGTTTTATGATTGCATAGCACTCAGAAAGCAGTTGCCAGTTGGGTGGTATACATTTCCATGGAGCAGCTGTGCTCCCTTAGAGAAGTGGAACCCAACGGCTCAGACACACCCTGCACTTTTCGACACAACTTGTTAATATTTTGATCCGGACTCCCAAGACTTGACTTAAACCCCATGCTCACCATCTGTTTCTTGCACTTGCAGATGGACAGAAGTGAGTTCCAGCAAGATTCAGTTCTTAAGCAGCTGGAGGTACTCAAGGAGGAAGAGAAGGAATTCCAGAACCTGAAGGTAGTTGATTACAGGACTGAACTTTCCTTTTTGCTGTGTTGTGCCTTCTCCAACTTATGCAACCTGATGAATGAATGCCCTGCAGAACATCCATGACAGCTCTGCTCCACTCTTCCAAATTCAAGGCTGCAGCTTCCTTTTGGAAGTCAAGCCATCTCATATCCAGGATTGAGCATCCTGGGGATTTGATTTCCCAGAGGTAACTTGGTCAACCATGTCTGTAACTGCCAAAATCCAAGCCGAGAGAAGTTTGCTGTCATGCAAAAGAAGTTAAGCCAGAACACTCAAGATTAAAGTCATTAAAGTATCATTAAAATGCCCCTCCACTATATGAAAGGCACAATGACTTGCAGAGGGTGGGTTCATGCATTGCCTTTGTTGTTGTTTTCAAAGGAATTACAGTCCCATGAAACATGGGCTAATTCACACACCTAAACTCAAGCACACTGAGAATATGGAAGGGCATATGGCACATAAGAACCTAGGACACCGGTGGCAAACCTATGGCACACGTGCCACAACAGGCACACAGAGCCCTCTCTGTCAGCACATGAGCCAAGACACCCCGGCATCACCCCAGCAGCCAAGCATAGGAAAACAGCGCACATAGGGGCCATGCGGATGCTCAGAAAGGAGGAGCGGTGCCAGGTGATGATGTCACGAGCTGTGACTCATTAGCCGGGACTCGTCTGAGCATTCGCATGGCCGGTCAGTGCGCTGCCAAGGATATATATATATTGGGTTGGACTGGCTGTGAGGTGTTTTTTCTAAACTAAAACCTCAGAAATGATGAGCTGTACAGAAAAAGCTATTCAAGGAAGGCCTTTTCAAAATTGTCCTCTTTTCAATTGCATTAGGGTTAGGAGTGTGCACCAGGGTAGGGTGAGGGTTAGAAAAATGAGGTGTCCTGTCATGGTTTTGATGGTTAGAATGTGTTTAGAATGGGCAGAAATGATGAGCTGTGCAGAAGAAGCAACTCACGGAAGGCTTTTTCAAAATCACCCTCTGTACACTGGAAAACATTGGCTTTCATTTAGCAAGGAACACAAGAAGCATATGACCAACTTGAATGAAATTTGCATTCCTACGTACCTATGGGAGAACTATTTAGATATTAAACAAGGCACACATTTGCCATGCACATTGTTTTACAAAGGAAATGTGGCTTCTGCCACAGTGTTGGGGGCCTTCAAAAGGCCATAAAGGTGTGCAGCTCCTGTGCCATCAGTGGAGCACCTCTTCAATGCTATTAGGCGGCAGGTTTCCTGGATTTCAGTGAGAAGTCCTTCCATCTCAATGTGACCATAATGGGAACTTGGGATGCAGGCTCATGCTCTTCCCCACATTCATCCAGTGGATAACCTCCTGGAGGCCAAAGTTCAAGGGCACTCAGTTCATCTCTGTCCAGCTAGTTCATCTCTGTCCAGCTAGTTCTTTGGGCAGGATTCTTTGACTCTGAGCCAGTCCCCCAACCAACTCTGAGCCAGTCCACCCATGTGTGTGCGTCTCCTCCATTTCCTCTGGATCGTTGCACCAACCAGAATAATTTAACATTGACTTTTCCTCTTCCTTAATGATGATTCCAGTTGAACAATCTCTTTTTCACATACACATGAGGAAGCCACGTTTCCAAAAGCGGGCGCTTTCCTTTGAAACATCAAGGCCTTTATCTTCTGGCTGAGATCTTTGCCGTGTAGCATCTCCCGACATGAAACAAATCCCAAGTCAATCACAGCAGCTTTCTCAAATGGGTTGCAACAAAGTGGCTTTTCAAAGAAGGTTTGCCTCTCTCCTTCCATTCCTTTCTGGAGAGAGATGGGGAGGGGGAAATGGTGGGGGGGGCACGATTAATTGATTAATTAATAGGATGTGACACTATTCATTAATCTGAATTGTTTCCATGGCAATAGAGACACCATCTGCATCTCTTTGGTGCAAGGTGGGAGCTGCCCGCGCTGAATCCCAGCTGGGTTAAAGATCTGTCCACTGAAATGAAGCAACAAGGAGTTGCAGCACTTGAAGACTAACAAATCTATTCTAACATAAGCTAATCCCCATGAAAGTTCATGCCAGAACAGATTTGTTAGTCTTTAAGGTAAGGGCAGCCAAATCCAGAAATCATTTTTGCTACCCCAATACACACATACACCAACCCACTGAGTACAAATGCACGTCTTGAAAGTAAGTACAATCTTTCAAGTACAAGATCGAAAGCAAGCAAGATTTTGATATTTAATGGTGAAATCCTACAGAAGTGAGCATGAGCCCCAAATGTGGAGGATCACAGTCATCCAGTGCAGAGCAGGAGGAGGAAGAGGCGCTATCTTCACTTCCCTGCTCATCCACACCTGCATTTTCACTTGGCAGCCATTTTTGTCAGCTGCAGCATTTCAAAAGAGGGGGCAAGAAGGTGGCAGCTACTTTAGAAGGCTGCGTGTTAGGGTTGTCCTAGTAGCCTTCTCTCTGCAGGCCACAAAACATCCTCCCCAAGGTCGCTTTTCCAACCTTGGAGAGCAACCAGCATGGATCTTCCACACTGGACACAAGGAGTCGAAGGGCAGAGCTGTGTTTCCTAGCTCTGCTTTCTCAGTTCCTGCCCTAACCCTAACCCTAAGCCTATGCCCCACCTCAAAGCTGGGAATCAAAACTACACTGAGATGACTTCTGGATACTTCCAGTTTCTTAAGCCATTTGCCATTGAAAACTGGCAGCCAACTGGCAAAGTTTTTGCCCCATTGCTACAAACTTCAGTGATTTGACTGGTGGTCACAGCAGGGACAGGAAAGACAGTATGTGGGTTTTGTGTTGCCCATCCCTGCTTTAGGGTGCCACAAGATTCTCGGTTATTTTTGCTGTGATAAACTCACTCAGCTCCCCCTTTGGAAATTGAAAGTAAAGAGTAATTCATTAAAAAGATGAGCAAAGCAGAAATGTAAGTTCTTAGGAGAATCTTACTTCATAGAACAGATGGGCTTAGTAAACTGGGACAGATGTTAAACCCCTCTTTCCCATGCTGAGGTTGTGAGTTGAGAGAGGCAGCTGCTACAAAAAGAAAAATAGATCACACCTTCCACATATCATTTCATCTGACCCCAAGTGTTTGACACTGTGGTATTGTCTGCCACATGGAACAGGGCGTGAGAATGTGAGAGGTAGTTGAGCTAATTTAAGGTTAGGTATCTGCACAAAATCATCATTCTCCTGGGAAAGTTGCTAAAGGCACGGCCATGAAGCACTTTTAAAATGAAACAGGGACATTTTGCCAAAAACTGCAAAACCTCCAGAAGACTTAGGTAGTTTTTTTGTTCTTGTGTAAGACTCCCACCTCTAACAAACATTCATGGCAAACTATATAATCACAGAAAAAATAGACCAGTGTGCTCCCGAGTGGAATGTTATTGTCCATTCCATTTTCCAAGGAATGGACCTCATCGGTGGTAGATCATGCCATGTTCTTCAAGTGACAAGCTAGAAACCTTTTAAGTAATGAAAGGATAACTTTTCACAGAAAATCAGTTTGCCCTTTCATATTTCAGCTGCTCCCATTTGTACTTTCGATATATTGCCTATTTCCCATATCACTTCCAAGCACCAAATGTACTTGCAGATACAACTGCTCACACCCACACATGCCCAACATCATAGGGTTTGTAGTCTTGAGATTGCCTGGAACTTACAGAAGATATTGCGAGAATATAGAACATTCCCTATTTTAATTTGTTGTTGTTGTTGTTGGTCATGAAGTCATGTCCGACCCATCGTGACCCCCCATTTCTCCAGGCCTTCCTGTCCTCCATCGTGACCCCCCATTTCTCCAGGCCTTCCTGTCCTCCATCGTGACCCCCCATTTCTCCAGGCCTTCCTGTCCTCCATCGTGACCCCCCATTTCTCCAGGCCTTCCTGTCCTCTCCAGGAGTCCACCTAAGCTCACACCAACTGCTTCAGTGACTCCATCCAGCCACCTCATTCTCTGCTGTCTGGAAGTAATAACAGCCTCATGTTTCACAAAAGAAACATCAGTGCATCAGATCAACAGG
This sequence comes from Varanus salvator macromaculatus, assembly GCA_023646645.1. Classification (NCBI taxonomy): domain Eukaryota; kingdom Metazoa; phylum Chordata; class Lepidosauria; order Squamata; family Varanidae; genus Varanus; species Varanus salvator. The sequence continues at coordinate 11,607,380 of JAIXND010000621.1, forward strand.
GTGACAATAATTTGGATTTACATTTTACCTGCAATTTTTCAGAACCCTGTTGCTGCAGAGGTCCTGGTTTCACACCATTCTGGGCAGAAGAATGCACCCAAAGAAAAGGGACTGTTAAATTTTCAGTGGAAAAGCTCACACCTGTGATTCACAGTTAGACAACACTTTTATTAGAATCAACCAACATTTCAGAGAAAATTCACAAGCATTCAAGATTCCAGAATTCTTCATTAGGCTTGGTGGTACAAAGAGCAGGGGATGATGGAAAGAAACAAAGAGTCCACAAATCAGCCCAGGTGTTCTGGCCATGAGGTCTGCATTTCAAAATGGAGGTTTTCAGACTGAATAAATGAGTTATGATAGATGCTCAGGTACCAGATTGCAACCAGCAATACATTCTGGAATAGAAAAACAACCATTTCTCAAAGCAAAGACAGGCAGACTCTAATCTGTCTCTTGTTTTGGGTGAAATGCAAGACCTGAGTCAACCCAGAGAAGAAATGCACATTTCCCGCCTTTTATTTAATGTTTTAATAGACATGTGTACATTTGTGCAATTATGGACACATACAGATTTCACCTATATGACAATATAGCTTACTAGCAATCATACACAGGTTTCAGGGAGGCCAAATATCTGATATCCTTGAAGGTAATGTCTATATGCTGCTCATTCAAATGTTGAAAACACTGTAAGTTCCTTGATCCATGGTATTATGGGGTGATAAGTGCTCAGTGTTTTTTTTTACTTTTAGCTGTCAAGAGGGCATAGAGAAAATATTTACACTGACCATTCATTGATTTCCATGAAGCAGGTAAATCGTTTAAAAGAGCAAATATTAAGCACTGTTCTGGTACAAATATTATCTGTCTAATAACTTCCTCCCCAAAAGAAGCTAATACTTCTTTTAAGCATAGGCTTAGAAGAAGAGTTAACTGCACTGAACTGCCAGCCAAATTGGCCAGACTGGATAATTTCTAATTAAAGAGAGGTTGCAGGGTCTAAAAGACACATTTTTTTTCCTGTATCAGTTGATGTGTAAGAACTAGAGATGCTATAGGCATGGATAGCAACACAGTAACTTACTGATTAAGCAAGAATGACCCTCTGACTGCTTATTCTGACCTGCTCAAAACCCCATATATCCTATTTGTTCACCAAAAGTTGGAATTGATAGGCATGGGTCATGAGTTGTGTTGCCTCACCATCCTCCATAAGTCATGGCTGAAGCTCTAGAAGCCAGCCAAGCCAGACTTAGGTTCCAACAAATGCCAACAAGTATTGCCATTTAGCCAAAGCAGGGGAAATTTGGCATGCAAAACAGAAAATGACAAAACTCGTCATCAGCACCTGCCAGTTGATCCAAAGTGGTCTCTACAAAAACATTTTCTCACTACTGTTTAGATCTAGTTTGTCCCATAAAGTCAATTTAGTATGAGAAAATAGATCAAATTATAGCTGACATGACATGACTAACATGTCAACATTTCTTGCTGCAGAAACAATGGAAGAAACCAAGTTAGGTCTTACATGGCTAGAATGCCCTCAGTTCAGAGACAGGAGTTAGACAAGGCAACTTCAGAACTTCTGTCCAAGGCAGACGCTTTGAGGCAGATAGGAAAGGCCAGAATGCCTCAGCAGATCACCAATCATACAAGACAAGATCCCGGAAATCAGTGCCAGCTTCTTTAATTGGAGGTTGCATCCTTTTCAGAGCTGATCCTGACAAACCATCCCCTCCACATACACATGCAGATCACAAACCATGCACTGTTTATCTGAGCATATTCGCCAGATATAGGTAAGAGAATCACACATGTAACACAATCAATCTGAAGTAGTGTTGTGATAAAGCTCCCCAGAATCCATCTCTCATAGAAAGTAAACCAAGTTTGGGGGATTCTGGTTGCACAACCAGCAACCCTCTTCCACAAACAAGAACCACAAGTCCAGTGCAAGGGAGACCAATGTTGCTCACCAGAAAATGCACTCACAGTGGCATGGAGGCCAACTGGGGTTCCTGGAGCCAAGCCCAGGGAATCCACCGGATTTCCTCCCACAAAAGTGATTTCTTAGAAATCCCTAACCTTTGGCATAATATTCTGAGGATTATTACAATCTTTATATTAGCAAAGCCAGGGATGAACCTGGCTGCATCTCTGCAAGAAATAGCTAAGGAAGTCTCTGGTCTCACGGGAATCCTTCCTGGTCCAAACAAAACTGAGATCATTTGAAACACTTCCTTGGTCTGGTTGGAACAATTCACAGATCTGGGTTGTTTTGCTGCTGTTGTGCAGCCTGGTCTCCCATGTAACTTGAGAAGACTGCCACAACCTCCATGGATTTACCCTCTCACCATTCCTTCCAGGACCCCACCAATGGCTACTACAGCGTGAACACCTTCAAAGATCACCACTCCACACCCACCATCTCCCTTTCGGGCTGCCAGCCGGACCTGAGACCAGCCAACAAGCAGCGTGTGCCAACCGGCATGTCCTTCACCAACATCTACACAACCCTGAGTGGGCAGAACCGTCTCTATGACTACAGCCAGCGCTTCGTCCTGGGCATGGGGAGCAGCTCCATCGAGCTGTGCGAGCGGGAATTCCAGCGGGGCTCCATGAGTGACAGCAGCTCCTTCCTGGACACGCAGTGCGACAGCAGCGTCAGCAGCAGTGGCAAGCAGGATGGCTACGTACAGTTCGACAAGGCCAGCAAGGCCTCAGCCTCCTCTTCCCACCACTCACAGTCCTCGTCTCAAAACTCAGACCCCAGCCGGCCCCTGCAGAGGAGAATGCAGACCCACGTGTGAAGGGACGAGGCAGGACTGGAAACCACGAAGACGGGGACGGGAAGCAGGAGGGGACTGGCCAACAAACCGAGGGGGCACGGCCCCAAGCAGGCCGAAGCCTGGCCCGGCCAGCAGCTGGGGCTGTGCTGACGCCAGCAAGTTCTAGGCAGGGTGGAGGCAGCTCTGTGCTTTCCTTTGCCTTCTAGGGACTTTTAATTCCTCAAAGCACTTTCTCCTTGCTCCCGAGTCAAAGCTGCAGCCCACAAGGTGAAGGGAACTAGAATAAGGCTGTGTTGCAGACATACACCTACCTACCTTCCTTCCTTCTACTTCCCTCCCTCCCTTGACCTGGTCTCCACATTTAGTGGTTGGAGGAGATTCTACGGCAGCTGAAGCCAAACCAATCTTAAGCACAATGTTTGTTTCCTTCCTGCAGCAGACTGGGCTTAGGGGAATGGGAACAAAGAAAGGCAAAAGCCAAACAGCTTATTTGGGGAACTATAGGTTGAAACAAAACCCACAAGCTCACTTTTCCAAATGTGTAATCCATTGCCTCTGCTTCCAAGGGGAGGCCAAGGTTCCAAAACACCCCACAGTCGTTAGGGGAACACTAAGGAAGCATTCCTTCCCTTGTTCGTTCCCAATAAGATGACCTGCCTGGCCACAGGATGTTTCTGAGACAGTGCATGGCCTTCCCATTGACCAGCCATTTTGTATTTCCCAGATCCTCCAGAGAGTAGCTTCCCCAGTTATACTGGTTGGGAGAGACAGACGCGCTACCTTCCTCGTGAGATCACTGTCAAATCCTCTTGTCGTCGGTCACTTCAGAAGAAAGGACAGCCGATGCTCCGAGCATCTTTCCCCTTTCCCCAGTCCTCTTCCTTTCTGATGCCAGTTCATGATTGTGGACATTTTGAAGATGGTGCACCTTCAGTGCTGTTCAGTTTGCCTTCCTGCTGCTCCATCCCATTTCCAAATTGTAATCCCAAAATGTGCTTTTCAAGCAACCTCAAAGATTGTGGCTTCATTTAAAGAAGTTCAGTGTGAGTGGGGAGGGGAACAGCCATTGGTGTAACTTAATGTACACTGACTACTATTTCTGTTTTTTGGGTTTTTTTCCTTTCTTTCTTTTGTTTGGTGTTGAGTGTTCATAATATTACAGTGTGTCTTTGGACAAAAAAGAAAAAAAGAACCCAAACCCTGGAGTTGAGAACTTTTCAGAGTCGCTTCTCCGCAGTGTATACACACACACACACACAAACCAGGAATACTTTCAGGATCCGTTGCAGAGGAGCGCTTGGTGGATGGAGTCTGAACCCCTCGTCCCCGTGACATGCGACAATCACAGAGAAGAGCGTCCCAAAGGGGACTACTGCGAATGGCCACAGAGCATTTTCTTATGGCTACTTGTGTATCCCCTGCCCCCTCCTTTTACCCCCACCCCCAGCCCTTCAATAGCACAACTGGAAAATTAATACAAGAATTGTTCCAAGTGCCTTTGCAGTGGGTTATTGGAGAGTTTATAGAACAAAGAGTCTACCTTCCAAAAGAGAAACCATGCAAAACTTCCAGGGGGAAAGTGCCTCCATGGGGTGTCTTCCAACGGATCAGTGCTTAGGATTAAGTGAAGCCTCAGGAAGCAGCAAGAAAAAGTAGGAGAGCTGGTCTTCCTAGCCTGACTAGCCAACTAGCTGTAGGAATTGCGCCCTTGTTGTTGGTCACTCAATGACTTCCATCTGAGATGTAGCAAGTGGGTGACTAGGACAGACTGTGCAGATCTGATGCACATTGGATGCAGCTCTGACCTCCTTAATTGCCATTTGCAGGTGGGGTTTGGCTGTCTCTGTATCTGGGCACAAGGTTACTTTTCCACATAATGAGCACCAGCTGAGAAGATCTAGCTTTCTCTAGATCTAGGAATCACTCATTATGATGCTTCATTATGATGAGTATAAGAAAGATGACAAAATCAACTTTCTGAAACAGAAGGTGGACTATGAGATGGGCCTGGAATGAGCCATGCATGCAACATGGAATTCCATACAAACTGAGTGGACCAAATTATTCTGGTGGGTTGGGGCAGGGGAACAGGAGATCTTGCCAAGTATCTTGATACATTCTGGTAAAAACCAGGCCCTCTTTGACATAGATCACATCCTGCTGTGTTTCCCTGTTACCCATAATGTGCTGTGTTGTGGTCTGTGCAGTAATGTGGGAAACTCTGGTGGACCACAACAAAAAATCTTTGGAGGCCTGCCTATTTCTGGAAGATTCTGCCCTGCCACATTTGGACCTTAAACACTTACAGGTAAAGTCATTCTTGTAGCACTCGTACAGTCTGTGAGAGGAAGCCCAGAACTGTGCATGTTTATTCCCTGGCACACATTCCCCACTTCACTGTCCCTGAGGTCAGTGGCATGAGCTGGGAGGTGACTTAAACAGAAGGCAGAAGGCCCGTTGGGTGATGCTGATCCCAAAGTGTCATGTCGCCTGCCAAACAACATGGCCCAGGCTGCTTATTCCTTGTCTCTTCTGTCTTAGAAGGGGGTTTAATGCCCTCTACAGTCACAGACAGGCTGGGACACTTTTGCTGCCTGTGATGAAGAACAAAATGGCTCTTCTTCCTCATTCCATGCACAACAAGGAGATGGTGTCCCTCTTGCCCTCAATGAAGTGGAATGACTGGGGAGTCCAGGAGGAAGAGGCAGCCTGGTGTCTGGCACAGTGTCTCACTCTGCCGAATAGCAGAGCTGGCCCTGCCTAAAGCAGTCTTGTCAATATGATGCCCCCAGGTGAGTTGGATAGGGAGTGTGGGGGGATGCTGGGAACAGTAATGCAATATATTTGAGGCCCCCAGCCTGGGAAAGCTGGCCTACGAGGACCCGGTCTGAGCCTCTACCCGTGAGATGCACAGTGCTGACATAGATGTGCTGCTAACTTACTATGGCCGGGTTCCCTCTACACAAGTCACGGACCTGCTTCTGGGGGAAAGCAGTTGGGACCACAGGGGGGCTCCCATGGTTCCCTCCCCCTCTTCCCTTTAAAAAAGGGTCCTGCACATAGAAAGCTAGCATGTCAAGGGGATGGCTAGGCTAGACCCGTTCTCCCTGGTGTGCTACAGTTTTCCTGCTTCCAGGTGTTCTCGTTGTAATGGAGGCACATTTTGTTTTTGTTTCCTTCATTGCAGTTCTATACCTCCCAACAGTCAAGGCTCTCTGGGTGGTTTACAAAGATTAAAAGCCATTAAAAACGCATTACATGAGTATTTAAAAAATTATGTACAAACATATAAACAGACAGCGTGCGCACAGAGACGTTCCATGCTGCGAGCTCCCACTTGCAGCCTGAATTGGCGAAGCTTCCTCTGCGCCCAGTCCGCATGCATTTCATCACCTTTGGGAACACTGGGCCTGTTGCTGTCCTCTAGCTTAGGTCATCATAAAGTCTGGGCAGACAAGAACAGAATATAAACTTCTACAGAAGGAGCAGTCCTTTGCTGAAACCACAAAGTTGCGCAGCTTAGCAATGTTTCTTGTTCAGTTTGCAGTGTGTGCAAGATCCAATGTGGCTTTTGTTTTATTTTAACTCCTACTGTGCTATTACTAAAAATCCAGGAAAGCAGGCAGGATGCTGAAGGCAGGCCGTACAGACATGCCCTCATTCGCCTCCACAGGGTTGCTTGAACCTCTTTCCAAATTCTATTTTGAAGATGCGCTCATTGATGTTGTAGGTGGGACCAAATGCAAAAGGAACAAGGCCAAAAGGCCAAAGTATATTATAGCTTGGACCTCTTATAACCAAAAACTAACCCTTGGAGAGGCTGTTCAACCTTTTAGAATGGGAAAAGGACTGCACAAAATCCAGGACATGCCAACCCATCAGAGGCTGGTGTGAAAGAGCACAGCCATGGTGGAAGCCCTGGAGGCCCATCTTTGGCCCCTTGGCCTGAAGTTGTGCATCCCTGCATTAAGCCTTCACATGTTCATTTGAGCATCTGCACAGGGCTAGTATATCTGCATGTGCTGCAACAGCCAGAACTGTACATAGTGCAGTTGCACCAGAAGTTTCCTGCAAGAACTTGTTTCTCCTCTGGTTCGTAGCCTTTAAGTTGGTTTATGAGGCTCTACTTTTCCATTCATGCTCTTGCTGTGACTTTCTCAGCTTCCCCAGAACAGGGAAATGCAAGAAAAGCTGCCACCCTCTCTTCTACTGGCCTGCCGCAGATCAATATTCCAGTTGCCATCGGGGATCCAAAGTTTGTAGCCTTCTTTGTGAGATAAAGAGAAAAAAGCAGGAGGGAAACAGAGAATCAGAGCTGTCATTGGCCCTATTTAAGAAGTTAGCATAAGGATGCCTCATACCGAGCCTGACCACCAATCCAGTACCTTGCATGGGCCTTCCTCAACATGGTGGTCTTCAGATGGTGGCCACCCAGAAGGCTTGGTCTATTGGGTGATAGAGGGAGTTGATACACGAGTCCTAGCGTTGAACTAGGGCTCCAGTCATCTCCTCCATGGGAGAACAGGAGTTATAGCTCAAAACATCTGGAGGATGGCAGGTTGGGGAAGAAGTTCTCCAGAGTTTCTGTCTTTCCTAGCCCTACCAGAGATGCTGGGGATGAGAGCTGGGACCTTGTGTACTTGGGCTCTGGCAAAAGCATATGTGCTCTTAGCACTCGACTTCAGCCCTTCCACAAGATGCATCACCCTCATAAATTTTCATGAAAACCTGGTACAGGATGGAATTTCGTCATCAAATCCTAAACATGTTAACACTGTTGGGACACAATCCAACCATCCCTGCAGCTGAAGTGCATAAGCCTATAGGCATACAAGTGCTGATCTCAGAAATCAGCACAGCAACAGTGGTGCTTGCTGCCACACCTTGGTTCCTGCATCTTCCATTTCCAGTCATCTAGATTTTGTGCAGGGGAGGGGAAGGGGAAGGGGGAGGGAGGGTGGCCAGTAGCCAAGTGTAAATGGCATGAGTCTGTGGCCCCATGTTCCTCTCATTTCTCTCCTTCAGAGGCCCAGTTACACCTTCACGGGAGGCAGCTGGCAGTTTTTCCACTCCAGATCTGGTGGGAAATGCTGGGGCCCGGCCTCCAGAATCCCCGCTCTGTGGTCATGCAAAGACCTAGGATTGCACCTTCAGCTCGGCCAGGGCTGTTTGCAACACCAGAGATGCAAGAACTGACCTCCGGGGTCCAGGGCAGACAGAGATGATCCTCAATGCAGCCGTCAGGCCATCGGGGCAAGGATCGCCCTTTTCTCAGAGCCAGGGAACCAGGCATCAACCTCACAGCTGCTCTCCTGTTTGTAACCAAGAACCGGGTGAGCTATTTAGGTCGATGTGCCTGGAAATCCCTGGGTAACAGACTGTGTTTTTAATTATTCGCCTTGCCAGCTTTGCTTCTAATTTTACCGACTGAACACAGAAACAAGGCGAGTCCTCGGCAGCAAGAGCTGATAGGTGCTTACAGTGTATGTTTGCACCAGCCAAACATTATTAGTCTTAGATTCAACTACACAGAGCATGAGAATTATTCATGTTATTATTTTTGTAAAAGGTAAGGCGGTGCGGGGGAGAAGGAGGGACAGGCTTTGCCCTTGTGGAAAAGGCATGCTCTTGCTGCCACCTGCTGCTCATGTGCTAGAATTGCAACTCCCTATTCGCAAGCTTGATCTCTGGAGCCCCTTTCAGTTGAGAATGCGGTGGAAGATGCCTACAATTCTGCCTCACACAGAATTCATGAAGCTTGATTAATATGCAAATACTTGGCAGCTGAGCACCCCTTGCAAGCAGTTAATGATTTGTTCAGAGACCCAGCTGCCTGCCAGTGTGTGTGTGTGTGTGTGTGTGTGTGTGTATATATATATCGGTAGTTTACTGTCTATAGCACCATCGTCTTCAGCCATCTGTTCATTAATATGTAACAAGCAATAGTGATGAGCGATTAAACTGGCTGCAAATTAACCAATTTGCTTGGGGAGCAGCCTTTTGAGTGCTTGTTTGTTTCATTAAACCTTAAATTCATCAGGAACCCAGAGAAGCACGATGTGGTGCATCCGATTCAGAGTTGGCTGGCAGTTTCTTTTTTTCAGGCGAATTTGCTGCTACCCTAAGGGGGAAAAACACAAATCAAGCTCTCAGTAAATCATTTTCATGAGGTCTGTATGATTACAGAAATATCTGAGTGTTGGACACCCCATTTTTTCAGATTTTTTTTAAAAATACGTACACGAAGTACATGCCACTTTTTTGCAAGTATACCTAGGGCTCAGCAAAAGGAAACTAATAAGTATCCATTTGAGGACAGTTTCTCCATGTCACCCGTTCAGATAATGAAAGCACTGAAAGGTCCTCCCTTTAGTTTAGGAGATGGGTACTTATCCTTCCAATGTTGTAAAATCAGTCCTTCTGCTGTCAATTAACTTACCCTATTTGTTAATTTCCATTCAGTGCTTAAATAATTTAAAAGAGTGTTTGAAGATTGTTCCAGTGCCAAGTTCATCTCCCTGCAAAAGCAAGCAACTACCAAACATTGCTGAAGTTTAAGTTTTAAAAAGCAGTCACTGCATTGCACTGCTAGCAATTGGATGAATTGGGCAATCCCTTACAAAAGAGACAACAGAAGCAAGCAAACTTTTTGCCGAATGAAGCACGGCCTATGGTCCATAGATGCAACCAGAAGGTGTGAAACTGAAGCGGCATTTTGTGGGGGTGCCTGCAGCCCTTTCTCTTATTCCTAAATGTGCCCGTGGAGTCAAAAAGCTTGAGAGCCCCTGCTCCAGTGCATTCTAGTGATGCCAGCGAAACTCAGAAGGAGGCCACATGCAAGTCAAATCTGCAATGCTTGTTGTGTTTGCCTATCTCCTGAATTTGAACCACTATTCAATGAACTTCACGATTCAGCTAGACTGATCTTATGACTCGGTTGATTCATAAATTCAGTTTATGATCATCGAAACTTCCTGGACTGCCCATGCAATGCAGCCCGGCATGGCGACGCTAGGAATCACCTGCTGGGCTGAAACAGCCACACTATACTGTACAAGCATCACAGTTTGTCCAAGGGTGCAATCCCTCGCTTCGCTTCTCTTTGCTTTGTTCGCCATTTTCCGAAGGGCACAGTCTATGGCTGGTGGGGAACGCTGGGAGTTGGTGGACTTCTTTCTGTCTTAACATGCATGGTATTGTCCCCTAGAGCAGCCACATGCATTAGACTATTTCAATTCATGCTTGTAGCATGTACAGCTGTCTGCAGATTATGTTTCAGCCTGGCTGATAATGGCCATGGGACCACAGCAAGGATGTGTCACATAAGTGGTCACATGAGGCTAACCAGAAATGGGGAGGAAATTCACTACGTGGAGACATGCTTGGAGCATGTGCAAGGCCTTTCAGAGAAAATGAGGTCAGGAGGCCCGGGGAGCTGGCTTGTGGGCAAGGAGGAGATAGTCGTGTCTGCTGTAGGTCACATAGCCAACCTGAGAAAATGGAAAACTTTCATCCAGGATGAGGCAGAGGACTTTGGAAGCTGGCGAGCAAACGGCCCTTTTTCTTGGCGCTTGCTTGCTCATCACTAGTTAGCACCAGCTCTCTGGCAACAGGCAAGACGTGTTGGCGCCAGGATTTGGGAGACCCTTGGGCAATACAACCAGAATGGCCTTCCTAGTGAGTGACGCGTTCGTCCCTCTGCCATTACCAGCTGCGCTTGGGCGCCATCCTCTTTCTCTCCGTTGCCTCCATTTGCCAAATGGGCCGGCAGGAAGCACCTCCCGCTGCTCCTTCCTTCCCAACTGCCAAAGCCTGGATCAGGGTGAAGAGGGTGCAATGGGGAAGAGGAGCAAGCCCAGAGGTAGCTCATCAGCGGGCCCTTGGGGAGTGTGGGCCTGGAGCCAATGCTGGACCAGGGCTGCCCTTAATGCCAGATGCTGCTGGCAGGAACTGAAGACGAGGAGGGGGACTTCGCAAAGGACAGGGTGTCTAGTGTCACATATTCTTTTCCCGTTTTCAACATCCATGTGTGTGTGTGTGGGGGGGGGGCACTTTATCCAGTTTTAGCAGAGCAAATACCCATTCTTAAAACCCTTTCCTTGAAGCTGCTGGCTTTTTTCTTTAATCCTCCTCTCGAATCAAAGACATTCGGATGCCTGCCGCTTTCTGGGTAACAGCAACAGCTGGCGTTGATCTCGAGAGCATATGCTTCACATGCAAAGGCCGTGGGTTCAGTCCATGATATCCCTCTGCAGGGCTGGAAAGACCCTACCATGAAGCCCCAGACAGCTGCTGCCGGTCTGTGTTGACAATACTGAGCAAGGCAGGTTCTTGGCTTGACTCAGTTCAAGGCAATTATCCCCAGCAAGGCTGGAAGAAAAACACAAACTTTCCCATTGGCTAAGTAGCTACAATAAAGGCCATTCATATTCACTCCATGAAGTGCAGGAATACATGGAGAGCTGCTAAGCATGGAGCCCCACAAGGCTCTGTTTTGGGAGCAGGGTTTTTATACCTTGGCCATAGATGGAGTTCATGTGATCAGCCAGGTGGAAAGTTTGCTGAGGCTGCCAGCTTATGTGAGTTTCAGAGCAAAGAGCCTCGAAAGAAACTCTGGGCAGCATAACGGCAAATCTGGTTCAAGCTAAGCAAGTGCAGAGAGCCATACTGGGACCAAAGCACACACACACAGCCTACCAAGAATCCTCCACTGGAGTAAGAACTGATGGTGATTGGTCTTGAAAGAGCCATTGAGGCTGTAAGTGGAGATATCCCAATGAAAACATCAACCCAATATGCTATGACAAAGGTAGATTCCATGCTGGGGATCTTTAGGAAACACATTGGCCAACGCTGTGCTGCAACCATAAATTGAAATAGTGTACACATTTCTAGTTGTCTTATTTCAGAAATTCTATTTTATCGCTGCTGAAGGGAGAAAAGGGTGATTAAGTAATCAAGGGGCTGCAGCAACTCCCCTTTGAGGAAACCTGCCAACATTTGTGCTGACAAAAGTGGGGAATAAGCACGGGCATGATAGAAATATTTAAGAGTATGAGGGGTGTGTGAATCAGCAAACCTTGGGCTCTACCTACCTACAGATACAAGCAAATTACTGGAGAGCTTGAAGAGGAAGGCTTCCTGCATGCATCTGGCTGGCCACTGTGTGAACAGAGTCCTGGGCTGGGGAGGCCTTCGGGCTGATCCAGCAGATCTTTATCATGTGCATGGAGGACAGTTTGATGCCTGCATAGACACAAGTCCTGCACTCTTAGCATCCCCCAGCAAGTCACACTGGCTGGGGAACAGTGCAATTTCTAGGATTTTTCCATGCATCCATGCATAGGATTGAGCCATAGTGTGAAGCAGAGCATGGGCACCAGGGGTCCTGTTATACACTGTGCCCCCAAAGGGTGTAACAGCCCCATGTATGTTCACCATTGGGTGTCAGTAGTCTTCAATTCTGTGGTTTCCTAAGTAGTAACTGACTCCTGGCAATAATCCCTTGTTCTCTTGGCCCCATCTATATTCCACCATTTCTGGTTATGACCAGCGTTTCAAAAAAAAGAGGCTTGCCAGGCCAGTCTTAATGAGAACCATTATCTACTCATTGAACCATAAGACAGGCAGCTTTGCCACTGGATCTATATGCTATAGGACAGCTTCCAAATAGCCTGAAGTGCCTGATCCTGCCTAATCTTGGAAGCTAAGCAGGGCCAGACCTAGTTAGAATCTGGATGGGAAACTTCAGTTCTGCACTGAGCAGGGGGTTGGACCTGATGGCTTTCTAGACCGCTTCCAAACCATGAGTCTATGATTCTACAACCAATGCTGGCTCTGGCAAGGGTGTGCCAGTGAAAATATAGACATCCCTTGGGCAAAATGGAGCTGTAATTGGGCTCACAGACTCACATCAACAATATGAAGCTTTGGTTTAAACATAACTGGTGCGGGTCGTTCAGAACCCCATGTAATTTAATTTAGTACAGAGAAATGGGCACAGAGCTTTGTATGTACGGTTAGGATACAGTTTTACATTCCATGGTCGAAAGCAGGCCCTGATCCCAGTTCCTTTTAGGGAGGAATGAAAGATGCACTATACATTCATTGCAATCAGTCCAAGAACTGATCCTGCGTCCAGAACACACTGTTCAGTCCCTATGGAGCTGCCTTCGGGTTGTCTGTTGTATGTTTCTTTGAATTCTCCCCCCAGGATGCTGCTCTTGCTTGCTAGTCTGATTTGGGATGCTGTTACTTTAATTTCCCATCCAACCAGCCACAGGGTGGCGTTTCTCAGGATGCATTTCCTTCATATGCTGAGCAAGAAAGGGAAATAAATCATGTGTGCATTTTTTTAAAAAAATCCACTAGGAGTCATAACAGGTGGACTGGTTGGTTATATTAGAATTAAACCCAAAACTGGAATTTTGCCACCAAATTCCACAGACCTTGCACCCACAAAATATAAACATGTTCTGGAAACAAAATGTTCTTTGCAAGCAAAGATAAGCGTCCAGAAGTTCTGAATACCAAAAAGAAATGTTTGCATTGCTTCCAAAGAAAGACCAATCTCAGCATAACTAGGGAACTTGCTGAGGAAAATAGTAAGAGCTAGTGAAATATTAGCGATGAGGGTGTTAGGTTAGGGCCAGAGAGACCTGGGTTCAAATCCCAGTTGTGAAGATCACTAGCTTAGTTTGGGCCAGTCACTATAAGGCCAACCTACTCAAAGCGTGAGGATATATTATATTATATTATATTAACATATTTGTATGCCACCCCTTTGCAAACAAGCCTCGGGGCGGCTCACAACAAGGCAAAAACAATCTAAAAACAATAAATGGTGTTGCAGGACACATGTATAAGCAATTTGGAGGTTAAAACAATTAAAAACTAGTAACAGTCCCTTAATCCAATTTGAATCTTTTTGGTCATGAAAGCACAGCTTTCAAGGAATTTTACGTGTTTTATTTATTATTTTATATTTATATCCCACCTTTTTTCCTGCCAAGCAACTGAAGGTGGCTTACATTCTCCTCCTCCTCTTTATTGTATCCTTATGACTCTTCTGGGGCCAAAAAATAACTCAGAAACATTTTCTACATAAAATAACCACAATATATTGAAATTACTTATTGATGTACATAAACCCTAAATTATTGCCCTTCACCTGTCTGGGTCTCATGCAAAAGGAGGACCCTGCAGTGGCTCTGGGGCGCAGACACCTTTCTCCTCTGCAGTAGCAAAGCCTTTCTCCTTACCCCCTACAAGCACAGCCCTAGCTAGCCATGCTGAGAGTTGTGGGTCTTCCTTCTATCTAAGCATGCCCAAGATTGCACCCTAAGACATGCAGGGCACCTGGGCCTGATCCTGTCTCACCAACTGAGCGTTCACTCTTTATGTAACATTTGCGCTTGCTCTGGCTGCACTGGTGTTTGCCAATGTTTCTCTAGACCTCTTGTGCTGGAGGGAGCGTTTGCAGGGGCTTGTTTTCAGAGAAGCATGTGTCATCTCAACCTGTTTACATGAGAAGGAGTACGTCTTAAGCGTACTGTCTTAATTTGCATTCCTCTTCAATGAAAGAAGAAAGAACACATCTCAAGATGCCAGAAAGTATTTCTTTTTTTAGCATTATTTCCGAGCAACTGGAGCAGTGTTAGCTGCTTGTGGTTCTTAAGCTGCAATGGGCAACCTGTTTCAGTCCAGGGACTTCCCACAGGACCAAGTCAGAAAGCCAGATGATGTCAAGGGAGTGGGACCACCTGTTTCCCTTCAATGCCGCTGCCCTGCTCACTCTCTTCTCAGTTTAGGAAGACAGCCATGCCTCCCTCTGCGAAGAGAAAGGGACGGGGGGCATGAGTGGCATGCAAAGGAAGGAGGAGCGGTAGCGGTTTGCTTGACTGGCATGTGCAAGCTGAAGCACAGCCTCTCAGAGGGAACACCCATGCTGATTCTTCCCTGTGAGATTCCCCTGGACAGATCAGGGGTGGGCAGACACAGAGGCTACCCGACTCTCTGCAGATTGAATTGGGAACCTCTGAAGACCAAATTAGGTCCTGCAGGCCAGAGTTTCTTCATTCCTGCTTTGGAGAACTAAGTGTGACACAAAAGGCAATAGCCATTTAGAATCCTGTCCAGAATTAGCTGCATCTCTCTTGCAGAAGGCAAAATGGGTGGCTGAGTGAAAAGTCCTTGCAAAAAAGGCCATCTGATAAGGAGATTAGCACTGATGCAGGATCTGACCCACTTTTGACTTCCCCATTGGCAGATCAGCCTCACACTATGCTCCTGGGCTTTATCAGTGTGGCTTCAAAAGAAGCTAAACTGGTGTACTAAACAACACCACCGAGAAAACACTGTTTAGATGGCATTACAGGATAGGCTGGGTCTGCTGTATTTATCAGCTAGCATAAAGCAGAGAGGTCTTTAATTAGGGGATGCTGCCTCATCATTGCCCTATAAAACAGCTAACTGAAATGTTCTTTAGTTCCTGTTTTTTTTAATAGGGCAGCAATATCATAAAAGTAATTAAAACGCTTGCCACATCTGCCTAGTTCCAATAAAGACCCACTTTTGAGCTCAATTGAATCACCCTGTTTACGAGCAGAGGAAACAAGCTGAGAAAAGCTGATGCACACATTTTAATACTGCCTACAACTCCTTAAAAGGATGATGATAGGTTTAAGTACTGTGCCTCTTCTGGCCTGAAGTTTTGCTTTCAAACACAGGCTGCAGTGACTTCCTTGGCTTTCACTGATTTCCTCCTTCATGGGCTTAGCTTAAATTTCCTTAAAATGGAGACAGTAGAGCCCTTAAGACAGACTAGGAGTAAATGCAGAAGGATGGGGAGAGGGGGGAGCAAATCAATTAGAAACCAAATTTCCCTAAGTCCTTTCTGAAATGATATTGACAAACTAAGCAAGACTACAGTGAAACCATGAAATAATGTTGCCTCTGTGGGTCAAAAGTACCAATGAATTGAAATATGACACCTGTAATCAAAAGATTAAACAGATCTGCTGTATTTGCAAGGCATGATGTGAACATTCCTGATGGGTTTGAAATATGGTGAACTTCTAATGGAGCATCTCAAGTATTTATAAATACTTGAGGAGAACAGGCACCAAAAGCAAGCCCTCTGAGGATCAAGGACTTGAACAATCACCTGGCCAGATAGAGGTTGAACTCTTCAGTGCATTACCTACCTGGAGAAGCTGCCACTCATTGGCATACAATCTCATGCCATGAGAAGGAGAGGAAGAGGTTGTAGCATTTTGAACCCAATCCAATTCCATGTGTGTCCATACTGAAGGACGGATCAGCCATGAGATAGATGCCAAGAAAAATGACATGAAATTCTGTGAAATCCATCTGATTTACTTTGCTGATTCGCTTTATGCTTTCCAGGCAGCAAGCCCCTTTGAACACAGGAGGGTTTGATTCTGATTAATTTCCACAGGACCACATGGTCAACTCTTCCTCTGATGAAATGGTTTGCACCTGGGTCCAGGAGGTTGTCAGCACCTCGCTAAGAAAGGGAGTGATCCCAGGCTCTCTGAAGGAAGCTGTGATAAGACCATGCCTTTGAAAACCACACCTGAGCCCAAGGGCCATTGTAAATTGCAAACTGGTTGCCAACATCCCATTTTTGGGCAAGGTACTTGAGCAGGTGGTGGCCAAGCAAGTCCAGGCACTCTTGGATGAAACAGATTATCTAGATCAGTGATGGCAAACCTTTTAGAGACCAAGTGCCCAAACTGCAACCCAAAACCCACTTATTTATCACAAAATGCCAACACTACAATAAAACCTGAAAACTGCAGTTTTAGTTTAGAAAAAGAAACAACTCACAGCCAGTCCAACCAAATGTCTGTCTGTCTGTCTGTCTGTCTATATTTATATCTCCTTGGCAACAGACTGACCGGCCGTGCGAAAGCTCTGACGAGTTGAGGCTAATGAGTCATGGCTCATGATGTCACTGCCTGGCGCTGCTACTCCTTTCCGAGCATGCGCATGGCCCTTATGTGCACTATTATACGATGCTTGGCTGTTGGGGCAATGCTGGCGCGACTTGGCTCGCATGCCGAGAGGGTTCTGTGTGCCCACTGTGGCAAGGGTGCCATAGGTTCACCATCACTGCCCTAACCCTACCCTGGTGCACTCCCCTAGTCCAGGGGTCAGCAACCCACGGCTCCAGAGCCGCATGTGGCTCTTCAATGCCTCTGCTGCGGCTCCATCGCTCACATCATAGCCACCGCCAATTCGCGGCCTGTGCCAGCACAGCGCTTGGATAAATCAAAGAAAAATTTCTGAAAAAAACCAAATGTTTAATGATACTTGGGTAGATTCATTTGCTTTTACTGCTGACAAACTTATGGGGTTTGCTGTTTAATGCATGTAGCCCTTTAGCACTGACTTTGACTCTTCAGGAAGCTGTTCTCCTATTCAAAATATATAAAAGGAGTCCTACTAGTTTATAATGTAAGATTAAAAATAACAGTTTTTAGTGACTGAACAAGAGCTGCAGCTAAATCATAATGAAGATATACATAGCATTAAGGTAAAAAATGATATATGCAGCGTTATCTTCATTTTAGATGTCAAAAGGGTTTTGCGGCTCCCAGTGTTTTGTGTGGGAAATGGGTCCAAATGGCTCTTTGAGTGTTAAAGGTTGCCGACCCCTGCCCTAGACCTAATACAGGGCTAAAGTTCCAGTGAAAATAGGACGATTTTGAAAAACCCTTCCTTGAGTAGCTTTTTCTGCAGAGCTCATCATTTCTGCCCATTCTAAACACATTCCATCAAAATCATGCCAGGAACCTCATTTTTCTAACTCTGTGGGCACACAGCTCCACATCTTGTTTTCATGTAACCCAGATGAGGCTCTTCCCATTCTGAATCATTGGATTCAATTTAAGGTGCTCGTGTTAACATACAAAGCCCTAAAGAGCTTGGGACCAGGATACCTGAAGGACCACCTAGTCCCACGTGTACCTACCTGATCCATAGGATCAGATGAGGAGGCCCTCCTGAAAGAGCCATCCTTCAAGGAGGTAAAGCGGATTGCAACTAGAAGAGGGGCCTTCTCAGTAGTTGTGATCCATTCATGGAATGGCCTTCTGAAAGTAGTTCATCTTGCACCATGTTTACAATTTTTTTGGTGCCAGCTGACGTGTCTTCTTCTCCAGACGTTTTAACAACTGATTTTATATTAGGATCTATTTATGCTGTTAATATATTTTAACTTAGTGATATCTGACTCCTCAGTTATATTGTATGTTGTTCGTATGTGTTTTAAAATTTGATGTTGTTTTGTGTGAAAGGTTGTAATACACTTAGAGACTCTTCAGACTAGTTATACCAAAATATAAGTTGAATAAGTAAATAAATAAACTACCTGCAAGATAGCTAAGGCCTATGAAGCTGAGTTTTCCTCTGAACAACAGAGAAGTCAGTCTTTCTGGCAAGTTCTTTGGATTCCCCTCAAATGATGTTCTTGCCATTCTTCTCTATTCATTCCTATCCAGTCCCAATAGCATGGATTGTCCTAACAATGTAAAGATGCATACCTTCTTCCAGTTTCCTCCATTGTGTCTACAGATGTGACATAGGAAGATCCATTACTGTTTCCACCTTGTATGATTCTGAAAGCAATTAGTGAAGTATACCCTTCCCATTCCAAAGGATGGTCCCACTTCACCACCAAATTGAACAAAATTGCCCTAAACTCCAAGAGAGAGTTCACTGGAAATAAGTGTGAAACTAATTTTACAAAAGATACATTATGCTCCACAAAAGGTGGCTTTAAATTAAATTTATTAAATTATTTAACACTGAACTGCAGTATCATTTAATCAGGAAAGATACTTCCAACATTCTCTGAGGGATTCAAACCCTTCTGGAATCATAAGCTTCGGGAGAAAAGTCTCTCTTATCCTGTCACCCATGAGGAACAGTCTGAATTTACGTGACAAATCAGCCCCGGGTCAGGACCCCAGACATCCCCATGGGCCATGACCCAGGCAACCCAGTCTACTCAACCACTTCTGAACAATGGATGCAATGGCCCAGGCCATTGGGGGTTGTCATTCCCAGTAGAGCCCTGGAAGCTGGGCACTTGCAGTCATGGCTAAGGCACGTTGGCTGTGCATACAAGGTGTGGTGGCAGTGTATGGGGGCTCATCCAGTAATCTAACTCACCCTGAATTCTCCCCCAATGGATGAAACAAACGGCTCCAGACCTAACATGAAACAATTCAGACCCTTTAACCAGCAATAAGCACACTTCACCGGTGGAATAGAAACTAATTTTAATCCCAACACTGTCATTAAAAAAATTGGGGGTGGGGACTGATTCCTGCAGTTTTCCCAGATATGGCAGAAATATATGATATGCCTCGGTTAGAAATTTTGCACGACCGAAGAGTTCATTACGTAGATGGATGCCGCGTTTCGGGCTATTAGCTCTACAGGTTTCGCATTTATAAGAAGCAGGATTTTGAGGCATGTAATGGCACAGCATTTTGGTTTTTCCTTTTTGCGACTCACCTTGACTAACTGGACACTCCTGTGCTCCTTTAAAACACATAGCTCCATTTTGTACTATGGCAGCCCCACGTCTTCATTCTTTTAATCTCAGTGTTGGGATCTTCCAAGCACTGATCTGATGTCCCAGTGCAGGCAAGCACCTCTGAGCTGGGGCCTGTTCCTGAAATGCCTGGACCACCACCCTTCCCTGCCTCTTCGACATTCACCCCACGTGCAGCCCCCCTGAGAAGAGCTATCATTCCGAACACTCGTTTTCTAACTGAGGAAAGAATGGGGGAAAGTGCTATACAATGTCTGTTCTGCCAGTGGGGAATAACACAACATTTGCTACTTCTCTCGATAAACGGGCACACGCTGTCTCACTCTGCCGTCTTCTCCCCATTCCTTCTAGGCTCAGTTTTGCCAGGAGAGGTCATTTGTCCTGTTGTCCTATACCTGCTGGGAACTAATTCCCACATACTGGAGGAAAGATGCCTACAGTCTTGGGATACTGGACAGGGGGCTGGCACACACAGATCCCCTTCACAGAAGGAGGATAGACTTTCAACCACATGTCCAGAAAAACCAAATGTTTGGTTCCACTCCACTGTTTTTAGTACTTAAACTGCAAACAATACTGTAGGGTATTCCTCCTCATGCCACAATATCCCCCAAAATGACACAACAGTGGGATGAGAAAGCAACATTGTTATCAGCTCCCTCCATATGTAAGGATGGTTCTCTTGGGCAACCTAAACTCTTCTGCTGGACAGGGAGACTTGAACTAGTCTATTTGTCTCATCTTCATGTTAACAGAAAGGGAAAAGGTGGCAAACAGCTAACAATCCTTCATTCAACTGCCTCCTGCTCCATACGCTGTCACCTGAGCTGGTTGTAACTTAAATAGAAAAGTAAACAGCCACCACTGTATCTCGTGGACTGAGAAGGCAAAAGTGGTAACTGTAGCAACATGCCAGGGAGGGATCACCTGACCCCCATGGGAATGTTTGTGGGAAGGCCCACCATCGGCACTGGCACTGGCCCCACACAAGGCGCATTTTTGCAGCTCCTGATGAAGCTTCTGTTTCTAAGCGTCCCAGTGTGAAGCCAAGGAACTAATGGACTGTCCAAATGAAGTCGCCTCTGCAGAGGACAGTGTCCATCTGCCTCCAATGGCAGTCATGGCCATCCAACCTCTTCCCAGACTATCTCTTCTCTTAACTGGCGGTGCATCTAAGAAGAACTCATTTCCACCCGGGCCTGCATGTCATTCAAGCAAAGTTGCAGGGCCCCTGCACCAGTAGGAAGGGACAGCTATGTGGGAGATGCTACCAGCCACAACACATTCTGGTTGGTCCAGCAGCCGGCTGAAGGAGGTGGGTGGTCTGCAGTCCTTATTCCATCAGAAGTAAGTAAGGTTCTTGATGAGTCCCAGTTCAAGCATCTTTTTTATTGCTAAAGCCTCTTGTGAAACATTGTGCCCTGAAGACTGTAAAAGAAGACAACAGAAAACCCATTAGGCCATTCAACATGTTGGCTCTTGAGCTCTAAATAGAACCTAAAAGAGATGGAGCTATCCATAAGGCTTTTTATTTAGACGGTATTTTAATTGTTAATATTATTTTTAATTTATGATTAATTTAATTGGTTTATTTATTCTTGTAAGTTTTTATATTCAACCTGGAGATGGGCCAGTTTTTAATTATTGTATATGTTTTTAATATTGTATTTGTTTTGTATTGTGAGCCGCCCCGAGGCTGTTGCAAGGGGCGGCATATATTTAAATAAATAAATAAATAAATAAATAAATTGTATTATAGAACTGGAAGGGATCCTGGAGGTTATCCAGTCCAATCTTCTGCTCAGTGAAAGATCTACACTATACGATGAAGCTACAGCATCTGTCAGATGACTGTCCAGTCTCTGATAAATGACTCCCACTCCCAAGACAGTCAGTTTCATGGCTAAACAACCCCTATAGGACAGAATGCAGCAGCTCAGCAGCCCACTGGAACACCTAGGAGTGCTCCCATGACACCTGTCTTGAAAGAACTTACTAAGCTGTACACAAGTATTACTGATGAAATCAATCAATACATGAAAATCATGCTCAGTTGAATGTTCTTCTCTAACTCTATGGCCATCATTGGATAATCATATCCTGGCTTAATAAGTTGAAATATAAACAAACCTTTTGCCTGTGGACGCAGCTCACTTACTCCTCCTTTGAATGAACGGGAAATCTATGGTTAATTGGAACCACCCTATCTTATTTGAAAACTATTAAACAAACCAGGATGACTTCAATTAACCATAAATTTCCAAGTACATCTAAATCAATAAACTATGGTTAATAGCTTTGGAACAAGCTAGGTTATTTAACCATGATTCAAAGTCTGTTATGATCATGGTTTGTTTATTTGCATTCTTTTCAGGTCATCCTTTTTCCTAATGTGGCTTATTTCAATCAAATAAAGAGAGAGACAGAAGAGACAGGCCATGCCATCAGGCTAAGTGAAAACAAGACACACATGGGAAGGGATACCTGCTAAACATAGTGAGGGATATGCAGCACTGGGAAATTCATTCTGTTTGAGCTTAGAGGACTTTTGACACATTCCCAAACTTATGGCCAAAAGCAGGCTGAATTGGGGGACCAGGAGCTGGCATCTCTCAAACCGCTTAAACTGTTTCAAGTGCAAACTTGGAGCTGAGAACTGCATATTCCTAGTGCAAGTTCTGAAATCTGACAGGTTAGATTCAAATCATTTTGTGACATTTCACATGGAATGTACAGAAGCATCCTCCTCTCGTTGCTTATGCATACACGCCACCTTGAATTTTCTGGCAGCTAATTTCAGAAACTTCCCTGACCAAAAAAAGAAAAGCAAAAGCAAAAGAAAAAGATGGTCACAATCACAACCTACTTCAAAAACAAAAGGCCTCTGTGCTGGCGTGAGGCCCATCAGAATGAGACGGTGCCAGTGCAGAACTGACGGGATGGAATCCATGCACCCAAATTGAAAAAATCCACCAATTTCTGACATATCCCTAAGTATAGCCTCCCTGTTTGGATGAGATGGGATGACATACTCCAAAGTCTTCTTAAGAGACAGGTGCTAAGGCAAAAGCTTATTAAACTCAGTTTATTAAGCCAAGGTATGATAATCCAAACTCTTCTTTGAAAAAGCAGCTTTGCTTATTCTCCTGATAAGGGAGGAAGTGATTACTCACAGCCATCGACTTCACTGTAATTTGCTCATAGTAATGTATGGTCTGCTTCTTGTTGGCAGAATCAGGGTATCCAAAGCCTGCAATGTGTACCATGTCACAAAAGTGCAATGCTAAAGTGATGGCAACTAATCCTGTAGTTGGTTTCTAGAGGAAGACAGAACAAGTGTCAGTTTACAGCTTTCCTAGGGTGGTCCTGCTTTGTTCAGCATTTGGAGAAAATAATGAGGTTAGGTCCACACAGCCTAAGATTTTAATTATTGCCTTCTTGAGTTCTGAAAGGAAGATCTAGAGTTTGCAGAATCTCCCAGCCAAAACTTTACACTTTTATCTAAACTTGTATAGGATTGCACCCTAAGTGTCTCAGAAACTTAGGCCCGGATGTGGCAAAATCTCATGTCACTGTTTTCCTACAGGAAATAAGAGTAACACTGGGGAAAACAGAATACACACACACACTCTTACACTTGCCATGATTTAAGAAAGTCTGCGTGCATTCTTTGCCTTGCATTTGAGAAGAAAATCTGGAGCCTTCCAAAATTTCCAGAAATCATTGGCAAGTCTCAGCAGAAAAGATATTTGGTTTCCTTCCTTTTCCTTCATATGGGTCTCCGCCCTGACTTCCACCCATGAGCTCTTAACGTAAACTGAACTCTAGCAATATGATTCTAATTAAAGACAGGTTTATTGGCTTTCAGGAAATAACAATTATCCCTCCTTTCTGGAAGGAACATCACGAGAAAGTTGTGAGGTAGGTTAGGTCTACCAAGAAAGATGGTGACTGACACAGCCTCATGGTCAGTAGAAATCTGTGAGCTTTGTGGTTTATCCCCCACATTCCAGTCATTCCACCGCACTGGCTTTTCTGTGTCATGAGAAGACAAGTCTACGCAACCCATCATAAGTGTTTGAATTAAGTCTGCTGGCCTGACTTCTCAGGCATGAAAGACATTTGAGCCATTTCACTCAAGCCCCACTTTATCTTTGGAAGATTTTTTTCAACCAGGAAATGCCCTGTCTCAAGTCTTAAGTCACAGTCCTAAGGACTATGGATTCACTCTAAAAGTAAAACAAAGGGACTTAATAACTGGATGCACAAGTATTTGGTTTGCACAGCGTTACTGCAGAACTTTGGAAAAGAGTTGCTTCATAAACCGTAGCTAAGAGAGTTTTGCAACTTTGGCAAGCAGCCTCACAAAGATGAGAACAGGAACTTTTTCAAGGAAGTGGTACCTCAGAGACTCACAACTTGGCAAACATGGGCAGAGCTGAAACCTGTCCAGTCCAGAATTTAGGAGCTGGAGAACAAAAGGAAGACAAATGTTCTGAAAGGAGATGAACTAAGTCCTAGTTCTCTCTGGAGTGGTAAGCTCTGTCTGGTTTGAGGCAGGATATAATTGCTCATATTTTGTGAGCAAAAATGAAATTATGCATCTTCAGCACGCGCACACACACACACACTGCCTTAAGCCAAGCTACCTCCTACCTCTTCCACTGACTAAGATATAAAGGAAGAGGCCTGGAGATTGCCTGTGCCACATGTGCTGTTGCTAAAGACACTCAGGTGATTAATCATGGAAATGATTACAATTTGATTGCCCAAAGACTAAGCCCAACTTCATTTGACAACTAAAAGAGAACAAAACTATTTGCTTTCTTTCGGAATAAGCTTTCAATCTCATATGCAAACCTTTGCCCCTTCCTTGCTTTTGCTTTTTCACTTGCTTGCTCCTATTACCTGTTTTAACCTCCCCAGCTGCTTTACAGGAAGGTGAAGCAGTTTAGCAGCGGTGATTTCCATAAAATAGGGGTTAAGAATCCTCACTTGTTCAGGTTTTGCATCCCAGATTAAGGGAGGCTGTTTCCAGAAGCCCTTTCGAAGCTGGAAAGAGGAGAAAAACAGGGGGTCGGCCATGTGCTCTTTACTCATAAGGACCATAATGAAGCATGATAAACAAGCTGGATTAAATGAGGAGAAAGTGAGAAAACTGAAACTGAAAATGCCAAATCAGCGGGCGTTCTGACGGACTGCATTTTAGCTGAGCCTCACTTTCTCTCCCTCGTTCTCTGTCTTTGCATGTGCCTGGGGAGGGCAGTGCCCCTAAGAGAGTGCCAAGCATTCTTTCTCCCCTGAAACTACTATTATAGTCACCCATACTCCCACTCTGCAGGATTTGTTATTGCTATTCTTATTCTAGAAGTGGGAGAGAGAACTACTTGTTCATAGCTCTCGCGTCGACCATGGCAAAAATGCATCTCCATTATTGGCCCCCCCGATCCAAGACCAACACGATGACTAGGCTAACAAAACACAATAAACCATGGTGGTTCGTCATGTCTGCATTTGAATCCAGCTAGTGTGGTTTGTGAATGGTTAACCCAGTCAGTGCTTAACAGAGCCATGTTTTCGTATCATGCGGCCATGTTCCTCAGAAGGAAGAGCTTGTGGAGCAGAGGACTTCATTTTCTCACGCACTGGAACCCTGGAGCTCCCCTCACCCCTCCCTCTACAAGCTAAGCACTAGCAAGAGGGTATTGCCATATTTGCTTTTCCTGATACTTCACCCCATCCCCAAAACTTACCCTCTTCTTGTCATGAAGAATTGTCTCTACCCACTGGAAATCCATGGGTTTGAATGCCACCAATACCAGCAGTGTGTTGGGGTCATTTTCGGTTTTGGGGTTGAAGTGTGCTGACTCAGGGTAGAAGAGACGCATAGTGGTCTTAGAGCCCACGTCTTTTTCGTAACCATGGACTGGTGCATTGTTCAATCTGGCAAGCAGGAAGAGAGAATTATACAATCAAGCCAGAGCTTTATAGACACACCTCACCATTTTGGACATGCATGTGGTAGGCATGTCATGAGAGGAGCCGGCTGGAGCCATGGGTCTGACTAGATGGCCCAGGAGACCCCTACTGACTTGCTCTGTTTCTATGTTTCTATTTTATGGTGATGTCACTCAGAATCAGAGATTCACCGACTGACAGTGACAAATGTTATCATAGAGCAGTAGAGCAGACTTTGTACCCTCCAGATGTTTCAAACCCCTATAAATCTCCTTGTACTGACTATGCTGGCTGAGGCTAATGAAAGTTGTTGTTGAAAACTGTCACCAGGTTTTCTGACCATGCACTACAGGACAGGTAGTCTTCGCTACCCTTCTTTGTGAATTACCTCTAGACATTCTCTCAATGGAAGCTTAGAACAACTTATAGTCAAACAGAGGAGTTAGTCTCTTTCTTGGTTCTTCAAGCAAGAGGAAAGCCATCATGTGGGCACAAGCCTAGGTCTTTCTCCAAGTCTTATTACTTGTTACACTAACAACTGGAATGTGATTTAAAATGGCATCACAGTCTCTCCATTCTGTAACATAATAGGAATATAGACCAGAAGCCAACTTGACCAATATTGTCCACACTGACTGACAGATGCCGTCCAGGATTTCAAGCAGGGCATGGAGATACTTGGAGCAGGACTCCACCATGAAAAGGAGATCCTCTGCCTGCTGAGCAATGGACCTTCCCTTGAACTATGGTCTTCTCTATAAATAATAAAACACATGCCATGGATCCTAATAGTATTCCATTGTGCATCTCTTTCTCCTCTGCTCGTCAATTACTGCCACAGGCATGGGCAAAAAAGAAAAAACGCACAGCATAATGGTCTCAGGATACAAGCACATCATATGAAGGTGGAAGATTTTGTATGAAGATTGCAGGCAACCCCTTATTTCTCACATGACTTCCAAGCTGCCGTGACCTCACATTTCAGAGCGGAGACAAACACCTCAAGGAAACTTTTTAATGCAGCTATTTCAGTAATTAGCTATGCACTTTTACAGTCCTAATACTGAACTACAGTTAACGGATTACAAGGTAGTTCCTTCCCAAGAACTGGTTCATAGGCTTCAAACTTCCAAGTCCCAAAGAATTCACTGCTCCAGATGAAGTAGGACGCCTTCAACATCACCAACTCTGTTGCTTCCACAAAATCCCTAGGGACTCACAGCCTGAACTCTGCCCCTTCTACTCATTCAGGCAATCCTTCCAACAGTGGTTCCCATATTCCAGATTCCACAGTACTTTCCCTCCAGAAGGAGGAACTGCCAATGGACTCTAGAGTTGTCCACAGCAAAGAGGCCAAGTCACAAAGCTCCAGCCCTTCCAACAAGCTGCAGGGCTTCCTATTCCGGAGGGCTGAAAGCTGGGCCACAGTCTGCAATGCCCTGGGACACACACACTGTGATGTCTTGGGACGCACAAAGTCCACAGCAGGTCACACTTTAGCTTTAGAGGAGTGACCCTAACGATGTACAATCCTGGAGGCAAACGTGGCTCTCAGGCAGTTGCTGTGGCTTTCCAAACGCCCTTGCCCATCCCACTTTAGTTGACAGCCCACCAAAGGAGACCCCCTTCTGCTGCCCTGCTCCAATGGATGGCCTTCATGGTCAAGCAGCAGGGGCCTTCATCAAGGTCAGGTCTCCCAGCAGCAGGAGATAGGCTCCCCCCATCCCAGCTTGTCAACCAGTGAAAGGCGTAGCAGAACCTCTGCCTTCCTGTGATGGGGCCTTATTCTACAGCTCCTTCCTCTGACTAAGACACAGTTTCATAGGCTGAACCTGCCTGGAAGTGCTCCCCTAAGAGAGCCATGTGCAAAGAAATCCACTTCATACAAGAGAATCAGTTACTCTGCAAGTTAAAACACCAAACTTCTGCATCCCCGTACCTGATCACAATATCATATTTATTAATTGTTTGTCCCATAGAACTATTTCTGAGCCGGTGTCCATTCCCTACTACGGCACATCTCCGGCATTTCAACCTGCAAAAGAGGGAAAACTCAAGTTACACACACACAACGAGCTGAGAGCCAGTGTGGCATGGCAGTTAGTGTTAGACTTGAGTCTTGGTCCCCACTCAGCTACGACACTCAGAGGGTGACTTTGGAGCAAGCACTGACTCTCAGCTTAACCTCACAGGACTGTTGTGAAGATCAAAATGGGAGGAGGCTCATACAGGCCCCCTTAGGTTACCTTGGAGGAAATACGGTGGAATATACATAAACTAAATAAAATAACCCCAAAAACTATAATGATCTGATAATCTGTTTTGGATAGGAAAAGCTACTTAAAGTTTCTCATTTGGCAATGTTATCTACACAGATAACTAGTTCCTTTCCTCAGATAAGCACTGCTCCAGTTGGGGTTGGCTGGCTATGCCTCTGACCAAGGGTCAGACCCAGTGCAGGGAGCATGCTTTGCATGCAGGAGGCCTCCGGTTCCTCTTCGTCAGCTCCCACGAACAGGAGCCAGATAGCGGTGGTGCGGTGAAGTAGCTTTCTCTGTCTGAGATTTTGGAAACCTGCATCCAGTTGGACTAGACAATACTGGACTATTTTTTAATTTAGTATATTTGTGTTCCACCTTCTTCTGGCAAGGAACCCAAGGCAGCAAAGACAGACATTCTCTCCACTGGATCCTCACAACAACCCTGTGAGATAGGTGATGTGGCAAGTCAGTGACTGGCCCCTACTCACCCACTGAGCTCTGTGGTTGAGTGGGGATTAGATCCCAGATTCCCTGAACCCCAGTCCAACACTTAAACCATTACACCACTGTTTCTGGCACCAAAATGGGGATTTGATGTACAAAAAAATTGCTCCTCCAAGCTTTTTGCATTATGTTTTGAAAAAAGGATCACCGTTTGTGGCATGCACACAGGTAAAAATGTTATGCAAGTGGGTAGGGGCAGAAACACACACAAACAAAACCTGAAACAGATGCCAAGATAAGCAAATAAACTCCCAAAGGATGTGAAGTCTGCTACTTCCAGTACTCTTAAACATTTTTTTCCAGCTTCATAGCCTTTTGGGAGTCCCCAGCCTTTCGGACCTGTGGACACATTTGGGAATTTCAGGAACTGCTGTGGGCACCACTACAAAATGTCCCCCACATGGAAGATGTGGCAAGCAGCATAAGTGGGGGCTAGCAAGTCAAAGTGACCTAAAAAGGGCAGGGAAGGAGAGAAGTGAGGCTTGAAGGAGGAACTGAAAAGGCAAGAGAGCGATGAGGAGAGAGAGAGAGAGCTTGGAGGATATGAAAAACAGTGCATTATAGAAGTAGGAGGGCTAGGATAGCAAAGGGCGAGAGAAGAAAAAGAGCAACGCTATAGGTGGTGAGAAAGAAGACTATCAAAGCATTTATTAAATATTTTTAAGGGGCAGGGAGGGAAAGCTTCATGGGCACCATCGCAGGGGCCACAAGCACCACACTGGGGAGCCCTGGGCTAGAGAGAGGCATGCTACCTTCATGCTTGCTTGCCCGCAAACCCCTGCAGCACTTTGGTGTTAGAGTTCAGAAAAGCAGCAATGTTGAAGGACTTGCCACCAACTGGCTGCCTTCAGCACTAACAGTGGGCAGCTTCTGAGACCTTCCTCTGCTTCGAAGGACACCAATGACTAACCAAGGGCTAACCAAAATCTAAAATATTGTGGGGTAGAGTGCTCCTGCTCAGTATTCCAGGCAGCCAGCCATGCCCTCTTTCAACATGCACCATTTAATTCTTTGCACAAAAGTTTTCTGCTCAGCAAGCTGAAAGGTCAGGCTGTTTTCTACAGCCACTGAGCATGTTTAATCCTCAGTGGATTTTGTGTTAGAGCTCAGGGAATTCTCTCTTCAATAGCATACAGGTGGAGCAAAACGTGCTCTTCCTACATTTTGTAAATTGTCAGGTGCCTTTTGTTCCATCACCCATTCACTAGCAAAATTGGGTTTTGCAGAAATGCATTTGTATACCTTTGCACAAATTCAGAGTTGTGCAAATTCGCAATCTCAAAATTGCAAAAATCCCTGCTCCCTCCACAATGCATACTTTCATGCTTTAGCCTATGGAGAAAATATGCATTTTTATATGACTAAATTTAAGCCAATGTGCATAAGTCTGCACATGACTCAGCGAAAGCTGATCCAATGCAGAATCTGTGGATGAGGGTCTTAAAATCTGAACTACTTTTAGTCCAGTGAGATTTATCCAACTCTTTTGAACTCCAAAATGAATAACCACCAAAGTGAACAATTTCCTGGGTGGTGGTGCTGAAATTACATCAGTAACAGCGCTCAAAATCTGAACCTCAGAAAGGATAAAGATGACTTAGACTTGACCAGTTCAGAACTGTTACCTCAAGATGCATGGCAGCCTTCAAGAGTCCCTGGCACACATGGTCCTTTGAAGTGAAATTACTGGGGATGAAGTCTGGGACCTTCTGCACTCATGAGTTTCACCACAATGTTATTGCCCATGTGCCAACTCTTAGTTTTCTGTATTACAGCCGTGCTGTACCCTCGTCCAACCAGCCCCTCTGATTGCTGGTGGTCAGATTCTCTGGATCCTTTTGCTGCTACATGTATGCTTGAGTGCCTACATCTATCCGGCAAGCACCACCTGATCATGAATTCATCCTGAAGAACAAGAGTAGGAAACGTGATGGTCCATGTTCTCCAGCTTCTAATTCCATAAGAAGGAGACAACCAGGCCAACATCGCTGGACCGATCCCCTTCCAAATGTTCCCAGGTTGAGAGCAGCACAGGCAACATCTACAAATCTTACATCTTAAGGAGGAAAGCTGCATGTGAACCTGGTATTACCTTTGTAAACTCTCAGGAAGAGAGTAACTTGTGATTGCCAGGACTCGAAGGAGAATTTCCTCTGCAAAGGAACAAAGGCAGTCAGTCAAGCAGGCTGGTCCCCATTAGCTCAGTTCAGACAATTCCAAATGTTACAATGCTAAAGCATGAGAAACGTTTAATCAGATCAGGCTGAAGGGCCCTCTGGTCCAGTTTTGTTGCCTGCAATAGACTTTATCTTGTATCTTTTATTTAATTTTGCTTGAATTTACTAAGATTGTTTTAAATGGTTTAATCTATTATTTAATGTTATGGCTATTTTTATTATTGATTTTATGTTTACTGTTGTTTTTACATTGTATAGTGTCTAAATGTATTTTTCATATTATGTATTATGTACCGCTTTAATTGTTGCTGAAATAAGTGTTCGCTGCCTAGAGAGCCTTATGATACCCCCCAGAGGTTCTTGTGCTACACCTCCTGGTACTCCGAAGCATTGGCCATGCTTGCTGGGGCCAATAAAGGCTGGAGTTCAGAACAGAACATTTGGTTATGGAAGGCTGCAGTGAAGAAAGAGTGGAGGGAGTGATGGGACTCGGTTTTAGAGGCCTCTTCAGACACTGTGATTAGGCACAGACACAGTGAACAAGGAAACAGCCTGCAGATCCAATATGGCCCACACTAGACAGAGCATAGAAACATAGAAACAGAGCGAGTCAGAAGGGGTCTCCCGGGCCATCTAGTCTGACCTCCGGCACCAGCCAGCTCTGCTCATGACATGCCCACCATGTAGACGTCCAGCCTATCCTTGAACACCCTCACTAATGGGGCCTCAACGACCTCTCGTGGAGGTGATTTAATGACTTGTCAGGAAATAAATTAGAAATTTAGATCATGTAATTCTGATTTGAATAGAAATTCTGTACACACAAATACATACAGCAGGTGCTTCTCTGTTGTGGCACCTCATTGTGGAACAGTTTTTGTGCAAAGCCCTGGCTTCTGGACATTCACAAATTTGATAGCAGGCCAAAACACAGGTTCTATCATGCAAAAAGCAATAAAGTTTCTAAACTGGTTGGACAAATGAAGTGAGGTTGGTGACTACTATGTGGAAGGGCCTTCTCAGTTGTGGCACCCTGATTATGGAATATCCTCCCCAGCAAGACTTGCCTGATGCCTGTATAGTGGTATTTTCAGTGCCAGTGGAAAATCTTGTTGGTAAGTTTTTAAAGAAATCTTAATATTGACACTGGCTTTTCTTTGGTTTTATTCTATAGTTTTTAAACTTGTGGTTTAAACTTTTACATGTAAATGTTTTATAGTGCATTTTGTCATGTTCTATCATGTGGCATTAATTACTGGCAGCTTTAGCAATTGGATTTTATGGAAATGTAATAACTAAAGAGCTTTCAACTACATATAGTCATGCATACAAATCAGGACCTTTTGTGTGCTTTTTCTTTTCTCTAATTTCACAAAACATTTGACAGGTCTCCTGGTCAATGATTCAAATACTGAACAATCTTGCCAGTCCCACCATCTTTCAAAAATCTGCCTGAATTTTTCCTTCTAATTTTTAAAACACTTCCATTCTTAAGTAAAATAGAATCAATATTTCATATTCAAAAACTGCTCTTGTATGGGGGAGAGAAAAACCAATTGACAGATCAGATTCTCTATCAAATGATAAGCATCTTAGTGGGGTTTTACCATGAAAGTCAGTCCACACTTTCTGGAATGGATGGATGGGGACAGTATTTCTGCTGAATCTGAACAGGGGAGAAGATAACTTTCCTCATGTGGTGTGTTTTCTACTCAACATCCAAATGCATCTTAGAATCCGAAAGCTAGTAATTAGCTGAATTCTCACTAATGTTTCTTAATCTTACTTGTTCTTACTCTGCATACAGCAAAAAACATCTTTGCCAAGCCTAAGCTGCCCTGGTTTCTTTAAATACTTTTGATTTGCCTTGCTCAGTAGAATTTTCTTTCAATATCTTGCTTTATGAAATTCCCACCCATCTTGAACTCTCTTTTTCTTGAGTATAACCACCCATGGGATCGCGCACAGTTTAAGAAAGTTAATGTCCTCACTTTTTCTTCCATCTTCTGGAAGACAACAACGTCAGTGAGGCATGTCAGACCTTTATATTAGACCTTTCATTCTTAACAAGTTGTCTGAAAAAAACTGGGATTTAACAAATTTAAAAACATGTTCACAACTATTGTATTTCACCAATAATCTATTAAAGTAGTCAAAGTTCTGCTGTAAAATAGAGAACAAAACTCACACTTGGTACTACTTTTGCCCTGGCATGTATTAGTGGATTAGAAAATTAAAGGCTGTATTAGATCAATCCATAAAAGGAAGCAGATAAGGCTCCATTAGTTAATAGCCTGAACCATACTGTACCAAAATGATGCTTCTTTCTTGAACAAGGTAAAAAGGGAAAGATGCATGAACTGTTCCAATTTTGCATTTAATGCCCTTGAATTACAACTATTTTGGAGATTTTCTTGTTAAATTCCCTGGAAAAATAAGAAGCATTGTTCTGAATCTGACTGGCTACTGGTAACAGAAACAATGGCTTAGCCAGTCACTCCCACTGGGGAAGACAAACAGAATTTGTATTATTTGTGTTATTAAAACTGGTTAACTTCCAACTAATAGCAATTATTGATTATGAAAAACCCATTAATACAAGGCTGAACACATGCCCAGCAGATATGTGTCAATTTATGTGTTTGCCTACTGGAGCAAACACAATCAGGTTAAAATTATGTCAAGGTTAACTGGTGCAGTCAAACAGCTGAAATTATTAATCAATATGATGGAATCCTTATGGAACAATTGGGCTTTATGCCTGCTAAGAATAATAACCATTGCTGTGTGATAGGAGGCATCCTGAATGTCTAATCTCTAGGACCGATGCATTTGCTGTTGGTGTATTTTGTGAATTCTGCTGTTGAACTAAATCCTTTGTGTAGAAGGGACAGGGGATCTGATGTTGCCTCATGTTGCAGTTATAATCTTGTGCATTCTTGATATATTAAGATAACCCTGAAAAAGCCCTTAAAAACAACAGCAACCATATCCCTATTTTATGATGGTTTTCTTTAATGATTTAACTGCTCTGGTGGTGTGTTTGTGAATTATTTTTAAAAGTTGCTGAAATCAACTGAATTGGATATAGGACAAGTGAGAAAAAAAGAGGCACAGAGTGGGAGAAGCAATCAAAGCTTTTCATGTAGGCTGCTTAAATAAAAAGTAACTTATCCATCAAAGCGCTCCAGAAACTGATGAAGGATCAGATCAAATCCATACAATAAAAAGGAGCATATAAATGTCTACACTATTTCGAACTTCTATCAAGGCTAGACATTTGCACTCTTTAAAGCACACACACATATCCCAAGCGCAACCAAACAACAAGACGACGACGACGTAGAAGACGACAACGATGTAGAAGAAGAAGACGACGACGATGAAGAAGACGAAGACAATGATGTCGAAGAGGAGGAGGAGGAAGAAAGCTCACAGCTACAGTTCTGTGACTCATTCTGTTATTCTTTTGCCTGTGGTCGTTCCGTACATTTTCCAGTCCTCATTTGGATAGATGCTAAGCAAGCCACAATTTGCCCACGTTGGCTCTTTGCCACTGGGACTCCGCGGTTGGGGTAAGTGGCATGGATAGGATAAACAGCCAGCACTACCTAATTTGGTAAATGTATTCTCAAATATCTGAGCACATGGATGCAGTTCTCATGTGGAAACTATACAATTAGGGGCCAGAGCACTGTGGCCACCTGAAAAACATACAAGATGCTCAGGGCTCCTCAGAGTGAGAAGTGAGGTTTAATCGAAAACAAAATGCACACCAAGCTCACTTTTGTATGACATAAGGTATTTATCATGTTACAAAATAATCCAAAGGAGAGCTAATAAAACAAAGTGAAAATTCTCCAACAACACTGAAACCAAGAAAAGGGAGAAGGAAAGGGGAGAACATACGAACAAAGAAGAAGGGAGAAGCTGCATGTGAAAGAAGAAACAGCCGGCTGCTCACCCGTTCCCTTAGTGCCATATGGAAGCTCATAGACCGAGGGGGTCTTTACCCAGAAGTAATCCTTTAGTTGTAAAAAGAGTGGATGATCCCTGGTGTAACTGCAAGGAAGGCAGAGGAGACAATAATTTAAATCTGGCATTCTAGATGTTCACAGATCACAGCCAGCTTCTGATCTACCCTGCCTTCCCTTTTTGGGAAAGCAGTACTCTTTTGACCACCCCATTCTGGCTGTCCCCAAGCCCAGGGCAACTGAATAGAAAGGATCCACAAAGGTCGCATTCCCTCAGCCTCAGATAACCCAGATACTTACTTTGCTATGAGCTGTGCAGCTTTCCTTTCCACATCTCCCAGAGGACAAGTCATCTTGTCATTTTGAAAATGGAAAGCAAAACTGTAAGACAAATGGCAAAGAGGGAGGGAAAGTGTGGTTGTTGTTGATTCCTAACCCATGTTGCCACACTCTAGTGTTTTATCTTCAGCAGTGGCCAAGTCAGGCAGCCCTGGAAACTCTGAGCAGATGCTCAGTAGAAGGACATCCTGAGCATCAGAGCAGAGATATTTGCCTCCTTCTAATGTTTTCTGGCAGAAGAGGGATTGTTTTGCTTTCTTTTTCTTTGAATTGCTCTCCAGGGTTTCAGGCAGGAATTTTTCCTCCCTTGTATGGAGATGCTGGAGAGCAGAACTGGGACCTCATGCAGGACAAGCATCTGACAGCCTCTCCCCTAAGTAATTTTTAGCTATGTTTTCTTTACTGTTGTAAATTAGCCCAGAATGGTCACTGGAGGACTTAGAGAAAGACATACATCAATTGAATCTATTGCTCTTTGGGTGACACAGAGATCCAGAACTGTGACATGGAAGGAACTCATATCTCCCAGTGGAAAACCCACACAATGACTAGAGAGTCAGAAGCCCCGCTGTTATTAGCTATTTGGGAAAATTTGTTCCAAAGACATATTCAAACCATCAAGCGTAATCTAAATAAACTGATTAAAGAGCTCGCTCAGGATTTAGACAGATGGGCATCCTTAAAGCGGAGCTTATGGGGCAAGGTTCAGCTTCAAGATGAATACTGTACCTTATATTGCTTTTCTCATACATTCCTCTATATCTGGAAAATACTTTAAAAATCTTAATTCTCTCTGTAATAATTGTTCAGGGCTCTCCATCCATCACAATTATCTTTGAAAACCATGCAACTTCCAATTAAAAATGGTAGGCTTGGTTTTCTGGATCTTGCTTCATAGCACTGGGATAAATTTTGCTCTTTTCTGATTAGATCAAGTTTTCCACTAAGGTCAGTTTCAGAATCGTCTTGTCTAGGCAATCTTTCCCTTCAGGGAAGGCACTGGGCTCTTAGCATACTCAAATGGGCTCCCCCCACAGTTTCTACCATTGGAAATGGGTGCTACATGTCAGGCCAAGTAGATTTCAATTCAGTTCTAATGCCAAATTGACATTGAGGGGACATCCATATTTAAACACTGGCTTTTCTTTTCATTTTTCCTATGCGCCTCCGCCGCCGCCTCCTCCTCCACCTCCTCCTCCTCCTCTGTATTACTAACACTAATACTAGTATTGTTATTTTGGTGGCACATGTTTGTCTTGGATCACCTGGTGGGTACTAGTCAGAGTTTTTGTCATTCTCTGTTTTGCATGCTAAATGGGATCTGCCAGCTACAGATAAAAGCAATCCTTGCAATTTCAGATTTTTTTTAGTAATGAGTTTAGGCTTTGTTGCTTTTACAGCATCAGAATCTCTGTCATTATTGCAAGCACTTGTTGAGACTTAGTCCTTTTTTCCATTTTCTTTTTTCCCTTTGTCAAAATAAAGATAAACAAACATTTTTTAAAAAATCATAAAACCATGGATTTCAAAGAACTGGAAGCAATAAAATCATCACCATTTATCCTGGGAAGTTTTGTGACTGGCGCTGAAAAGGTAACAAAGTAGGCATCAGGAAGGCCTTCCTATGGAGAAAAAGGGCCACCACCATTAAGGAGGTCGTGTCCCCTGTTATTACCTGCTTCTCTTCTGCTTATGAGTGTATAGCCATCACCACCTGATTCTTATGTGGCATCCAGAGGTCCAAAAGTTCCAAGCCACACACAGCATCAAACATAAGCACTTTGAACTTAGGAAGCAAGTAAGACATGTCCCCTCCTACAGATCCTGGTCAAAAGTTTTGGAGATGTATTTTGAATTAATTGGAATTTTGAGTTACTTGGAATTAAATAATGTCTACCTGATTCAGATAACAAAACAGCCTTAGAATCGGGAAAAATCAATGACCTTCTTGTGCCCACTTAATTTTCTTTTAAAGAAATACACTCACAGCTGCATGTACCTTTCTTCTCTGGATACTGTATACCACACCATGACAAAAAATATAGCCAGTAGCCCAAGTATTTTCCATCCTGAGGAAAGAGAGGAGAGGTTAAGCTATTCAGATGTATCTGGAAAAGAAAGAAATATACTGGAATGCAAATAGGCAGGGAACTATGTTCAGTATGAGTTAAGCCTTACTAGAACTCAGCTCTGGGGCCTCTTTAATAACAGCATTAATTTAATTCTTTTGCACATCTGGTGTAATGACTTAACTTACCTCTGACTGAGCAGGTACTGAATGGAAAAATCGTGTACCCCAGTGAAACTTACAAATATAGGAATAAGAGGACATGCATGTAAGTGTGTGTGTGTGTGTGTGTGTATGATTTACAGTAACACACAAATGAATGAACACTCCCATAAATTTCAATCTAATTGTTAAATTGTTGTTGTTAGTTGCTAAGTCGTGTCCGACCCATCGCGACCCCATGGACAACATTCCTCCAGGCCTTCTTGGCCTCCACCATCCCCCAGAGTCCACTTAAGCTCACGCCAACTGCTTCAGTGACTTCACGAAAGCAAGCAAGCAAACAAACCAACCCAGGCAGAATCATGGCGCAAGCCAGAGAATTTTGGGAATCAGCTGAATTCTTTCTGTCTAGGCACATCTAAGTCAAAACCCTCAGCATTATATTGGTGTCCTAAAGATCCTGGAGGTACATCATGTAGCTTCCAAGTTCATAATGCTTTAATTAAAGCTACCAGGCCATTGTTAAAATGCCTATAAGATTTTCTTTCTAAATAATCCAAGCATCCATCTAGTCCGGCACCTTGACCACAACCAATCAGATGTTTTCAGGAAGCTTCGCTCAGGGCCTGAAGACACCTCTCCTGCTCTCATCCACTCTCACAGAAACACTTCAGAATCAAACTAGCCTCAAAAGATAAATGTCCTTAATACTCAGCCCTGTGAAGTAAAATTTGCCACCACCAATTAATCCACTCAACTGTACATGACATAATGTTTGCACACAATGGATGTGTGACAGCAACTCTCTCTTCTCATTTGTTCCTCATTTGGTGGGAGAGGCAATGCCCTTTTCTAACAATGGAGAAATGTGAGTAAACTGCTGTGGACGTGGAAGGGTAGATGAACTCCATCCATGACACAAATGTGCCCTCCCATCTTTGTGGCACTACGGGGATTCAGCTCTGGCTGGAAAATGCTATTGATGGTTAACAGTAGGAACTGCTTTTATGGAGCGGCTGGAAGTTGCAGATGTGGATTCATTACACTGCGTGTACATTCCACCTTTTTTCCTCTTGCAACCCAAAAGGCAGCTCACAGGGTTCTCCTACACAGTAATTTTTATCCTCGCAACACATCCGCCTGTAAAGTAGATTAGGCTGAGAGTGAATGGCCCAAAGTCACCCAGTGAGTTAGTTTCATGGTCCAGAGGGGACCAGAACTAACCCATATTCCTCATAAGAAAGATTTCTGCTGTTACAAAAAGCACCTGAAATGACCATTTCAACCCAGGAAAATAGTTTAAATTGTACCCTTCTAAAAAGTAACTTATGTTGGTTATTTCCAGAATCCCAGGGTTCCCTTGCCCAAGCTTAGGTGATATTCTCCCATTGGCTAAATAAATAAATAGTGTAGCCCCAATGCATATGCATCAGAAAATAATGGGAACCTTCATTAAAAAAAAAAAGTCAGCATGTTTTCCTTGAGATTTTATAATCCACCCCCCTTTCCATGTGTTTGCATCCACCTCATGCAAATGCACAATGAAATGCTATGCTTAATTACTCGGCAGGAAATTCCAGAGTGATTCTGTGGGACTTACTTATTAGTAACTGTATTAATCCAATGCTTTTGCATCTTGTCCTCCAGGCAGCACATGGCTCCCTATTTTCAGATCATTAGGAAGATAAAAATGGGTAGGGAAGAAGAACATTGGCTGGACTTACGAGACTTGTTGATCATTTTTATCAGCAGGTGAAGACCCATCCGGTGGCTTTTGCTCTCATGGCGACTGCTGTTGGTTGCCTAGAAAAGAAAGGAGGTGCTATTGCAGGCAAAACCTGGGTTGGAACACATCAGGACTGCTTCTTCACTTGCAACAGGTAGGTTACAAGGGAACAAATGGACAGCAGCAGTCCATTGCAGATGCCAAGAAAAATCTCTGAATGTACAAAACGGGACCATGTTCAAAGGGGCCTATTTTAAAAGTTGTATCAACCTGAAACAGTGTTTTGTTTTGTTTTGTTTATTTAAAACTTCTATATGCCGTCCCTTATGCATGGCATCTTGGGATGGCTCACAATCAGTACACTCAATACATTAAAAACAATCTAAACAATAAATAACTTATAACCAATAAAATGCGACTGTTGCATTAAAATACTAATTTTTAAAAAAAATAATGGTTCAGTAAAAAGGTTTTGACCTGGTGCTGAAAAGAGTATAAACTCGGTGCCAGGCAAGCCTCTCTGGGGAGCGGTTTCCACAATCCAATACCAATAACAAAAAAGCAAGCTAAAATAATGCAGTAGTTTCCCAGGGCTTCAGGTGTTCTGCCGCTGCTGCTGCTGCTTGTTCTTATCCTACATCAGTACTACGGATGGGACAGATTCTTCTTATTTCCATTTGTAATGCAGAATCAAAAGCAGCAGCACATTTCATTTAAAAGAAAAAAGTTAATCACTGTGATTTCAATGACTCCTAGATGTGTTTAGCTTTTTTCTGAATTGTGCCTTAGTTAAGGATAAAAATAAATATGCATTCCATCAACATTCATGTAAAATCAGATAGACATTGATGCAGGGTTCATTGAAATTTGTGTCAATTGAACTAGGAATTTAGCTTATCAAGAACTGAATGATCAAATAGACACCCAGTCTTTAAATAACTTATTTCAGTTACACTTGAATCAAAACATTATTAATTTCTATTCTGTTTTATTTGTATAGCCCTTTATTTATCGAACCGTAGATTTGCACAATCTTATAAAGATCCTGTTTTTGTGTCTGTATCACTGCTGGGTAAACATATTGCACAGCACTATGGACAATGCACATTTTATTCCATGTGCTTCAGTTATCAAAGCCCGAGGATGTGGACAAAGTGCTTTGTCCAGTCTGCCCCCCACCTGTGTGTTCAACCCTTGCCAGTCATGGCTTGTTACAAGAATCTAAGGAAGGGCTTTGTACTTGGGTCTGTAAACACTTCCTTGAGGCAGGGAGTGGTGCCAGCCTCTCCAGAAGAGGTTATAATGAAGCCACTCCTAACAAAAGTTTGACCTGAA
Source organism: Varanus salvator macromaculatus (assembly GCA_023646645.1). NCBI lineage: Eukaryota > Metazoa > Chordata > Lepidosauria > Squamata > Varanidae > Varanus > Varanus salvator. The sequence goes on from JAIXND010000621.1 coordinate 11,647,264, forward strand.
CCCAAAGAATGTCAACAAGAATAGGCCAGTGGCCAACATTCCCTTTCTGGGCACAGTGCTTGAGCAGGTGGGGGCTGAACAGCTTCAGACACTCTTGAATTAAATGAACAATCTAGATCCATTTCAACCAGACTTCAGGATTCACCTGAATCTCACAGTGGCTTTCGATATCATCAACCATATTATCCTTCTGGATAGGTGGCTGGGTTAGGAGTACTGCAGTGGTTCCACTCTTACTTGACCAGTCAATTCCAGAAGAGGGTGCTGGGGTATTACTGAATGCCATTCTGCGCCACGGCAGTTATACCCTGGGATACCACAGGTACGAAAGGCCGTGATCTATGTACATGGGAAGGATCCAACTTCCTTGAGTCATCTGACTCAGGAGAAGGACTCCAGTCTCTCCGGATACCTCTGTGTGTGTGTGTGTGTGTGTATGTGTGTGTAGGGATATCTTTGTCATCTCCCTGCTTTAATGGATGCTTTGAGTCTGCTCAACTCTCCCAATCTAACACCTCAGAGCAAAATTGAAACAACACTTTGCTTTCTCAACAAGCATTTCACTACTTCTGTACAACATGGCTCAGAAAACATAAAAGGAAATTTCCCTAACCATATTCCGTACTTTCAAACTAGCTTTTTTTGATTGCATCTAAAGACCAAACTGCACATGATGTATAAAAGGAGATCAGAAATTTGCCCAGACAGTGCTCTGAGCTGGTTTGCACTGGTAATGGGTAAGTTCTCCCACTGCTCAAGCTATATTGGTCTATGTCCAAACAATCAGACTGAGTGGAACCAAATTTGGATCAAGTCCTCCTAAACCTACCATCAGTCAAGGCATGCATCTTCACCTTCATCCACCAGTGCCTCCAAACTCCTTCCCCCTTAACAGTGGTGCTCAGAAAGCAAGATGGCAGAAGGAAACAGGGCACCCCTTGCACAACAAGTTGTTTGGGGCACCCGGCATTTAAAATCTCACCAGAGGATTTCAGCTGTCAGAATGTGAACATCATAATCCCCTGAAAATCACAGTGATATGTTTGGAAATGCAAGAGGCAACAGGAAGCAGGTACAAGAACATAAAGAAGAGCCATGCTGGATCGGACCAAGGTCTATCTAGAGCAGCATTCTATGCACACAGTGGTAGACCAGTTGCCCACAGAAAACCCACACGCACGTTCCCCAGCAAGTGAGTGCACAGGCACGGTCTTTCGAAATGGGAAGTAACATACAGCCACCAGAACTTAACCATTTCCCCATCTTTCCACATCATCACCTCCTCTGAAACAGTTAATGCAGTCAGTCAGTCAGTCAGTCATTCATTCATTCATTCATTCATTCATTCATTCGATTTATGAAATGCCTCATAAAGGAAATTCCTATTGGTGTTTCTTTCAATTTAAATATGCAATAATAATATAAATAACACTGCAACAAAATCCATTATATAAAATGCAACTGTTTCTCTGCCCTTCCATTCCTCACTGCCCCCTGTCAGAAGCAGCTCTTCATATAAAACAGGCCACAGAATGCCTGTTACATCCACATTTGCGAAATCATGTGGTTTAGTGCTCAGTACTTAGTCATGCACATCTTGACCTGAGCACAGAGTCAGGAACTAGGACGGTTCTGGTGCTGCTGTGATCATCTTAAACAGCCTTTCCTTGTTTTGAGGGGAGAGGTGCCAAAGCAAGTCATGCTTTCTTAGGAAACTGAAAACCACGTCCTCGAATCCCCTCCCTTCCTTTCGGGCTGTTAATGGGTGAAATCAAAAGCGAACAAAATGGAACTGCGAATAGCTCAACAGGTACATAAGCAATTAAGTTTTAGTCCTTCCCCAAATGAACTTCAGGTGTCAAGGTCAACGTTTTAAGTCTTACCATTTAGGAAAACAGCTCAGATCAGCAGGTATTTTCATTTTAAAAGGTACATCCTGCTCTATCACAAAGACACAGATTTATCACTATCATCATTCAATGAACTTCCTAGATAGATATAAAAGAACAATATGTTTTTAAAAAGTCACAAGAACTATGACAAAGCTAATATCCAAGTTAAAAACACTACTCTGAAAAGCCTGGGATCTTTAAAAGATTTTAATCCTGAAAAGAGGAAAACTTGGAGCCAAGCTTTCAAAATTGTTATATAAAATATACCGTATTTTTCGCTCTATAAGACGCACCTGACCATAAGATGCACCTAGTTTTTAGAGGAGGAAAACAAGAAAAAAATATTCTGAATCAAATGGTTTACTAAACTATTTAATAAACTATAACAGAATACAGTAATACCGTATTTCAACCTTGTAAAGTGAAGAGCAGTCAACAGTGGCATTCAGAACAGTCTCCAAGTTTTCTCTTATGCATGGAATGTTCTCTACCAGCTTGGGCTAGTGCTCCAGCAATAGCCTTTCCTGGATGGAATAATTTGGTCAAAGCTGTTTAAGAGGAAGTGAACCCCAAGAGTGGATTACTGCAATTCAGTTTAAGAGGGACTGTTGTTAAGGTTGATCTGGAAACTGCAGCTGAGGGAACTACACAGGCTGCTTTTGCTACTGAGCCAGGTTTAAATTTAGTCATTGGTGTATAAGACCCCAAACAACTTGGAACCAGGATATTTGAGAGCTTCTGCCTTATCTCTGAGGTCATAGCAATTTAATTGTCAGAAGCACAAAACTTGGTTCCTGCTCCCTCCCTCTGAGATTTTGACAGACACACCAGCTCCTCAACTACAGCCCTCGGTAGGCTCGTTCTTCTCGTCACCCACCACCTTGGGAGAAGCCTCCCGCGTGTCGCACCCCACAAGTCCACAGCTGCCCCCTTCTTCTTGCAGGAGACCCCAATGCAGCAACACCCCCCTCCGCCTCCCTTCCAACCGCAGCGATTTCATTTACACTTACCAGAAAGAAGCAGATGCCTCTGGAGCAACTCCCTCCCCCTCCACTTCAGTTTCTTTCCTTTCTAATCGCAGATTTGCATGGCAAAATACATTGACTTAATCCCCTGGGGGTTTTTTTGCATCAGTTGAGGGTTTGAATCTTTCTTTCCTTTAAAGTTTAAACTTCTTTGGAGTTTAAAAAAAATAAAATCCAAGTTCCGGAAAAAATGCAGGAGGGAAGGAGGATTGATTTCCTTGGTGGGCTTTGGAGCCACTGAGCAATGGAGGGGGAAAGGACAAGGAAAAAGACCAACCCAAGGAAAAAGACCAACCCCGCCGCCTCCGCGGGGTGTGTGGGCAGTGGCTGCGCGCGGGTGGCAGCAGGGGGGGGCGGCAGCAGCAGGTCCTCCCGGTGGGGGTGATCAGTTCCCGGGCGGTGGGGATGGGCAGTGCCCGGAGTGGGGGCGGAGCAGGGTGCACCGAGAGCGTGCTGGCCTGGTGGTGCCACGTAGTGCAGGCGGGTCAGCAGCGTCCCGGGCGTCGGGCACACACACATTCGCTCTATAAGACGCACAGACATTTCCCCTTACTTTTGAGGGAGAAAAAGTGCGTCTTATAGAGCGAAAAATATAGTATATTGTAAAGAGGAAAAATACATATTTATTTATTCATAGGCCAATGAATAACCTGAGAGGGCTCTGTTAAAAAATCTGCCATTGTTTCTCAAAACAGTGCTTACACGTGCTGGGAAAAGTATAATAACTGAAAAGGTGATAACCAACAACTGTTTTCTACAACAGAAGGAAAACGCTCTGTTCTCAAATAGCTATGCATTTACACAGAAGAAAAGCATTGCATGCTACCTTAATCTCTGGTCATTTGGCCAATTCTTTCTACAGCAGTTTTGGAAATGCCAGGGTCTTTTTTCATGGGTCAGGTTCTGGTCATGCTTGAGTCTAGTTTTCTAACCCTTACCAACATGGTGACATCCAGTTGAGTTCCATTAAAACAACTTTCCTTTCCTAGACTGCATGCCCAATAGCTGAACCTGAGCACGTTTCAGACTTAAGTGAGACTAACATCATTTAGATCTAATCCACAATCTATAAAGCACTGAGCCTATTTACACAAGAATTACCCCATCAAGAAGTTATGGAACATGTTAGGTGAACCACATTCATTTAAACAAATAGCGCCTTGCTATTTACACAGATCTTCAGACTGAGAGGACTAGTCATAACTTCTAACAATAGCTATTGTGAGTTGTTCGGTGTTGCAGTACTTATCTATTTGCTTATGTGCACTAAATCAGAATCTAAAAGCAAGACTTGTGCTGTTACCTTACTTCACCTGTGTACATCCCACCTTTCTGTGCGAGAACGCAAGGTGTGTCTCATGGGAGCCCCATCTGGTGTTCCTTTCATAAGCTAACCAAAGGCAAGCCTATGTAGCCGCAGCAAGGTGGCCGCACCACTTCCTTGGAGACCATGCCCTGGTCTGAAATAAGACGCATGTATTGGCACACCTATGCCTTCACAGCGTACCTACCAACTGCTTCCTAGGCTGGCATAATAATGCCTTAGGAAAAATGAACCTCTCACTCCACTAAAGTGAGGTCAATTTTGTAATTTGAAAAAATGAGGATTTTCTTGGTGGGAAACAAGCTGAAAAGATATACATTGAAAACAAAGGTCTTAACTCTTCATTTATCTCCAGCTTCCACACAAGCCATTTGTTGACAGGGGGAAGATAAATGTCAGCATCATCAACCATAGTAACTTCTATAATTTGCCCCCAAATATCAAAGCCATGCACTGCTTTGGAAAATTCCCATGGGATTCATGCTGCTTTTGCTAGTTGCAAAGTCATGTCTGACCCTTCATGACCCCATGGACAACACTCCTCCAGGCCCTCCTGTCCTCCACCATCTCCCAGAGTCCACTTAAGCTCACACCGACTGCTTCAGTGACTCCATCTAGCCACCTCATCCTCTGCCGTCCCCTTCTTCTTTTGCCATCTATTGTTCCCAGCATTAGGCTTTTCTTCAAGGAGTTCTTCCTTCTCATTAGGTGGCCAAAGTATTTGAGTTTCATCTTCAGGATCTGGCCTTCTAAAGAGCAGTCAGGGTTGCTCTCCTCTAGGAGTGACCAGTTTGATCATCTTGCAGTCCAAGGGACTTGCAGGAGTCTCCTCCAGCACCACAATTCAAAGGCCTCAGTTCTTCGGTGCTCAGCCTTCCTTATGGTCCAGCTTTCACAGCCATACATTGTAACTGGGAAAACCATAGCCTTCACTATATGAACTGGTGTTGGCAGGGTGATGTCTCTACTTTTTTAGGATGCTGTCTAGAATGGGATTCATATGTGCTTTTTATTTTACCATTTTTAGGTCTTTTAGGTTTGGTTGCTGCTAAAGGTCCCTTTTAACAACCACAACACACAGCAGCAACTTTTTCCTAAGCTGTTGAGCACTGAGCAGGCACCAGCACTGGGACACTCCAAGGGAGAAAGTCCTGGTTGAGTCCTTTAGGAAACTTGACAGATAGTTCAAACAGACGGAAAGGCTGCAATGAAGGGATAGGATAAAAATGGTGCAATGAATGGTACATTCCCTGCCTGCACTTCAGTCAACCTCCTTATGGAAAGGTGCAGCCTGAGATAGGTCTCCAAAATTCTAACACCTTCCCACAATTAGTGGCTGCCGTTTCTTTTCCTGCCTTCCTGCAATGAATGGTTGAAAATAAACAGGGCTAAAAGTTCTGACTGGAGGCCTGTAGCCTTTCCGCTGCCTTCCAAGGGAGATCCCATCCCTGCTGAAACCACCGGGGAAAAAGAAAAGCTTGCAGTCTCCAAGTCTGACACATCAGATGCGGACTGCCAAAGAAATACATGGCTGGAGGACAGGCAGTGCCAACAGTTTAAACAACGCAATGACAGAAGCATCTATGTTTTATAGTTCTGGGTGTAGCCAAACCAAAACCCACTAGACCAAGTCCCTTGCCAAACTCATTTGCAGAAAAGCAGGATGGAAAGAGAACGCAGTGGCTGCAGCATTGGCGGGGGTTCAGTCCTCCCCGCTTGCTCTTGCAGAAGCCGAGGGCAACTGCCTCGTGTGTTTCCTCTTAATCAACCAGAAAGCCCACAGCAGCAGGATGAAATCAATCCAGACAGCGGCATAAGCTGGGCAAAATGCTCCAGCGGCTGTGGTGCCTGAATACCAAGGAAGATTCCTGGCATGGTCCAGCAATCAGAGGGATATGCTGGAAATGCCACCCCCTTCCACTGCACCCTTATCCACTACCCTATGCAATTTACGGGGGTAAAGCTGCTCTGTTAGCTTCTATAGGGCAGCAGTGGGAGGTGTTTCGACAGGAACTAAGCTAGCAATTCAGCTTGAGCTCAAACTTTAGTCAACATGGAGAGAGATGTAATTGCTTAAAGTTCTTAGAAGTGAGCTCCTGAAGTTCTTTTCCAAGCTTGACTAGTAAGATCAAACTGGCATCTCTATTTTGCAGAGCTTCTACTTGAGACAACAGTGTAGGTATCCACACCAGAGATCCCTTTCAGAATTAGATCTCAGCAGTTTTGCAGCCATCAGGTCTGCACCAGGTTTCAGTTGAGGTTTCAGCCCTTGGAGCACCTTGGTGATCTCGGAGATCCTGCCTCTAAGGCAGCTAGCAGTTACCTTACTACCTGATGTTTGGCATTTGCTTTCAACTGAGCAAGTCATACGCCATGCTTGCCTCATACAGAGCTATCTCACAGTGCTGCCATACAGCTGCAATGCTACAGACGATGCTTGACGCCATCTCAGGTCGGGAACTTCTGGCTAGGGTGCAAGGAGGTGACTTGCTCATCATCACAGAAGGGTTGTCATGAATTGAAAGGAAGCTGGTGTGAACATTGCTTGCAGTCATTGTAGATGGGCTCTGGAAGGTTGCTTCCTGCTGCCCTAACTCTGAGAAGGTCTTTAAGACCACTATTTCCCATGCAGGTTTGGTGCTGGGGATACCAGAGTTTCCACGCAAGAAGGGTGGGCTGAGAAATGGGCTTAGCTGCTCATTCCCTGAGCTCAATCACAGGCATTGTGCAAGCCAGAAAAGTCCACAGCACCATCTCTTATCTACTTTTTATTAATAAGCAAACCTTTGGGAGTTGAAGTAAGATCAGCTACTGGAACTAGAAAGTGACTGAACTTAAGTGGGGACTGAGCAAACTCAAAACCCAGAGGTACTGTTGCACAATCGGGCAGCATATAAATGTTTTAAATACATGAAATAAAAACCTCCCCTGCAGAAAGAATAGGCTCCTAGTTGTCATGGAATGTAATTGCTCCGAATATGATGCCTGATTTACATCTGGGAGAATAGGATTATGAAAGACCTCAGGGTTGCTTAGTCTATTGCATTATTCCACTATCAAATCTATATAAAAATAATTATACCTGCTGCTTCAAATAATTCTTAATATTAGATCTGATTCTCCCCCTGACCCATGGTAATATAAATATGTGGTTTAGGGGCCTTTGGAGTCCTCACTATTTGGCAGGGAAATGGGAGGACACAGGTATCAAATGGCAAAGATCAAGAGGTCACTGGTGTAAGCTTCTGATTGCTTAGGATTATCAGGGGATTTTAAAAGCCTACACCTTAAGAACTAACATTTTTGCCTTGACATATATGCTTGAAAGATGTTACCAATTGGTTTACTCCTGGCATGTTCCTGAGAATAAATTCATTTTTCACCTCTTCCACTTTTTTGTCTCCAGTGGAGCTCATGGCATCCCGCTATACAAACGTTTGAGGCCTTCACAGGATAAATGGGATGGTCTCCCTGAGACTGGCACCACAGTCCGCATCACCAGCTTTTCCCTACTTCAGTTTAAAGAAGCAGTCTCAGAACCAAAGTATGCAGAACACAGAATTTGCGACTGGATGGCAACAGGAGCAAATGAATAAAGGGATGAAAAAAGTGGCAGACAGCTGGTGCTGTTTTATTTTTTAGTCCTATGAAGAGAATTTGGAAGACAAGCAGTCTGGAGCATGCTCTGCTAAAAACAGCGCAGCAGTCTCAAGAAAGAATGAACGGTAGGGTCCCTCTAGTCCATCTTTTGTGATTTGTTCCCACAGTGGCCAAGCAGCTGCCCTGGAGAAACACACAAGCAGGACATGCAGGCTTGCAGCATCTGCAGACCCATGTTCCCCACTGACTGGTACATAGAGGCATATTGCCTCTGATACTGGTGGAAGCATGCGGCCAACAGGACTAGTAGCCATCAAGAGCCTTCACCTCCATGCATTTGTCCAATCCCCTTTTAAAGCCTGCCAAATTGGTGGCCAGCACCTGTGGAGAAAGAATGTGAATTGCACTATGGTAAGATCACATTCTGATGCTCCACATGCGTTTCCTAAGTGAATGCACAGCTGGATAACTCTATCAGAAAACATAGTTGGATACCAGCTACCACCTCATATTTGAGGGTGTTCATAGCACAGCAGAAACATCATGAACAATAAAAAGGTTAATATTTAGGGGTAGGGGAGGAAGGACACATGCTTAATTCCTAAAAAGGAGCCGGTCTATACTCAGAGGTGTCCAGTACTCACAAACATAGAGACTACAGATTTGTTACTTAGGTAGGTTAGGTATGCTACTGGTCAAGCAAAGAGGCCTACAACCACATCAGTTTTGTTGTGCCTTGGGCTCTTCCTTTTTACTTGCGTGTGTCCCCATTGCATATCAATATCAGTTACATGGCTGGTTTTGCTAAAGTGGAGCTATAGCTTTCCATGAGTCATAGCATGACGTATCTCAATAGCTGTCATATCTCAATGAATCTCATCATATTGCTTCACCTAACACTGTTGAGATAAGCAAAAGGCTTCTATAGTCCAAGATTTTGGGCTACAGATGATGAAGGCAGCTTGTTTCCTCTTACATTGTTATCTTTGGATGAGGCTGACAGTCAAGGGTGGATTTCTGCCTGCAAGCAGAAAAATCTAACATTACAGATAAATGTGTTGCAAGCAGCAGAAGCTTGGGGCAAGCAGGAGCACCTGATCTTCTCAGGGAGTACTAGAAGAGGAAAAAACAACTGAGAAGCTTGGGAATAGCGCCACAAATTTGCCAGAAAGTGAACAGACAGGTCTGACAGGCAGGCCTCACATGCTCCCTCTTTTCTTTTGTTGTTTGGTCTTCTGAATAGAATTAATTTGTCATGTAATGTGGGAGATACTGCAATTCCAGTGACAGTCCCTCAGGATATGTAAAATCCATTCCATGAACTCCCCTTGCATCACTGTCATGCCTGTGAAGCATCTCTTTTATTTCTCTATTTAAAACTTCTGCATTCCATCTTACAACATACTTTTCAAATCAACATTTTAAAAACCCTATCAATTAACATTAATTGACAGCAGTATCACTTCAAGAGTAACTGGAATCCATGAAAAATGATACAGTTGGGGAAATAAAGGTGTTTTAAGCCAGTGCCTAAGAGAGATCTACTTTACTGGCAGGAGAGCTGATAAGGGGAGTGTGTTACACAGCTGAGATGTCACCACCAAAAAGGACACCCACCGCATCTTTAGTCAGGCACACAAAGTCAGGCTTTGGATACTGATCTTTAAATACACAGGCAGGTTAATTTGGGAATAACACGTCCTGTGCATTGAAGGCCCTCAAATGGCAGTCTGACCACTACACTGGCATCTCCTTCTTGGCTTGGCTGAAGGCTTAGACCCAGGAGTTCAGGCTGGACCACCTCCCTGAGCCAAGCAGACCTCATGGATGATTTCTCCCTTTTCGTGTCTTTTAACCACGGTTGCTCTTTGTCTGCACTCAGAGTTGAGTATACAAGTCGATCACATGAGGCTCCTATCAATCCTTTTGTTCACATACATTCCTTTTAAAATTGAATGTTAAGGACAAGGCCCTTCTCTGCTGAACAGATCGAGTTGTGGTCTTGGTTTCAACAAGAGAAAATGTCCACAATGAAATTTCAAAATGTGCAAAAACACACTTGTGCAAATCGCAATGCAACCAGTGGAGGTGAGGATCACACAGGCATGAGCAAAGTGGAAGCGGACTTGTAAGAACCTCTTCTGAAAGAGGGGACAGAAGGGGAGACCTGAGTTGTTCCCAGCTCCTTCAGCAAACTACATCATGGGACAATATGGGAGGTTTTCATCCCTATAGGAAATCATGCCATGTGTAGAAGCAGAACCTCGGGAAGAGGGTTGTCTCTTAAAACAAAACAAATCCAAATCAAACACGTACATTCAGACCTCCAGGATGGCAACCAACAGAGTTTGCGAACTGAAGCAGCTGATATCAGGGATCAAAGTCCCAGAATTCAAACAATTATCCACACACAGACTCTTCGAACACAAAGAACATGAAAGATTCACATATAGTAATTGCCTGCTTGTTCTAGCTGGAATTTAATAAGCAACAAGATGTTGATTAGCTTAACAAGCAGCAGCTGTGGACAGGGGTGAATGTATTCGCAAGTACAATTTGGTATTTATTTTTTCCATTGCATCAGACTCAATAGTTAAAATGCAAAAATAAAAGGTGAGACACAAGAACAACCCAACCTCTGTACCTGGCTTTAGGGTACCAATCTTGGATTTCTGTATATCCAAAATATCTTACACTTTTGCTATCAGTGAATCAGATTCCTAGCTCCACCATGGAAGCCCCATTTATTGACCCAAGTGCAGAAACAACTCTGGTTCTTGAAGCAAACATTTTCATTTCAATTATTTACTGGATGCCAGGTCCTGAAAACACTGCAGGCTACTGCTTAGACAGTACCTGCGCACACAAAGTACAACTCCCTGGCTTTTAGCTGTTAGCTTTTTCATTTTAGTTTTTTTAAACTACCTTCAAGTCAGACATGAGCCCTGCATTTAGGCAACACGTTATCTGGATACCTGGCTCTTCTTCAAGTTAATGAACTTGCCTTGTTTGTCCCAAATCTGGTAGCCATGTTTTTGGTCTGCCATTCTTTTGTTTTTAATCTTTATTAAACTTGCAACAATGTAGAATTCTGCACTGCTATCTCACCACAGAAGTGAGGTTTGCACAAGCTCCTGCTGCATATTGCAAAACCAATTTGAAAACATGCACCAATATTTGCCCCATCCAAGGATGACCGTGAAAAGGAGCATGGGGAGAGGAAATCAGAAGGGCCGACTGGCTGGACCCAAATTTCAGCCTGCTATTGCAAGTGAACAGCATTGCTTGCCCTTTTTCAAAGAGGTAAAGGATTTTTCAAACCAGAAACAGGAACTTCTGTGGTGTTGTGTCACACTGTTGGTTGGTGAACCATGCAAGCTTTGAATAGTTTTGGGCTGCTTCTTCTATACCTGGATGCATAGCATATTTTGAGCGCCATGTCACAAGTGCAAGCTGTGATCTTTCAAGCTGCTGGCCAACCTGGTTTATGATTTATTGTCTTGATATGCAGAATTCTAGATTGCACCTGTAATGGAATGCACAGGTGACTTTCTTTGCCATAGGCACACCAGTCAAACCAGATAAAGAAGCAGCAGCTGTCTACCCACCCAGGTAGGTAGACCCAGGATTCAGCCAGGATTCAGCCAGGTAGACCAGTCTCTTGACTAATCCATATGGTAGACAAGTCCTTAATTATCCAGACTTGCCAGGATGCTCTTAGCAAGTAGTTGCCTCCCATTCGACCTTCCATGCATCTGAACTTTCTTGGAGAAAAGGAGAGATTACAAGAATGGCAAAGAATACTAAAACTTAAAGCTATATGGCACGGGTTTTGTTTCTTTCTCTTGTTTGTGGTAGTGTTGTTAGGCAGAGAAGAGGATTGAGGCTGTGCTGAAATGGAGAGGGGACAGCTTTCACAAAACAGTTCGGCCATCCACCCCCAGTTTTGGTGGAAGAGTTTAAGGGAAGCTGGCAGAAGCAAACTAAGTTTGCCTCACTCAATCGCTAAGTGCAGCACAATCCACCATCTCTCCGAGCAAGAGAAGAGCTCCACGTCTCACAATGCAGAATAATTCACAGATCAGGTGGGGGTTAATGACACTCACTGCCTGGCAAGAGTTATCGTATCATAACATTAACACTCCAAAAAGTTCTCCCAGCTGTGTTTTTCATCCTGCTTGCATTGCTTCATCCAACTATAAAAACAAGCATATTAATATATATAGTTATCTGTCAAAATAGAATTCCAAGTTGCAAGACTTAAGCGTTACCATAACTGAACAAGAAAGGATACCAATGCACTAGGAAATCATGGATTAATCATGAGACTTAGCACCCCATGGACTGCTTCTGAGCACATGGGAGCAGGCAAATGGGCTGGCACTCAAGCCCATTCTGCTTGGCTAAACAGGAAGGTATCTAATTCCTCAGTGGTTCCCACTGTAACCTGGAGCTCTGGTATGCTGAGGGGGAGACATTCAGCCTATGCAAGATCCCACTGACTGATCTGCGCTGAACCACAGGTAGATGCATCAACTCTGTACACCTGCCCCCAACCCCAAATCCTGCATGTTTGCAAATTCTTATTCACTTCCATGTGGAAATGTCTGCTGCACTGGAATTGATGCACCTTTATAAGCATGGGATTCAGCAAGCCACCGTTCCCCAGTCACCATTCTCCAGTGCATAAATGCTACCTTCTAGACATCTAGAAGATATCAAGACCAGGATCTAGCCGTGGCCACGCATGCCTTATTTACATCCTGCTTGGACTACGATTGGACTGTACATGGACACTCTTTGAAAACAGTTCAGCAACTTTGGCTGGTATAGAAGGCTGCAGCCTGATCAGAGAGGCACATGACTTCCTTGCTACAGCTGCTTCACTGCCCACCAGTCTGCTTCTGAACAGCATTCTACGTGCTCGTTGTGACTTATACAACTACTCATGACTTAAGACCAGGCTTCCTGAAAGACAACCTTCTCCCATATGAAAGACAACCATTTTCTAGACTTCAGATCTTTGCAAGAGGCCCTTCCTTCAAGGCTGCCACCTTTAGAGGTGTGTTCAGGGGTGACATGACGCTGTGCCATCTCGCTAACTACTCCCAGGCTCCCACCCAAAGGAAACTAGGCTCTCTTCCCCTCTGCTGTCCTTCTGCCAACTAGCAAATTTTATTCACATGGACCTTTGGTGTATAAGCAGCTCTGCTGGGTTGGATGCTGTTTATATTCTTGTTGGCGGTGTTTTTCATTTTGTTTCAATGCATTTGTTGAATAACTATTTTAATCAAGGTTTATTTGTAAACCACACCGAATTTCATTTTTCCTGGCAGTATGGCAAACTACCTTTACAGACTCAAGTCTGGGGAACTCACACTCAGTCAAAACAGACACAGGCTTTTGTTTAAAACGCTCTTTGTTTGCTGCTAACAAAAGTCTGAGGAGGATGCAGGTGGTGTTGGTGAGGTTGGCTGAAGGATGCATGTATCAGACATAATTCAGGCTGTATTAACAGTACTGGGTAAAATAATGGGGTGCAAATCCAACCATTTCCAAATTCTGATAAAGAAGGGGGCAGATGATGAAGCACTGCATGATAAACCTATTGATTTAGTTGGTCTTTCTTACCGCACCCTTTTCCCCAACTTTCAAAGGAACCCAAGGCATCTTACACGGTCCCCCTCCTCACCACAACCCTGTCAGGATTGTCAGACTTTGAGTCAGAGACAGGTCCAAGTATCCCAGGAAGCTTCATGGGTGACTAGAGGCCTGAACCTGGATCTCCAATGGCCCAGTTCAACGCACCAAGCACTGGTTGAAGGAACATTCCCAGTTCTAACAAATACTGGGGAAGGATGGGATGGGATAGAAACATATAAACATTATGCCATCTGGTTTGGATGGAGCTGGTCTAGTCTGGCTGGATTCACAGGCAACTCAAAATACAGGCATTACTAAGGAAACAATACTGCTGTTATGAGCATCTTGAGTCAACTGCCACAGAGTACACCATTCCTTCTTTTGGCAGTTCTTTCCTCATTTGTGATGTGCAAAGTTCACACAGAAGCAGTTTGATTCAGGGCTGAAGAGACAGTGGTGCTATCAGCCTTCCTGGGCTGTGGCCTCTCTCAATTTTAAGTGTGCAAAGAAATGTTGTCGATGCCTGTAGATTTCTTCATATGAAATGAACTAGAAAATTGCACCTACCAGTATATACCACAGCGATAAGGAAATAGTTAGGTGGAAAGCTGAGCTGAGACGCAACGGCCAATTTACACATTGCATGTGCACCAGCCTACTTCTGGAAAGCTTTCTTGGCACTACCAGACTTCCTTCCTCTCCTTTTAAAGTTAACATTTTGAGGAAAATAAAACCTGGGAGGCAAGTCAGCTGCAAAGTGAACAGCTACCTTCCAGCAGCATCTCTGTGTGCCAAAAAGTGGTTTTGTGTTTCAAAGTCCAGACCACTTCTGCCTGGCCCTTGGGTTCTCAGGCAAGTTACTTTTAGAAACATAGAAACAAAGCAAATCAGAGGGGGCTTCCTGGGCCATCTAGTCTGACCCCCAGTTCCAGCCAGCTCCATTCATGTAATCCCCAACATGTGGTTGTCCAATCTTTCCTTGAACACTCTCACTGATGGGGCCTCAACCACCTCTCTACTTTTCTTTCAGTGTCTCTGCTTGCCTTCTGGAAAATCAGTGTTTTGGGATCTCTCTTGCACAACACAACAACCATGAATGGGCAAGCCCTGCCAATACAGCCATTTTGCAAGAGCATAAAAAACATTCTTCAAATTCTGAGCAAACTCACTGACCCCAAAGGTTTGAGCAACCGAACCAAAGGGGTAATATTTTACAGAGAGAAGTAGCATAAGCTCATACATATGTAGACCAAAGAGGTATTAGCCACTTTATTCTTCGCTATAAGAAACATGCAGATGGAATTTGACCAGAAATGTTGGCTGTGATTCACCAATTCAAGCTAAAGAACAAATGGACTTGAGCAACTGAACTATGAGTATCCATTCTTATATTGCATGCCTTCTTTTTCAAGACAGAAGCACAAGAAAACCCATAATGTTACACCTGTACTTTCTGTTTGACAGACATTTCTAGTCCAATATATCCCAAAGATTCAAGATCATGAATACAATGCAGGAATGAAAAATGCACAACCCCACCCCCCCAGTAAAATCTTGAATATTCATATGTCGTGATGGGTCGGGCACGACTTTGTGACTAAACAACAACAAGCTCATCTGTGACCAATAAGGCTGTGCTGGATACTTGAAAGTCAGTTTCAAATCAATAAAACAGACAAATGTAAGAACATGAAAGCACAACCATTTTCTTTAGTCATCTTTTAACTGGAGCTAACTGAAATAAGAGAAATTTATGCTGCTTTGGGCTGGGATTTAGTAAATCACCAGGTGCTTGAAAAACGTTGGTAAGAACAGTCTCAAGTCTCATTCGGTCTCGACCTCTCCAGAAACAAGCAAACCATCTGTCAGGGCTGGCAGATAGTTTCGCCACAGTAGTTTTGGCCAGAACTCACTTTTCTTTATGAGAGTTATCTTTTTATTGCTTCTAACCTAGTATCCCAGCAATTAACTCTTCCATTATGTAGAGGCTCATTTACTTATCTCTGAATGGTGGTAAGAACATGCGGATAAGACAGTCCAAACAAGGGAGGAGTCTAACATTCCTTTTGTTAAAACCTGTCTTATAAGACAATCAAAAAACAACTAATTTATACAACTGCATGCCAGATTTCAAAAGTGCACCGCATAATAGAAATGAACATATTGTTCAACTTTTGGGCAAGGTCTGCTTTTTCAGGTGATCTGCACAGGGTGTGGGTAGGAAATGCTGCCAGGTGACCTCTAACTGGAATGCCTGTACCATTTAATTGTATGATCTAGACATACCCTTCTGCACCAACACCCAGCCCTTGGGTCTTACTCGGATGAATGGCACAGAAATGTAAGAAATGGCCTTGATGGGATGAAAGTAAGATCTGTTCTTGGCTCGGTTTCTACCAATACTGTTAAAATAACTGAAGGTCCAATCCTATGCATGCTTAGACAGCAAAAAAAAGGTTACAATTCCCAGCATGCCCCAGTCTATTTCAGCTGGAACATGCTGAAATTGTATACCTTTCTTGGATGAATATGCCCTAAGGCAAAGCAAAATACCTCTCCGCAAAGAAGAATTATTATAAAACTTCCTAGACTTAATTCCTACCAAAAAACTTGTTATTTACTGAACCTGTTTGTGTATGTTGAAACAGCAATTCACCTCACACCAGAAAGGTATGTCTGGGGAAAGAAATCTATAGTCCAGCTAGCACAACAGAGGAAATTCACCCACTCAACTTCCAAAGCAAGAACAAGGCCTCGGTGGATGATCAGGATAATTCACATTGCTAAAATGCTTTCTTAGGTGTCCAAAGCTTAACGTACATTATCTTGTCACCTTTACAGCAGTCCAGCTGCTATAAGTTAGAATTCTTTGTACAGATTTCCTTGGGAATTTTCCCAAGAGGCAATCTGCCAGTTTACCATAAAGAACCAGCTGCCACCAGTGTTTAATGGTGCAGAAACTTCCAAAATACAGGGAGCACTGCAATCAATCAATTTTACTTGTAATTACACAAGTCTGCTTGGGTAGAAGAGAGTCACTTTTGAGATGCAAAACACATCATTTCAAAGACACCCAGTAAAGGAAGCTACTTTCTACTCCAAATGTTTACCTCCCTTTTCTAGTGATAACAAGGTGAATCGTGAGAACACCTACATAGAGCCAAAAAAAAAAAAAGACAAAAGGTGATACATGATTGCATGAAAGGTTCATTCATGACGAAAAAAATGGGTAAAGAGCTGATAAAATCATTTGTGTTCTGAATATGCACACAGCATTTTGGTATCTCAATCCACAAGGTCGATAGGCTGATCCAAACCAGAATGTTGAACACGCAGACTAATTGAAAAGCTCCAGTTTGAGTTTGAGTTTTTATAAAATCTGCATGTTTACCAACAGATGCATCCACAGATCAGCCAAGAGGAAGAGCCAAAAGAAGTCCACAATGTCTCCCAAAGCCACGTTTTTGACCAAACATGGACCACTGTGTTCAAAATGGGAACCATTCAGTGTGCATGTGGGGTGAGGCAGGGGAGACATCTGTGCTGATGAGAATCCATACAACTTGTAAGATCGTTTACTGCTGGGTTTTGTCTCTGTTTTTAAAGACTGCTTTGGAGCAATGGCAGAGAAGAACCCATGCTGCTAGAAATTGGAGAAAGGAAATGTAAGGGTGTTAGCCAAAATCTTCATCTGTCAAAACGCTGCTGAAAACAGCAGGTTTCTGTGCAGAACACTGACACGCAGCAGGTGCATGCGAGAGAGAAAGCACGGGTATGTATAACTGTTGGATGTAGGGGTGTGGTAGGGCTTTTGCTTTGTTTTTACATTGCAGCTTCTCCGCCAGAGAAAAGATTAACTTCAGTTTGCCCTCAAGAACAGCATGAGTCTTTCCTACCAGTACAAGCTTGAATCTATTTCTCAACTCAACAGATACTGGCAGCCAATTTAAGTGATCTTTGTGTGTTCCCATATCTCTTTGTGCACCCCACA
>JAIXND010000621.1:11664748-11682510 GCA_023646645.1 Varanus salvator macromaculatus
CTTTAACACATATGGACTCGTCTCTTTAATAGGCACCTGAAAACACTTCAACCAACACTGGTTACCTTTCAGCCAGAAATAATAACAATCACTGAAGTTTAAATGTATTATTGTGAGCCGCCCAGAGGCTTCGGCAAATGGGGCAGCATAGAAGCCTTCTAGATAAACAAATAATAAATAAATAAATGAAAAATAAGAACTGAGTAAGCTAAAGAGTTTGTCATGCACTGGCACAAGCTATATATTAAAAGTACAGCAGACAATATGTCCCTTAGACTCATATACAAAGATAAAAGATCTTTGTATCTTTAAAACAGCACTTTCTTTGATTAGGATTTGTTTGCATGAGGTATGAGGATTTCCTGCAAAATTAGAGGGGAGAAAGATAGTTGGATCCTCCAAACACAAAGCACCAAGGCAAATATTTATAATTATGCACCTAGAACATTCTGTGTGCAAGAGATATGTAGGCAACTCCTTTCTCCCCTCATTTCCTTTTTAAAATTATACCAATTAATTACACTAACTGAAGGTACTGGGGCTGCTTCTCCCCAAATACAGCATTCCAAGGTGGATAACCTCAGACTCAGAATCTGAACTGGAAGAAAAAGTAGGGTCGGAATGCATAGCTGAATTGCCAAGGCCAACAAGATGTCAGATAAGGTAAGTGGCTGTTGAGTGACTACCTCTGGCTCAGCAGAAGTATGGAGCAGGGAAGGTCTGAGGTGGAAAGGTATCACTTGATCAGTCTAGTTTTCTGCGGTCAGGTCAAATGAACAAGTCAATTAAGTAACATCCAGCATCCCCACCATCTGGCCTACAAGCATATGAACTTCCCTTGGGGTGGATCTACGTCTGTTTGGTAAGGAAGAGAGGAAGGGATTCAATTTGGAATCAACTCTTGGCATGGACTGAACTAAATCCACCATTAGAGGGATCGTTAATTTGATGCTAGCAAATTTATATCACTCACTCTGTATCACAAAGTCAGTCCTAGCTGGCCAACATAATAAAAGACTGTAATTAGAAGCCTCTGGTTTTGATCAGCTGGGAAGGGAAATGGAGAGAGACTGAGGGGTATTGATTCTGGCTCATTGCACAAACTAGTAAATAGATCTGGTTCAGATGCAGACATTGAGAAAAATTCCACTGATATATCAGAGAACCCATATCCTAATGGTAGAGCATATACTTTGCACACAGATGTTCCAGAGTTCAGTCTCCAGCCTCTCCACTCAAAAAAGATCAGGTACAAATTGCTGGGAAAGATCCTTCCCTGCCTTAAATCCTGGAAAGACATGTCTGTCAGAATGTCCAATATACTAGATATTTAACTATGCAGTGCCTGAGTAAGTTCTTCCTTTTGTCTGTCCTGACTCTCCCACTAATTAGCTTCATTGGATGCCTAATTTTAAGAGACATTCACTTTGTCCATACCATGTGCAATTTTATGCACTGCTGCCATTTTCTAAACTAGAAAACACTGTGATGCTTTCTGGTAGCAGAACCTGCTCCTTGATCATTTTGGTTGCCTTTTCGCTTCCCTATTTATTTATTTGTTTGTTTGTTTGTTTGTTTAACGCATTTGTATGCCGCCCCCTTGCAAAAAAGCCTCGGGGCGGCTAACAACAATAAATAAATACATTTACAATTAAAAATGATACACTATTTAAAAAAATAGTGCCTATACATAACTTGCCTATATAAATACAAATAGTGCCCTACATAACTTGTCTATATTAGAAATGGATCACTTACAGTAATGAGACGATTCTGATGCTCAGCACTAATTTCTGAACCCTCTGCCTTTATAACGCTAATTCACTCATCACCCACCATCACCTCAACAGGCTTCAAATACTGGAACATTTTATTTTGTTACAAAATGAAGTGTGCGTCACGAGGTTGCTTCTAGAGTTACCTAGGGCAGTGGCTAGTACAAACAAGATATGTTTTTCCTCATTGCACAAATCAATTTATTTTAAGATCTGACAGTCCCAACTGTGCTATAAACCACCTCCTAACATTACCCTACCATTATGTTTCTTCTCTTTTCTTTTCCAGGCTGCTGTGCCCCGAGATTAGCAAACATAACTTTCACTGGATGAAGGCAAATAATAGGCCATCATACCTACCAATGCGGTTTGACTACCCTGCCAGTAAACTGTTCTGCTGAATCAGAGCTCATTCTAAATAGCTTATCTGGGACACATCACCGAACAGGGGACCATTACTCTCTAATAAGACATCCTTGCTTGAAGTATCCATCCAGTGAGCAGTTGCATCTCCAGATACATGTCATAATCTTGGCAATAAGTGTGTGCTGCTGTAGAGGGGGAAAGGAGGTGACTCATTCCTAAACCGAATGCAATTGCCCTGTAGTTCAGAAACGCTAGCTTTCAGCACATTCTCAGCCGTCCAACAGATCCCAAGAAACCTAGTTCCCTACCTGGCACCTCTTGGAAGCCCGGTTAAGACCACCTTCTTGTAGCAGCATTTACCAACTCCAAATAGCATAAGGGAAGGGGGAAGTGGCTGTCATTCAGTAGGACTTACGTGTACAATATCGAGTGGTTTTAGCTTTTAGTTGTAAAAATGTGGTTTTAAAGTTTAAAGTTAATGCTATGATTTTTAAAAATTTATTCGGTTTTGTATTTTAGTGCATTTATTGCTATTGTGCACAGTTCCGAGAACTTTGGTTTTAGGATGTAGAAAAATTAATTAATTAATTGAAGCATTTTTGCTTCCTTTTAATGGGGTAAAAGATAAAGGTAAAGGTTTCCCCTTGACATTAAGTCCAGTCATGCCTGACTCTAGGGGCCAGTGCTCATCTCTGTTTCCTAGCCGAGGGAGCCAGACAGTCTCCGTGCTCATGTGGGCGGCATGACTAAACACCGAGGTGCGCGGAACGCTGTTACCTGCCCACCGAAGTGGCACCTTTTCACCTACTTGCATTTGCATGCTTTCGAACTGCAAGGTTGGCAGGAGCTGGGATGGAGCAACGGGAACTCACCCCATTGTGCAGATTCGAACCGGCGACCTTTCAGTCTACCAGCCCAGCAGCACAGCAGTTTAAACCACTGCGCCACCTTAATGGGGAGACAGGCTTCATCTCCCTGCTTGTTGCAAAGATCCATTTAACGATGAAGGCATTTTCTCCTAAAGGGAAGCAGCATTGGTCAGTCTACAAAATCCTGCCCCTGCACTCTGAGTTCAATCCCAGCCCCTTCATTATTTTCCAATATTATCTCCCCTCTTTTGTAACCACATTCTTCTATAGATTAGTGTACACTATCCTACTAATTATTTATTTCCAATATTTGTGTCCCAGCTCTTCAGTAGCCAATTTGCATTCCTAGGGTAGTGACACTTTAAAAAAATACAAAGATTGCATTTAAAAATAACAACAAAACTACACATCACAAGCTAACATGCCAATCAATAATAACGTGCAGCTGAAAAAGTCAGCAAATTCTCAAAAACCTGAAAAACCAACAAGGTAACTGCCTGGCACTGAAATAACAAGCAAGGGAGTGCCAGACATTCCAGGGGTGAGATGCCACCACCAGAAAGATTCCCCAGTTGAAGGTTTTGATGTTTAAACCTTAGTCATGGTTCTGCCGAGATCTCCGTTACAGGGAGATACTGGAACCTATTAAATCTGTGGCTGCTCAGTTCCATGAACTTACCGAAAAGTGTGCGGAGTTTTTAAAAGCGGGACGTGTGCATTGACTCCTTTAGCGCATGGCTCTCTGCTCGCACTGAGTGGTGTGTCCACTTTGACTACTTCAAGAAGAATTGTGCAAACGCTCTTAGCACGGGTTGAGATTTGTTCTAACAATGCAAAATATTGAAGGCAGGTCCTGAAATTATACGTGGTTGTGCACGTCATTTCTGCCGCTTGGATTGCTCTTTGGCAGATGCAGCTAATACAGGATTATTGAAAAATTTGTTCATTTGTGCAGGTAAATCTCAAGAGAGTATTTGAAGAGAGATTCAGAAATACAGAGTTCTACCAAATTTCAGGATGACTGCTCCACCAGTTTCAGTGCTGCATAAAACTACATACAGGGCGTCATTCCTTTATTTGAACTGTCACATCAGTGCATGATTGCAGGGGAAGAGATTTGAGTAATCAAGCAAGTAAGCTTCACAAATAGCATTTTCCATAAGACTGCATCATTGCCAGAACGGCAGAAAATATATCCTGGAACCCTTTCACAAAACACGTTCTCCTAAGAAAAATCACAGTATATAACCCAGGGTGGTATCACTCAACTCCTGAATACAATCTGTTTTTACAGATCACTCAGTTTGCTTGATTTACTGCATGCATTAAATAATGTGTTCTTTGTTTCCTCTTTTTTTCCTTTTCCTTTTTCCTCGGTGCTCTGGAGCACTTTCATAACGACACACACTTCTGAAGGTATACAGAATGAATCCATTGCAGGCAAGTAGTAATTCATCTCTTGTCTAAAGCACATTGATAGATGGGATCTGAAGCGGCTTTGACCTAACTTGAAATTGGCACTGATTCAATAGAGAACAGAGAACTGCCCGGGTCTGTTGTTTCCATGAGCACAGTCAACATGAGGGAACTTTGCAAACTTTGGCAGACAGGCAAGCCATCCACTCTAGCTTCCCACGCCAAGATACTTGAGCATTTGATTGTACAGGTAGGGCTGCTGGGCTGGCCTGCAGGGCCAGTTTCTGGGACATGTTAGATAACAAGAGATGCTTTGCAATATCGGCAGACCCAATTTTTTAGGCCTGTTCATATGAATGCGCCTTCTCCGTGGCTGGAAAGAAATACAAGTGTCCATATGCAAAGCCATTTTGCACAAGTGCACAAGCTCAGAATCTATTGCAGACTGCAATACCCTAAAAAGAAATGGGAGAAAGCTTGGATGGTATGGGCAGCGCCTCCTGACGCAGAGCCAGGGGAGGCAGGGACAGCTTGTAATGCCCGTCAAGGATTTTCCCTGATTCCCCCGTGCTCTTTTTCTCCCTTCAGTCTCCTTTGCCATTATTCTCAGCCAGAGCTAATAGCCAAGATCCACTCCAAACTTGTAGAGGGGACAGAGACATTGGTTATTTTGGAAACAGATGAAACATCGAACAGACGTTTTCTCATCGATCAATCACTAATTATTTCCTGCTTGACAACCTGGCCCTTTTGGAACATTAGGGGCTGCTGGTTGCACGTTGTACTTAGAAATGTCACACAGAGGAAAGGGACAGCAGTGGCTGATGGCTCCAGGGTCAGAAAGGCTGTGCATCTACTCTGAACTTTAAAGAAGCTTTTGGGGGGCAAGGCTCACACCACGGATACCACCTTAAAACCCAGATATCCTGCCCCACTGACCCTGGGACTGAGACAGAGGGTGAGGCGTGAGTGGAGAGAATCAGAATCGTTGAAGGAAGAGTCTGGATCAGCTAGGAAGGCTCTCACTTGCCCCGTCCATGCAAGTTGGACTGCCATTCATTCAGTGAAGAGAGCATGTTCAGAGAAATGAGGACAGTCAGTTTCAAGCTGGCTGACACATCCTGCCCAGTGAAGACCACCTTAGCACTTCCGGGGGGGGGGGGGGAGGAAGGAGTCATTCTGCAACTTTATCTTAAAGGGAATGAACCTGTGGGAGGAGTTGATCCCTTAAATTAAGGCAGGGCAAGCCTAACATTGAGGATCCAGACCTACATGACTTCTCAAAGTGGGCATCACGCACCCCAAGCCAGAGGAATGACATCAGCTTTTCCCAGAAGCATTTAGCCAGCCGGGGACTTATATTTGAAGTCATGGCACATGCAGCAGCGGGATTTGCCAGCCCTTCCCACCAAACGAGACCTGAATGGGGGCAGCCACGCCGAAATAGAAAATGGTGCTCAGCTGCCTCTTTTGAACACCACCTGAAAAACTGTACAGCTTCTTACCTCAAGACCAATGTGGTTTTCTTCTGCCTCTTCCATGCTTTCCTTGGATTCTAAATTATATCAGCAGTTTGTCAAGGTGGCAGCTCCTGTTTGATTAATTAGGCTTTTTAATATTTTTTTAATTTAGAAAAATAAAACATCGACCAAAGTTACCCACCACCATAATTAGTCTTGCAAACCAGAATTGGACTTTGTTAGGCTAGCATTGTTTGGAATGGATCCCTGTCTTTTCTCCAGTCAAACAAGCCAAGATCAACATATTTTGATTGTATACAATTTATGTATTGTTGTATACATTATGTATACAACATATTTTTTCCATTTTTAAGAAATAGCAGGTGTCTTCCTCTGGAAGTAGATTTTGGAATTGCTTCCTCGAGTATAAAAATGTGGGGCAAACTAAATATGGCAGTATTAACAAGAATGTGGATGTTTTCAAAATAGAAAATAGTAGGGACAGGTGACTCTCCCCCGCCCCCACCCCATTCATGCCAAAGGAAGCTTTCCTTCCTTTCAAATAGCAGAAGTGGGGAAAACAATCCAGATTCCTTCAGCGCAGGGGCAAAGGGGTCCCTACTGGCTCCCAAGCCTGGATTGACTCAGGTCCCTTGCACTTCCTAGTTATTTGGAAAAAAAGGTTAATTCAATTGTGACTATTTAATGTGGCCCTAGCTATCCTAGCATTCATATTAACAGGACCTCTGTGTGATCATCAGAATAAATGTATGTTACAAGCCAAGACTGGTTTACTTCTTCTAGGGACTCCTCTATGTAGTTCTGTGACTCTAGCAGGATTTTCAATACTCCTGCACAACTACAGTGCATGTCAATTTCCCAGGGAAGACCTGCACAGGGTTCAGAAATTGCTTTTGGTGTATAGTAGGAATGGCTCTAATTCTGCAACAACAAAGAGCGCTCCTTTGGGGCCAACTGTAAAAGTTTGTGACTTGAACCTTCACCAATCTAAAACGTATTCAGACAGGACAACGCTGCCTCTCTTGCACACACACTAAGTCAAATGCATGATATTCCAACAAGACATGCAGGACATTTTTCCTTGTACAAGAAAAGAAAGAAAAGAGACATTTCCAGGATTGCTCCTTTCCCAGGGCAAGATGCATTCTAAGGAATGCCCTGGAAGTCTCAAGGCCAGCAGAACCTACTTTCTTCAATAGCAGGCAATGGTATCTTCTCCCCACCCACCAGCACCATAAGGCATTTTTTCTGGCCTCTGGAAGTCTTACCATAGTATAATCCAGGCATTGTTTGAAAAAGGAAATGAGGGGGAAAGAATAGCAAGGAAAATGGAAGTATCTTCAAGCTGCAAGCCACCAAAATGTTCCACACCTGGTATGTCCCTGCACACATGATACAAAGCTGTGATGCTTTAACCGATATGAGGAAGTAAAGTGTTATCACAGGGTCTGATCACTCACAGAAGGGAGTGTGTCAAATCTTGTGTGGAGTGGTGCACCCATGGACCATTTTTTGGAGGATAAAGAGTTCCCCGCATTGGTCCCCATGACCCCTCTTGAGACTACCTGTTGGCCCAGCTCCTAAAAGCAACAAAAGATCTTGCATCGGCCACGACTTTCTGACTTCCAGAGCTCCTGCCTAGACTTGCAAAAAATCAGAATCACTTCCCTAATCTGACTCCTAAAACTCTCAGAGGGCTACGGAATTCCACCCAGGAAACAGCTCTGCCTTACCTGAAGCGTCTTTGCTGAACTGAACTCTGTGCTGGTGCCTCTATCAGCCTGTCCGGCTACACTCGTAGCCTCACAGCTTCGCTGGCTAACCTCTCTCTGTGTTTATCAGCGTTGCCCTGTTTACAGCTGCACACTTTGTACAGGGAGTCATCAACCTGGGAAAATGTCACAGCTGAGGGATTCATACACAACGCACACACACGCTGGCACACAGATTCACGGCAGCACTGCAAATGCTGCTTTCAGAAGTGGTGCAGTCGACTTATTTAAATGGCCAAAAGGTATGCTAGAGCTGATGGTATCTTGCCTGTGATCTGGGAATGGAATAAACCATGAGCTGAAACCCTTTAACTGATTAACTGGTGTAGTTACATAGCGGAAGCTCTAAATCACAGATTAAAATGTTCCCTGCGATAAATTAAGGGCATTGGCCATAAGCCAAGAGTGCAGGAGTTTCAGGTACAATTAGGCATTGTATCTGATGAGTTTCAGGATCACGGAAGAACCATCTCTCTCCTGTTTCACCAAACTTGATGGATTTTACAGCAGCTTTTCCTTCTAGTGTGTAAGGAAGGGCAGCAGAGTGCTGGCCATTTAGGATGTATATATTTTATTTATTGATATCCCATGTTTTTAAAATGAGAAAAGTTAATAACAGTTTAAAATGAGAAGACACTTAGAATTCTCATTTCAAAAAGTGATGAAATTAGGGGACTTCCGGTTGACGTTGTGGCAAGAAGGCTGTGAAGAACGGGGCTCCGTACTTCACACTGGTAATCCGTTCAACAGGGGGCCAGGAGAGGCCCATCCAAGCCCTGTCAAGGCAGGGATTAGAAGCCTGAGCATACTTTAAATTAAGAATCTACAGATGCAAACTCTGACAAGCAAGCTTGAGTTATGAAAAGAATTTGATAAGTATTCCCCATTTACCCCGTCCTAAATTTCCCTTTCATCTCAGTCACCAACACTAAAATATGAACTACCTGCAAATGCCGTAGTATATATGAATTTACAAAGTCACAGCAAGCAACAACTGTTGCTTGATAATCAAAGAAAAGAAAGTACAGTGGCGCCTCATACTTCAAACATAATTCATTTCAGGAGGTCATTTGAACTCTGAATCGTTCAAAGTCCAAATCAATTTTCCCCATTAGAAATAATGAAAAGTGAATCAATCCATTCTCAGACCCTAAACAGTGCCCATTCTTGTAAACTGAAACAGCAAATATGGCCTCCTGAAACAAATTTAAGTTCAAGCTTATATAAGAGGTATGATCAAAAAATACAGTGAATGTTTAAATTAAAATATATATTACGTAAAAGACTCAGTGTCATTATTTCCCCTCTAAATACTCCCCCTCGCTTCAAACAGACTCACCCCATGAGTTGTGCCATCGTGGCTGCCTCGATGTCCTGTATCAATCCAAGACAAACCGATGCAAGTCAAGATGAGCCAAACTGATTCAAGAGGAGTCAATTCAAGTCAAGACAAATTGATTCAGGACATCGAGGCTTTTTTTTTTTTTAACTTGGGCGTACAACTGATAGCAGTTTCACTGCGGCCACATTTTTTCCAGTTCGCTTGCCGTTTGAACTTAGAAGCATCATTCGAACTGCGGAGCAATTTTATCTCGACTCTAACATTTGAACTCTGGATCGTTCGAAGTTAGAGTCGTTTAAACTACAAGGCACCACTGTATGCAGTCCTAGATTCCTAAACCACTCCTTCTACTTGACTTTCTTTGACAAGACATCTACAGTGCTGCCTTTCCTCCCATTCTGTAAGAGCCTTTTGCCATTCACTTTGCAAGAATATTATTTGCAAGAAAATGGGAGTGCAGACACCTGCGAGGCATTCTTGTTGAAAGCTTGAGGCTGTTCTGTATTTTCCAGAACATGCACAATGAACCAAGATCAAGAAAGGTGACTATGGTAAACACAAAAATAAAAATAGCCTTCTTACACAATAAGACCAATTTCTGCCGTAAAACTTCTTTAGCTGACAAAGATGTAGAAATGCCTCTGGCCATCTCCTCTTGGCGTTTTAAAGCCACTCCCATGCAAACACCCTCCACTTTTAATTCCCTCAGACAAAGGAATCCTTATGTAACATCAGAATTGCCTCCCTTGCTTGTGTAGACCTAAAATCCATCTGATCAGCAGCACTATTAACCTCACAGCAGCCAAGCTGATGGTCCCAGAAAGCTCCCAAGATGGTATGGTGTCTTCAACTGCCATAATTTCTGATGACTACAGTTGGAAGTGTGGAAAGCTCCTTCCCTGGATGCAACAGGATTTCCCTGAGAGGATGAAAGAGGATCTTGGGCAGCTGAGGACAAGAAGAGGAAAGGCTTCCACAGTACATCAAGGGTGATGGGAGCAGAGAGGACCCGCTTCTCCAAGGGAATTTCCTCCCTGGTAGAAAGAATTCTCACTAATCACCAAGTGTCAGCAATGAGTGCCAGTATTCACTGAGCCAATATAGCATAGCAACTTTGATGGGATGATCCAGAGTCTAAGCTTCTGCTGAGAAAACTAGGATTTCTTCATGAGGAAGGGGAGACAGGCAATGGGACCACTTAAATGGGAGGGAGGGGATCTGGTAACTGATGTAAGGGAACAGGCACAGATGTTACATTATTATTTTGCCTCTATGTTCTCCCCAAAGCGGGTTGGGGGGATCTACCTGGGGGCATAGATGAAGTTGGGGTTACGGGGGCACAGATAGGAGTCACCTGCCTAGAAGTTGAGGAATTGCTCAGGGCCCTAGATGTTACAAAGGCACCAGGCTCTGATGGGCTACACCTGAGGGTACTCTAGGAATTGGCAGGGGTTCTCTTGCAGCTGTTGGCCTTCATGTTTGAGGCCTCGTGGAAAAGGGGAGGAGTTCTGGAGGATGGCATCTTCAAAAAGGTTTGCAGAGGGGATATGGGGAATTACAGGCTAGTCAGTCTTATGCCCGTTCTAGGAAAGACAACAGAAAGGCTCATGAGAGGGGAAGCTCTAGAAACCCTAGATAGGGAAAGGAGGTTGGCAGCCACACAGCAAAACAGCATGTAAAAACAGATCTCAAGGTGGCTAGACAGAGGGGACACAGTGCATGTAGTCCACCTGAATTTCAGCAAGGCCTTTGACAAAGTGCCACATGATATCCTGGATGAGAAACTGTGGAGATTGGGATAGATCAATGCACTCTACAGAAAGCTTAGAGCTGGGACCCTTTTGTGCAAACAGGGCCTATGTCTGCTACACCAGGCTCTGGTTGGTGGATCTCTGAGATCATGGAAAAAGAAGCCAGCAAAGGGTCTGCCTACTCTTGCTGTGTATAGGGCAATGTGGAATAGGTAGTTGAACTCTGTCCCCCAATTTTTCCCACTTCAGATGAGTGTCTGATAGAGTTTGAATGACCTGTAGCAATGCCTTTCTCCCAGTGAAGCAGCCCTGCAAAGCCTTTGTTCTCCAATTATGAATGGATATGATTTCAAATCATTTTTCTACTTGCACCAATGAGTTTTGATTCATTAATAAATTCAAGAAAAGGAGAAGGCTGAATTCCATTCAAGTTACTTTTGTCATGTTGAAGAACTGTTAATTCAGCTTCATAAGGCCGTTAAGGCTCTCCTTGTACTCATCTATATTCCTCATAGATTCCCTTAACAGTTAGCTAGATGTGTTACCAACCAGAGAGCTACATATACTGTGAATATGTCTCATAGAATACCAAAAACAGGTAATAAATTATTCCACTCCTTAGCAGGGCAACTTTGGCTTTCGATGTGTGGAAAAGGGGAATCAGCATATTTAAAGTTTTCTTCCAAGATTTTCTGGGGAGAAGCAACCATTGAAATGCTAAATTCTACTAAAGCACATAGCAAAGAAACTGCAGCTTGGCTAATAGTAACTGTTTTTTGCAGTTGTATAATCTCTTTAAATTTTTT
Source organism: Varanus salvator macromaculatus (assembly GCA_023646645.1). Lineage (NCBI taxonomy): Eukaryota > Metazoa > Chordata > Lepidosauria > Squamata > Varanidae > Varanus > Varanus salvator. The sequence continues at coordinate 11,676,327 of JAIXND010000621.1, forward strand.
TCACCAGGTGTGCAAGCCCAAATCACTGGACCTTGAAAAACATCTGGCTAAGCTCAACCACACCTTTAAATATCTGAGCTCCATTCTCTGGTTCTGAGGACTGAAACTGCCCATGTGTCTTACTTTTCATTCCAATAGTATAATACTTCAAGGAACCACTTCATCTAGATCTCTCACTCATATTCATTCTTGGAAATTATTTCCTTCTTCAGAATTCATGGTGCCACCTAATAAAATTTCCTCCAAGTCTCCCACACATATTTCATCTTCCTCACTTTCCCTTTGTAAAGAGGAATCAGCAATCGGGGGGGGGGGGGGGATCCATTGCTGTTTTCTGCTGCAATTGGGGAGTAATACTATTAACTGGCCTGACTTTATAAAGCAAACATTGCTTCCTTGACAAAACCATTATCGGAGGATATTAGAGGACAAACACACTTTTAAAACTGGATTTATTTCTGTGAGTGGATGTATTCCACATGCTTCTGTATCATCCCTTGGGGGTGGTAATGGCCATTAAAAGAAATTGTTTAGCAAATGAATGACCAAGTCTAAAATGTGTCTGATTGCCACATATTTGTAAGAATCTGAAAAGGTTTTTTATAAAAATATCCACTTTGGAACTGAAAAGAAGAAAACCCTTTACTGCAATGATAGTAGCATATTATCATCTAGTCCTCAATCTCAGTGTACATTTGCAATGGAGACGTGCTTGAGTACGTCGTTGGTACAGCAAAATAAATCAGAGAGAGGCAAGATTTGCTTGCACAACATAACAAAGCCTCGTTGTAGAAAAAAAGCCGTGTGGGAGAGAATGCTTCATCTCCCTTTATTCCCCAGTTCCATTCCACCACCCATTTCAAACCACTACATGGTCCCAGCCATGGTGATTTCTAATAATGCAACCCAAAAGGTTACTTACCTACCTCTCTTTTGTGTCCACAACCAAGACAGTAGCACCTCCCACGGACGGGAACCTACAATCCCACTGGTCTTCTGCAGAAGATATAAATAAATTGCAAGCAGATTAGTTGGGAAGTAATTAACAAATAGAAGGCAAGCTCACATTCTGGTTCAGGCTAAATTCACAGAACCCTTGGAGAGGGTCATGGCATTCAATGGCTTCCTCAGGGTTGTAGCCAGATACAAGGTTCTTGCAGTTCTTGCCCTGGACAAGCAAGAAGTGCCAAGGCTTCCTGCGCCTTTCATTTCAACCAGGGCTGAGTGACAAAACACAAAACAAACACAAAAACAACAAAACAAAACAAAACTTACCGATTGCTCTGCAGCTGAATTTCACCTACACAAACTACTCCACGGCAGTGTGTTGCCAAATTTTGGCAGCAAACCACTTGTTTCTATTTGCTGCCACTGCCCCAGATTTCTGCAAGGTGCCAACAGTCAGAACCCAGATCTCCTGAGTCCCAGTCCTGTACTCTTTATCACAACACCACACTGGTCTTAGTTCATATAGATTAATTCACTAGTCAGAACACAGAGCAAACTGCTTCATCATAATGCAGTTTGGTACAATATAATTTGGAGACAACCCATGTCCCAGCATATTGAAAGATTCATGTCAACTAGTTCCACTGCGCAACAGAAATCTTCTCAGAAAAGGAGCAAAATGCAGGGTACTTGTGGCATAAGCAAAAGCCAAGTTCCAACACAGGTTGTGCTGTACTGGGTGTGTACACAGAGTAGCACACAATATGGAATGCTAATGCAATAAAAATGTAAATGGACAAAAAAATCAGAATCTATCATTGTTCTGGATGTGCATTTCTGAAAATATTGCAAACTGGCCAGTCCAGGATTTCCTGTTCCTTTTTCTTTCTCCTTCTACTAAATATACACCAAAAGTAATTATTAAAAATGAATTCCCCCTCCCAAGAGTCACCTGAATTAAAAAAAAAAAGAATCCACAGTTCTGCAATTATGTACATATTACAATTTGAAGTCTGTCATTTGATGACCATCTCTTCTCCCAGCTTTTATCATGGTTGCATTGTGCAATTACCTCCTGGCGCAGCATAAATGACTCCTTTGTCCAGCAAGCAGGCACATTTCTGCCCTGATAAGCGTTTAAAACTCCACACATCTGTAATTGCAACAGTCATCATGCAACCTGCTTCTGGAACAAGAAAGCTGGTGGCTTTATCAAAGAATCCCAGATTTGGTTATATTTTTAGGCTGCATGTCTTGCAGTGCGGAGGAGAGGAGGTTGTCTGAAAACAGCTTTTCTTCTAAATGAACTGGATGACCCTAGGGCTCTAGCATTCCTCCCCAGTTTCTCACAGGACCTCCAGTTCCTGTTTCCCTCACCTTACTTTTCCCTTCTTCCAGAGTGCATTTTGCACTCAAAATAAGCTTGCATGGTTTACCCCAAGGGCAGAAGCAGGTGCATTTATTTCTTTGAGCACTTCAGGAATATGAAGGAACTTCCCTTTCCCAGACCAAATGATTTGACCACCTAGCTGTAATGTTCTGACCAGCAGCTAGCAAGAGGTCTTTGACATCACCTGCTCTCTTATCTGCATATCCCCTACAACGGACAAATTGAATTAAGACTGACACCGAACAGTGCAATGCTTGCTGATATGCGCACGGCTGCGTCTCCTGCCTCACTGAGGCCTCCCAACTCCCTGCATCACATGTATTTCCCATCCATTGCTACCACATCCTATTCTTAGAGGCAGCATCAAACCTCTCTTCACTTCCTCATTTCCTCAAGGTTTCCTGCCAGCCCCACAGCAAACATCCTCCAGTTGCCACATGCAGGCAGGCTCCATCTGATTAAGCAGGGTAAGCAGCATCTCATCGTCTCAGGAAGGAGGCAGGTGCTGCTTTAATCCCTGAAGGATACGTTCCACTGACCACTCCTTGCAAACTATACAGCAAGGTGACTTGCTGCAGGGTTCCCAATGTCTCCCTCCAGCTGGGCTGGTGAGAAGTTCTGGGCAAGATTATTTGGTACTCTGTGCCTTTCCCACCAGTATTAACAGAATTATGAACTTCAAAGAAGGCTGCAAGGCTTCACTGGCATGAGCAACATAAAGTTGTCATTAAATTCATTTGGAAGAAACCCTATTTTAACCTAATCAGACCACATTTACAATGGCTTCCTTTGGCAATCAGCTGTTCAACGAAGCCCAAACTTAAGAGCACCTTTGCCACCTAATGTAAGTGGAAAAAAGCTCAACCCAGTGTAAGTAGAAAGGTGGCAGCCAGAGTTGCCACCCTTTTGAACTAGCCCTGCTCCGGCACCCTGAGTAATTGCATGACATGGGGAAATGAAGTGGGTTGATCAGATCCTCTAATGGCAAATTCAAGTGTTGAGTGCCAACCAGATTGGGCCCACTGTGAAACGAGAGGGAGATCAGCATGCGAGGTGGAATACAGCCGTGCATAAATCACCTTCTTTTTGGTTATCCGGATTTTTAAACTTGTGTTTTACACATAAGCCCAGATTCTGTTCCTACTCCGCCTCCCTGGTACATGCCTTTACACATGGACACACTTTTATTCATAGAAGCAGTTTTAACGTGCAATAAAATATAATTGCAACACTATGTTTTACAAAACTTATAAGCATATGTCTAATTGTAATACTATTATTATTATTTGTATTCCACTCAATTAATAAAACACCATCTAAAGCAGTAAAAAATTATAGCATTTCATTAAAAATGTTAAACCACATTTTAGCAACTTAAACAGCCAAGACAGGTCCATACAGATCAGCATTCTAAAACAGCTGACAATTAAACCTTACAAGGTACGAAACCTTATGAATTGGGGGGGGGGGGGAATCATCTCCAGGTTACACTGTAACAACACAACCACCTCTTCTCAGCTACATCTCCCTAAACCCAGAAGTCTAAGCCTGTTTCTCCGGGTCATCCTTGCATCCATACTCTAATTGCAACATTTCCCCTTCCAGCTCAGGCCCCTGGACTCACATGTGAGCCCTTCACTTGGGCCTGCTTCTCTCCAGCCCTAGCCCAGAGCTGGGGCAGCCAACAACCCGAGTCTTAGAAGACTCAGCCCAGTAGCGATGGCCACGCAGGAGGGCTCAGTTAAGTTTGCCTGACTAGCGTGGCAGAAGTGTCTTGTCAGATCAGCTGGCCGGCTCCCGATAGTCCTGGAGACTGCAGGCCAAACCTGGAGGGTTCGCATGCAGACTCATCGGCACAGGCCGAAGCCACCTGCCTGTCTATTCTGCAACAGCTGCTCGGCTTGTGTCTCACCATTGGGGAGTCATGCACAGCTCGGCTAGCTGGGGATAATGGAGCTACATGCCTGCAGGGCACAGCTTTCAGAGATCCATCTTCTTCCCTGGGTTGCTTGCAGAACAAGCAGAGGCTCTGCTGTAGCAATGATCAAGCCACTCGTCCTGCCTGAGCCCTACAGCCATCCAGCCAGGATGTTTTCCTTGTAAGGCGCAACCCAGTGGCCTTCATTGGTTCTTCAAGGTTTCATTAATTCCCTTGTGCTGACCACTGAGGGGCTGGGACAGCCACACTCCTTGGCTCACATGAGGCCATGGACATGCCACTGAGGCCAATTAGGTAGCACCAACCATGAGCAAATAAGAGAAAAGATACACTTATGAGGAGGGGCAGCACCAAGACAGGCCATGTTCTGCCCTTCCCCAGGAGAGGCCGCCGCTGCATATAACAAGATGCATAAAGCACAGCTATTTCTGCTCCAATTCTGGATACAGGCCTTGCTATACTTCGCTTGCCACTGTCTTGTTTTGTCTAACTGGTAACAGGTTAACCTTCACAGATTAAGCTGTTCTGCTTATTTTTTAAAAAACAAACAAACATTTTGCAGGAAAGTAGCAGCGTGGGAAGAACACACAGCGCTGCTGACCTTCCTCGTTCTTCTGGCAGTCTGCTTCCCAAAAATGTAATCCTGCACACACAACCAGCACGCTGCCAAGCACAGAGGGTGGGTGGGAAGAAGTGAAACTGAATGGTGCAAACGCTGTTCTAAGAGGGTTTCTGCCAGGGAGGCTGTTCTGCCACAAGCACACCAGAAACAGAAAATTCATTTCAATGCTGCCTTTTCAAAAGGGCAACCTGATCCACCTGAGTTCAGTTAAATATTGCAACTGATACTGAAACAAACCCCACATTACAAAAACAAGAGGTTATTATGTTCCTGAACTGGCAACTGTCGTTAACTGCTTATATGGCTGATTTAGACAAAAACTATAAACACTGGTGGACTAGGACAGAACACAGCTCCACACAAAGGTGCAAGTTACGTTGATAGAGGCTAAATAAATCTTGAAGAGTTTGAGGATTAAAGATGGACACCCTCTTGTCAATTCATACAGTGAGTAAGCATAAAAGGTCAAAAGCTCTGGAGAGATGGCCCCAGAAAGTGCTTAGTATTACTTAAAACAACTGCAAAGTATTATTTATATGCATTTGTTATATTTATACTCCATCTTTCCTCCATGAATGTCAAGTCAGGGTATTTGGGAGTCCCAGGTGGCTCCCTTTTCCAGGGACTGACCAAATCTGTTTTGTTTCAAAAGGACTGCTCTACACTTCAGACTAATCCCAGGATGTGGAACTAATAGCCTACACAGAACCATGCAGTTGGAAAGGTACCATCTACTCCACTGCCCCACACACATAAAGTAATCAAAGAAATAATCTTACACACATAGAGAAGTGCTACAGCAGTGCCTCATATTTGAACTGAATTCATTTCAGGAGGCTGTTTGAACTCTGAGTTGTTCAAAGTCTGAATCAATCTTCCCCATTAGAAATAATGGGGAAATGAATTAATCCATTCCCAGACCCAAAACAATACCCATTTCAATAAATTTAAACAACAAATACTGCCTTCTGAAATGAATTCAGTTTGAGATTATATATGAGGTGTGATCAAAAATATGGTGGATGTTTTTGGGTTTTTTAAATGACAGTAAAGGACACATTGCCGTTAATCCTCCTCCAAATCCTCCCCCGTCTTTGAACACTCTTACCCCACTTGACTCCTTCATGGATCACTGCCTTGTTGTGGCGAAGGGGCTTGCGTAGCTCAATGAAGCTATGAGCTATGCCGTGCAGGGTCACCCAAGACGGACAGGTCATAGCAGAGAGCTCTGACAAAACGTGATCCACTGGAGAAGGAAATGGCAACCCACTCCAGTATCTTTGCC
>JAIXND010000621.1:11686976-11698886 GCA_023646645.1 Varanus salvator macromaculatus
TTCCCAAGTGCAAGACCTTGCACTTATCTGTTTGTTTGTTATCTGTCTCTCTGTATTAGGTCCATTCACTTTCAAAGATATATGAATTTCAATAAAATAGCTGTATTTTTTCCACATGCGGAGTAAAGATTTTCAAAATGTCTATGAAAAACATTAATTAAACTTTGAACCTGCTAAACTTGTCTGTTATCCTTGAGATGATCATAGATTAATTTTTATTAATGATCTTAAAAAGCAGAACATGTCTGTGAAAAAATAAAGCCCTGGAAAAATTTTGGTGGGGAAATGAAGCATTTAGAATCCTAACACTAACCCTAACCCATATCAGTGCTTGTACTGTGTCAAATTGTTGGTCCATTCAGCAAGCATTTTCCAGTCTGACTGGAAGCGGTTCTCCAGGTTCTTTCCCAGCTCTGACCTGACGATGCCAATGAGTGACCCTGGAGCATTTCATGTGCAAAGCCAACATGAAGCTTTCCACGTATTCTGGACTACAGCTCTCAGGAATTCTGACCACTGGCCAAGATCAAATTTTCCCCACCCCAGCTTTGTTTGCTGAAGAATAAGCCAAAGGCAGGCCATGAATCTGCTAATGACATTTATAGCACACATTGCTATATAAATTTATACATACATATAAATCTATGTGCATACATGCCCAAATCTCATCAACATCAAAGGGGGGTGGGGCACAGCTCAGAGACCTGGAACCTTGAATCTTGGGCTTGAACGGGAACAGTAATTCCAGGTAGCAACAAGGAAGAGTCCATGCAAACCAAAAGGTGACACAACTCAACTTTACTGGGTTTCCCATCTCAATTAACACACCACAAATGGGAGTCCACCTAATCCTGTGAGCAAGAAAGAAGGAACAAGGAAATAGAGACTAGGTAGGCAGACAGCAGGGAAGGAGAAACTCTTAAGATGGCTGCAAGAATTCTAGAGCTACTGAAGGGCAGTGGGCTAAAGATTGAGCTGTAAAGAAGGAAGTTCACAGTTCGATTCTCACCAGTGCCATGAAAGGCCCTAAGCAGAGCATGCCTTTATCCTCAGTTTCCACCTCCACCTGGCCATGTGGACAACCGTTTGGGTCAATGCATTTCAAAAGGGTATTATAGAGCACAAAGCCACATGTGGCCCTCACTATCCCCCACTATCCTCCTCCATTTTTAAAAAAATTGCTTCTTTTGGCACTCTGTGACTGCTCCAGACACCAACATCCAACCTTGTCCACCCCTGCTTTAAAGGCTAAATTAATGCATATGCACAAGTGCATGGGAGAAAGCAACCCTGTACCCTTAAAGACAGAGCTCTGACCTTGAAAGCGGAAGTGGGTGATCCAACCTCCCTCCCACCCACATGTCCTTGCAGCCAGAATGAATTGCCCCAGCCGCCCTGTGATGTCGAGAACTCCACATTAAAGAAGGTGAAAAGAGGCTGATTCGGTGGGTGGGGAGCATAGAAGACCAGAGTGGCCAGGATATGAGCTCTCTTTCGCCTCCTTCAGGCACCTGTTCTGCCTTTCCAAAGCACCTTTGCTAGATGGGCAAGAAGCTTGCCTTGTGAAAAACGCTGGGTTGAGAAGACACGAGGGCAAAGGTTGTGCTTACCACTTATCCCATCCTGCAGAGCCTCATCATAAGTCTTTGCTTCTGGGAGCTTATGATCATCAAGGGCTCAGTCAAGTAGGCTACACCCTTGCAAATCCTTATATAAACATATTTTCTATTTGCTCTGCTTCTCTGCCCAAAGGGCATTTCAATAATAATAAATAAATATTCCATGAACCGCTCTACATTCCATCTGCTCGGTTGGGTTCAAACTGGCTGCATTATGCTTGTCAGTGACCAGCAGTGACCTATTCTTTTCATATCTAATCCCTCTCTGTCAGTGGTTCAACATAACTCCATTTCCATGTTGTAATTAGGTATGCTATTTTCAGAAGATTACAGGTTAATTTCTTAAAGAAGCCATTTCTATTTCTTTCATTGAAATAACCTGAGAGCACTGTTCACGTTGTATGTTAAATGTTTCTTAAATATGAAGGTGTTGATCACTATGGAACATACGGTGTTGACTCTGACCAATTTCATTCCCCAAAATGAACTCGCCTAGCTTTGTATGCAAAGAGGATAAAACAATAGCTTCCAAGGGAAGAAAATAGCAATTGACTAACTGCCTTGCCAAAACTAATGCCTTACCAGAACAATTATGTTCTTCCTGGCAGGTCCGTTCATGCAAAAACCTCTTCCCAAGTCAAATGCCCATTTCTCAAGGGCTTTCCAGCTGTTCACACAGAGATCTACCCTCTACCACATGATGAGACGCAGGAATAGTGCCAGCAGAGAGCTCTCTTAGGGTAGCCCATCTCTTCTGGGATCTAGCATTGTCCTTTTAATATCCACAAACAGAGCCTCCCTTTGAAGAATGTTTGCTGTTTCAAATCATGGGTCATCACGGCACTATGGTCGTCACCGCAACGTATCTTGGGAAGTAACCTCACAGACATCTGTCTCCGTAGCTACTTCTAGTCCAACAGGAGAAACACCCAAATCTTCTGCCTATGCCACTGATTATAGCATTAAAAAGCGCAGAAGTTCCTCGTATCAAATCACCTCCATAGAACAACACTGCAATTGATTATACATAATCGCTTCTAATTTTCTAGGCAGCTGCACAAGCAAACATGCCCTATATAAGTAACCCATTTGTCCTTTATGGATCAGCATACATAAAGAGTGGACTATAAAGGGCACGTGTATTAATATTAAGCAGTCCTAAAGCTGTTGCCAGAGCTGGTTGCCATGTGACACCAGGTTTTGTGCACAACATCTGGGACAGCATTTGCACTGCGATAGAAAGGGGTTCGAGAGCAAAGACGATAACGACGACATGTGCTAAGATACGACATGAAACATCTGCAAAAGGTCCCATGTTCTGTTAGTGTAGCTTTCATGTTTTTTAAAAGAAAATATCTGCCTGGCCACTGTCTGAACAGAATGCTTGACTAGATAGAGGTCAGTCTGACCCAGCCTGGCTCTTCTTACATTCTTATGCAGATATTCAGAAGGCGATCTTATATCCACCTTCCTGCAACTATGCCCAATTTAAATTCCCACTAAGTCCCAGTGGGAATTATCAGCAGACATGTAAAGAATGCCATTGTCAATGCGTTCCCCTAGCATCCTACAGTGTAATTCCAACCCCCAGATCCATTGGCTGGAGCAGGTCCCTTGCTATGCCTGCAGAGCGCTCCAAGGGAGTGGTTATAAACAGACACGGCCTTCAAACAGGCCAGTTTTGGGTTGTGGTGGGATGGAGAGGGCCTCCATTCTCTGTGGTGGTCCAGGATCAGGTTCCACTGGAGCAGTTGTCACTTGTCCACTTATCTCCCCACCTTCAGTTTAGGGTCTTTACCTACAGAACTCTGCAGATGCCATTTGAAAATGCATGCTATCTAGATATACTTGCGTTAGCTTCAAGAAGCATGTACAGATTAGAAAACAGATTAGCATTTATGTAAGCCCAGCTTGACAAGAGTTAGGGGCCTTTATAAACAAAAAGCCTCGAGCCTGAAGTAAAAGCGAGTTGCTTAAAAAGGGGAAGCAGAACACAAGGCACAGGAAGAGGGAGGTAGCAACATGCAGGAAGTCAGCAAACATCAGGAAGGGCTGTGGCAATACGAAAGTGTGTCATTTTGTGGTGAAGAGTAGCACACACAAACACACTGCCATCGTCATGGTATGCACACAGGTCATTGTGAGAAAGAGGTAACAAGTGACATAGAGGTAATATGAGTAAAGGGGAAAAAATGAAAGGTTACCATCACACTACAGAAACATTAAAAGTATTGGGTGGAGTCACACCTACAAGCAGAAGATTGCAACTGGTGAGCTTCCCTAAACTTGTAAGGTGCATCTTCATCTTCTTGTTGTAAGCATGGCTCACTACCAAACCAGCTTCTCACCCACTGAATATTTTAAATATTTTGTGATTCCTAGCATGCCGCCTCCTACTTTATTTATATGCTAGATTTATGTCCAGTCTTTTTTTCCCTTTTTTTAAGAATTTAAAGCAGCTTACTTGTCCCAGGGCAGAGAGGCTGCCGGGACACGGCTGTTTCTGGCTTGCAGAGGTCCACTGTGATATTGGAGAAGGTCACCCAGTGACACAAACAGAAGAGAGCCTGGCAGTAGGTCACAGGTTGAACAAGAGAGGTCAAAAGAATGAGGAGGCTTAAATACCACCCTTCATAGTGATGGGCTCTTTGCTACAATATAGCATGTAGTTAACTTTCAATTAACCCATTTCCCTTCTGATTTGGCACTTTCAAGAGCACAGTTTAATATACATTAAAAACACTGGAGTACAGATTGGAGAATGCTGCACTACAGTGATCTATAGTGTATATTAATTTTCTCCTTAAACCAAACACTTTTAGAAGGCTGTCCTGCTATATCAAAAGCAAAAAGAGCCGCCAGGTGAGTCCTTGCTATTGTTAAATGTCGGCCCTCCACATTCAGGGGAGTTAGGGGCACAGACCCTCGCAAAAGTAGAAAAACCAACAGAGCTCCTCTTGGTCATTTATTGCTTCTTTGTTTTCTTATGTTCGTATTCCCTGACCACCCCTTTCACTCACGAGGGTCTCCTCTTTGCACCAAGGAATTATCGGAAGATTTCCCTCTCAGGATGCAGGGAAAAGAGGCACGCTTCAGAGGTCCCCCTCTCTCTCCCTTTGCTTCTTCTCTCTCTATAGTGATGGCAATTTTCCACAGTAGGCCGCAGAACTCGAAAAAGCCTCCCATTTAATTACCGATGGCAGTCTCACAAATAATCAGATCCACAAAAGTCAAACCCGCAGTATTTATACTGTGAGCAGAACTAGGACAAGCAATGGCTGAAAGGTGAATTCTCACTTCACACCATATAAATCGTTCCCCTGAATTAACTTTTTATTGCATCCTTTTCGCATTGCAACCTGCCGTGAGCCTTAAATGACTGGGGTGGGTTTATAATTAAATAAATATTATGGGTCACAGACATGCACACACAGGCAAACTGCATGCAGCTAAAGGGCCATCACATTTATTACAGTAATTAAAGGCAAGATCGCATTGCAAAAGACCTGCACTTTTATGTCTGCTGGTGAGTTCAAGACAGGCCTTAGCATTAAGCCAGATGCAAAGCTAAAGAGGGAATGGACAAATAAGGCCATTTGGTGTGTAGCCCATCAGCTGATCCACAGAACAAGAGACAAGAACCATTAGGTCACATTCCCCCAAAAGCACAACCGAACCCGGATGTGTCCAAGTTAATCCTCTGAAAATGCAGGATCAGTGAGATCAAAGTCATCGGCAACAAAGGAACCCTTTAAAAAATCAAAAGTAGAAACCATGAATTATAGAATTCCTTAATGAGGCTAAAATTCTCCCCGGAGTGAACACATAATGGGATGCTGATGTACCCAGCAGAAAAAAAGCCACTTCGGGGCAGAAATGCACAAGTGGACCTTGCAAGATCGCATGACTCCAGCACTGCTTGGCGGGAAAAGACCCCCAGATGCAACCGAGATCAGAGGAGAAGCACTGCCTTTGCGGACACCATTTCAAGAATTATGTAGGAAAAAAGGAAAGGGCTGCAAAAGCTGAACAAGCAGCATACACCCCGGGCAAAGCCCCCAGCTCTCATGCTCAACTTCCCTTCACACCTTTCAAGGAAGAGGTGTGCTAGAAGAAGGCCAGGGTGCAATAAAATGTTGCAGTATAGCATGCCAAGATTCCAAACACTCTGCTTCATCTCCAGCAAATGCTGGCTTTATCTCGTCATTCTCTTTCCACAACGGTCAGCATGTAATGCCCACTAAGCGTGCTCAATCCGCACCGATTTCCTCCCATTTTATGCTTTATTTCCTAAAGACTGTCATCTGACGCACAAATGTTTTTGCTTTGGACACACAGGGATCTGAGATTGCTATTGGTATGCAAGAGACAAATCAGCCCTGAAACCTTTTGGCCTACACCTTCCATGAACCTCACCACTAGCTATGCTGACTGGGGCCAATGGGAGTTGTATGCCAAAGCATTGAAGGCCACAAGACACCCGTCTCTGATATGCTGGCAGAGATGTGGGAGATTTAGTTTACATCTCTGTGCAAACTCTCCTATTTCACACATCCCCAAGCTGAAAGGCACTTAGTTGCGCTTTTCCGACTTTTGCCATTTATTTATTTTATCCTGTTCGTTCCTACCAGGAAATGGTGCTCAAAAGCAACAAGCATCAACACTTTAAAAATATGATTACTATAATCATAAATCAAAAACATTAGAAGTGCAATTAGAAAATACATTCAAGCCAACACATCAGTTTACATGCCAAAGATGTGGTTGAAAAGACATATTGTTTCCTACCGGTAAAAGGACAACATGGAAAGAGCCAACATGTCCTCTTCTGAAGGGGAGTTCTAAACTGAGGGAAAGCCAGCAAGAAGGCAATGCAGTTATCCAATTTAGAAAAATGTTAAAAATGCATATATTTGAAAAAAGCAGGCATAAAAATGCCTAGATTAGATAAAATATGGTATGAAAACATATAAAAAACAAATTCACACAAAAATATCCCTAATAGGAGAAATGCAGATTCAAAAAACATATAAAATTAGCTTTTTATAGTGTGGATTTTTTCTCCAAAAAAAAAAAAAAGCATGTTTTCTTTTAAAAAATCAAAAAGATCTTTTATATGATTTTGACACAAGATTTTGATTTTGTGCATTGGGAAAAAGTTGCAGATGAAACAGAACTGAAAGTGGCATATTCGGCTATGTATAGATTTATCTGTTCGTGTTCCCAAAGAGTAAATTGGGGGTGGGGGGATTGAAAGCAGAGGGAAACTAAGCCTGTCAAACTATCGCAGAGCAGAGCAGAGCAGAGCAAAAGAATCTTCTTACCAACTTCCCCAGTTAGCATGTGCTTTCCAAGGCCTCACACAAACTTCTGTAAGCCCAAAGTGGCTGCTTCTCATTATCTAGTATGGACATGTCTGACAGACCAAATGCAACAACGCTGAAGCTCCTCAGATGTTGCAGTACTGAAGTCCTCGCACTTTCTGACTCTCAGATTCTGGCAATGGGGAAACATCAACGGTTCAAATTTGTCCAGCTTCAGCGCTTGAAAAACCTGCCGCCGTCTTGCACGAGGCAGCTTTGCTGACTGCCAGTCTTTCTTATGCTGCTGCTGCTAACCCAGAGACTTCACGGAAATGACTAAGGATAGGAAGGCCCTAACAGCCCACAGTTCACTCACACAAGGAGTTCAGCTCCAGGCCGCAGTTGATAAGTGCACAGCAAGGGAGTTCCCTACCAACAGCCAGAACCGTATGCCTGCAGCATTGGAATTCCCTGTGTATCTTCCAGGGGGACTTTAAAAATTCAAAGAAAAGCAACCCAAGGACACAGAGCAAGAACGCCTGGCCCTCCTGAGAACGAGGCGAGGCTCCTTTTCAAAACTTCCCCTTTCTGTGAAGCTTGCCACTCAAACTCCTAGTTCCAGTGCCCTCCTTTAATTAAGCCCAAGTGCATGTAACTGAAGAAACAGAAAGTTTGCACATTCCTCAACTTCCTTCACTTTCCTTGGTTGTTCCTCCTGTGTCAGGCTTTACACTACATGTTGCTCGGGTCAGGGAAATTTTAAAACACCATGCCAACTGATGGCAGTCAATCAGCCATCATCATCCTGGGGGAAGGGAAGGAACACAAGGAGCAGCAGCAATGCGACCACATGCGTACAGCTCCCGGCGCAGCACGCCCCATACAAGTCCCCACTATCAAGGTCAGAACACGTGACTGCTGTCCATCGGCACAGGCTGCTCCAATATCCTTCCACACTGATCTGGTTGTCAGTGGCCCAACTCTCCTTGGGGGCCATGTGGCTGAAAGACAGGGTGGAGTGTCGAAAACTTCCCTGGATCCAGAGGTGGTCGCCAACTATAGACCGGTGGCCAGCATCCCGTTTCTGGGCAAGGTGCTGGAGCGGGTGATGGCAGGACAACTCCAAGCACTCTTGGATGAAACTGATTATCTAGACCCATTTCAGTTCGGTTTCAGACCCGGTTTTGGCACTGAATCTGCCTTGGTCGCCCTGTATGATGACCTGTGCAGGGAGAGAGACGGGGAGTGCGTCCCTGTTGGTTCTCCTGGACCTCTCGGCAGCTTTCGATACCATCAACCATGGTATCCTTCTGGATAGGCTAGCGGGATTGGGAGTTGGAGGCACCGCATGGCGGTGGTTCCACTCCTATCTCAACGGCCAATTCCAGAAGGTGGTGCTGGGGGACTATGGCTCTGCGCCATGGCAGCTATGCCATGGAGTTCTGCAGGGTTCCATCTTGTCCCCCTTGCTCTTAACATCTACATGAAACCGCTGGGAGAGGTCATCAGGGGGTATGGGCTGCGGAATCATCAGTATGCTGATGATACCCAGCTCTACCTCTCGTTCTCCACCGATCCAGGTGAGGCAGTGGCTGTGCTGAACCAGTGCCTGGCCGAGGTAATGGGCTGGATGAGGGCCAATAAACTGAGGCTCAATCCTGACAAGACGGAGGTCCTGTTGGTGGGTGGATCGGGCTTTGGAGTGGGGGACCTGACCCTAGTCTTAAATGGGGTTGCACTCCCTCTGAAAGACAGGGCCTGCAGCCTGGGAGTGCTCCTCGACCCAGAGCTGACCTTGGTAGCCCAAGTGTCAGCAGTGGCGAGGAGCGCTTTCCATCAGCTTCGGCTGATCCATCAGCTGCGTCCCTTCCTGGAGTTCGACTGCCTGGCGACAGTGACACATGCGTTGGTGACTTCCCGGTTAGACTTCTGTAATGCGCTCTATGTGGGACTACCCTTGAAGACGTCCGGATACTTCAGTTGGTGCAAAACAGAGCTGCCAGGGTGCTGACGGGGACTGGGCGTGGTTCTCATATCACCCCAGTTCTCCGTCAGCTACACTGGCTTCCCATTGAAGTCCGGGCCCAATTCAAGGTGTTGGTTCTTACCTATAAAGCCCTTAACGGCTTGGGTCCTGGCTACCTAAAGGAGCGCCTGCGACCATATATGCCCTCCCGCCCCCTACGATCGGCAGCTGATGCTCTCCTCCGGGAACCCTCTGTAAAAGAAGTTAGGAGGGTGAGTACCCGGAGGAGGGCTTTCTCTGCGGTGGCACCCCACTTATGGAATGCGCTCCCCAGAGAGGCTCACCTGGCGCCGTCATTATTTGTTTTTTGGTGCCAGGCGAAGACCTTTTTATTTAAGAAATATTTTAATTGTTAATTTATCAATTTTATATTCTTATTTATTGTTATTTATATGTTATATTTTTATTCTTGGACTATGAGATGGGCCAGTTTTAAATTGCATATTGTTTTAAATTGTATTTCCAATTTGTATTTTATATGTTGTTAGCCGCCCCGAGGCTTGTGTGCGAGGGGGCGGCATACAAATTTGTAAAATAAATAAAATAAATAAACTTCAATAAATAAGGAAAAAACATGCTTCTCGCTGTCAAGAGTAGCCTCTGCCACTGGATGTCGTCCTCAGAGATCCATGAAGTATGTTTGGGCTTAGTAGCTAAAAAATAATTCCTGCCAGCCAGCATATGAATACAAAATGCAGCACTGAACGTACGACACCCTTCCTGGCCACCAAGCGAGTAGCAACCTGCCCTTTCCACAGAATTAAGGAGAAGAGCAAAAGTGCCGGTGGGATTGAGAACTGAACACTGCCCCACTTCCGTGACGGACCTCAGCACAGCAAGCCTCTGTCTACACAATCAATATTAACCATGTAAGGAGGCTCAGTCTGAGGGACACCTGCTTGGTTCTTCCGTCCCTCCCTGCTCCACTCCCCTTCTGAATCCAGCCTGTTTGCTCCCTTATGAAACAGTTTCTGTAGGGCAAAACAAGGGAAATAAAACTGAAATTTCACTTCGAACTATTATTTTGAATTTGAACTTTGAAATTGCCCACATAGTACCTTGGCAAAACAAACTTCCCCTGACCTTAAAAAAAGAAAAAAGAAAGAAAAATAATCTACCTGTGGTTGGAATGAAGGAGCTTGTCACGGGAGTACTTTGGAAGGAATCTAATGTTAGTTCAGTTTTATTAGTACCAATAAGAACTGGGAACAGAACTATCCTCAAAACTTACTTGCATTTTTATCTGACATCTCATACTATGTTTAAAATGTTTAACACAAAACATTTAAGAGAAACAACCATAATAAACAATCCATTAATGTGTGGCTCGCCAATTCAACCCCAAACTAATCTATGGCATGCAGTTCTAAAATTATTTTCACTTTTTAATAGTTTTGTACTAAAAGTGTGTGTGTGTGTATGTAAATTTACTGTCTGGTTGCTCACCATGCAAACATGCCAGAATCTCTAGATGAATGACTTGGAAGGAAAATGGTGTTACAAATAGTGCTAACAGTAGCTTTCAAAACACTTCTTAAAAGCTTGGTCACTGTTAAGAGCCTCTTAAGAAGGAGAAAAGAAAATATTGCTCTTTGGTTCTGCACTTATTATCCTCAGAAATTTATGGGAACTGCTCATTATAAACAACAGTCACATTTAAAAATCCATGTTTTTGCTTGCTGTTCCAGATGTCAGAGGGCAATTCAACCATTAGGACCATGCAGCGCTGACATCATCTTGGGAAAGCACCTTTTAAAAAGGACGGCTTTTTCATCTGTGGTCTGGCAAAGGTTGCTTCATTGTTGTTTGTAGTTCATAACTACAAATGTTGGACAGTCCATGCTGCCAAACAATGACTGACTCAAAGCCAGTTGTTAACTCGATAAGCTGCTTACTTATAAGCAAGTTGCTGAGAATTGCCAGACAACCGCCCAAGGAAGAGGCCTTGGAGGGCTTCTCTTCAAGGAAATGCATGATAACAGGAGCAGAAAGTGTGAGGAGCAAATAACAGGCCTCATGAAAGAAAAGGAGAACGTTTAAGATAACATGCCCTCCCGCCCCCTTAGATCTGCAACGGCGGCCCTCCTCCGGGAGCCCTCTTTGAGGGAGGTCAAGTGGGTGAGTACCCAGAGGAGGGCTTTCTCGGCGGTGGCGCCCCAACTATGGAATGCGCTCCCTGGAGAGGTTCGCCTGGTGCCGTCGTTATATGCTTTTCGGCGCCAGGCAAAGACCTTTTTATTTAAGTCTTATTTTAATTGTTAGTTGTAGATTTTGTTTCTAGTTTATTGTGTGTGTTTGTTGTTCGTTTATCTGGTTTATTGTGTATATTTGGTTTAGTTGATTTTGTTTATTTTAATTTATTTAGTTATGTTTATTTAATTAGATTTTTAGTTGCCGAGATGCACAGTGGGGGGTGGGATAAATTAAAATTGTTTTATTGTTTATTGTACTTTAATTATGCTGTTAGCCGCCCCGAGGCTTTGTTGCGATGGGGCGGCCTATAAATGTTTTAATAAATAAATAAATAAATAAATGTTGATCCTGGCTAAATCCTGAACAGACCACCAACTGCACACTCAGATTCAAGTTGGCCAGTCAGTTTGATACTGCTATGACCAGCGGCTGGCCCAGATCAGTCCATATACTTCCCCCAAGTGCTGCAAGCCAGAGAGCGGGTGGGCTTCCCAGCAGGTGTGCAAAATGCAAGTTTCCCCATATGATCGTTGCAGCAGAGTTGCACCGCTGGCACCAGGGCAACACTTTTAACCACTGCACCGGCTCTCATGCCAGGTGGTTTTGGGGAGATCAGGAATGGCTTCCAAATCCTTTAGCAATAGCAACAGCAAAAGACCACACACCCCTCCTAAAGTAAGCTACTGAAATCAAGAAAGCTTTGGAGTAGAATTCTGTGTTAAAGGATGTGTGTGGCAAACCAGTTGTGTTACAGAGAACAAATTCTGGG
>JAIXND010000621.1:11699301-11719696 GCA_023646645.1 Varanus salvator macromaculatus
GAAGGGGACGGCAGAGGATGAGGTGGCTGGATGGAGTCACTGAGGTGGCTGGTGTGAGCTTGAGTGGACTCCGGGGGATGGTGGAGGACAGGAGGGCCTGGAGGAATGTTGTCCATGGGGTCGCGATGGGTCGGACTCGACTTCGCGACTAACAACAACAACAATTCTGATCCACTGGTTTGTTCCTGGCGTTAGTGAGCTTTGGGATTCCAGAGAAAAGAAAATAGATCCGAAAGCCTATAGCCTACCCCCACTTGTAATAATGAATTGCTCTTCATTAGTGCTTCAGAAGTAGCCCACAGAAGCCAGGAGATGTGACTTAGCAGCCAGTGCTTTTTGCTGAGCTAATAGGGTCAATTGTTTTCCTTTGTATACAACCATCAATCTCTGCCTCCAGTCCCTCTGTTCAAGACACATGATAAGCTTATATTCTGACCGCTCTATTTTTCTTCAGGACAGAGTACTGGATATTTTCGGCATGTGCAATGACCCACTGCTTAGGCCTAGGCTGCGACCCAGTGGTCGCTCTCTTCACATGAACCGATTATGAGAGCTATCAATGTTCATTTACCCATGAGAAGTAGCAGCGCAGGCTGGCTATCATCATGAATATGCAAGCCACGGCTTCTCACTTTGCCCAAATCTAGGTGCTGGATAAACAGAACAAGCTGGGGCTTACCTATTCAGAATGGAGAGCACATGCCACGGTTCACCAAGGCCATGCTGTCCAAACCAGGATCCAATCGTGTCTTGCCATTAGCACCCTTTCTGTTGTGCTAGTGGCAATATAAACTATCGACAACAGGCAAATGTCGGTTACTGCTGGCACCGCTCAATTAGCCCAGGCAGCCAGAGTCCATGGGGTCCTTGCCCTCCCCTCGTGAGAAACAGCAGCATTCAAGCAGCGTGACGGGGTGAATGCAGTGTTGAGTCCAGGTCTCCACCAGCCAGTTTCCAGCACCTTGAATCTCCATCTCCATCAACATCACCATTGTATTATTATATAATTATAGTATAATTATTATATATTACAGTATTACAAGTGGGGTAGGCTATAGGCTTTTGGGATCTATTTTCTTTTCTCCAGAATCTCAGAGGTGGCTGACTGCTCCAGTATCAGGTCAGCTGAGCTCTGTGCATTGCCCGTGCTCTCTGCCTCAGAATGGAGAATAACACAGTCCAATTTCTTTGATCTGACTTGTGGCATATTTGCAAAAAGGAAAATTGCCCCAGTTACTGATGATGCTACTAAGTGGTTCTGCACACAAGTCAGCGACATCCGATCCAGATGTGGTGCGTGGCCCTTGCAGATCGCTGATGCCATCTACCTATGATTGAGCATGACCAACAGAAGGAGAAACCTTGTTGTTGCTGAGTTCTGCCATGCTAAACCAGCCTCACAGAACAGCACTGGAAGCCGATGATGAACCACCGGAGAGTACTAAAGGAATTCATATGAATAAGCAACACATGAGACAGGCATTCAGATACTAAATACTTCTGGAAAGGAGCCAAGCAGGGTTGTAAAAAAGGCTCCGTGGTTGTATAGGCACCAAGGAGAGTAGTTGCCACAGCCAGTTCTTGGCCAATAGTTCACATATTAATTTAATGACAAAGAGATTTGGGAGAACAGCCAAAGGAAACATCCACTTTGCCTACCCCATCCAGGTCACTAAATCTGGGGGAACCTCAAGGGAAGCCTATTGGAACCTGCATTCCTCATTAGGTAGCACAGAATTTCCCTACCGCGTGCAGACCTGGCTTGAAGAAATTGAGCTACTGGGCAGGCTGTGAAATGCACATGACTCACATGTGATGCTGGCCAGTGCCAGGATGCAAAAGACAAGCTTTGTTCTCAGCCCCTTGCAGGCAGGTGGGAGTAACAGCATCTTTTCAAATGCATTGACAATGTTCAAAGTGGAAATAAGGCAGGGCATTCAATGCCTTTGCGTAACATTTCAAAAGTTCAGAAGTTCATTCACATGCCTTAGAAGCAAACTCAACAACTGAGGACTAGATCGAGCATTCCGGGAAGCATGCCCTAAGAGAGGAGACCCAGACCTGCAAGGACCACCCCTCCAACAGCATAATTCCAACATAATCTCAGCTATCCATGCGCTAGTGACTTCCAGAATGGACCGCTGGAATGCGTTCTAGGCAGGGAAGTCTAGGTGATTCTTGAAGATGATTCTGATGTGTTCATAGATGTGAAATGTGTCTGTCCAGTTACCAGTGGGGCAAAGCTTTGGGCCCATGGGTCACATTCGCTGTGCTCGTATAGCTGATATGTAAGATAGGGATGTTGACCAGTTTAAACCCCAAGCCGTTTGGGACCATGTTATCTGAGGGACTGCTTCCACCCACACCGGCCTTTGGAATTAGCTAGCAACATTACATATTTAAGCTAGCAGGCATGAAAGGGAGGCCTTTTGGGTAGTGGCCCCACCTCTCTGGAATTCTCCAAAGTGATCCTACAGATCTCACCCATTTAAATGGCATTTTGTGGCATAACAGCTGTTCTGGCTGAAATGATGTCATGCTTGTTAGTAGAGCTGTTTTGATGGCTTTGGTTTCTTGCTATTATGACATGTTGTTTTTATGAGGCTGTTTGGGACTTAATACAGATGGAAGCTGCCTTGGGAGGGCAGCTACCATAAAGACGGCTTGTAAATCTTTCAGGCAAATAAATAAACAAGTGCACAAGAAAGGAATCTTGGGCGTGCGATCCTGCACGTGTTGAGACACGGAAAAAGCTTTCCTCAGCATCCCACTGGCAACTTTGGAAAATGCTTTGTGCTACATGGCAGGGAAGAAAACTGGCAGCTGCTTTTCCAAGCACATGGAAGAGGCCATTGCCTCGGGAAAGTTAACACTGGAGGCAGTCCAACAGGTTTAAAGGGGGCAGAACCGGGCTTAAGGTCAGGGCTCAAATAAGGAGCAAACTGGGCTCAAGTTTTGCCCACAGGCAAGGGTCAGGGGAGCTTCATAGGTGGGAGGCACCCTCCTCTCCCAAAAACCAAACAATTAAACAAATTCTTCCCCCTCCCCCCACATCCCCACCAACGAGGGATCCTGTAGCAGGTGCAAATGCACACTTGTGTACAAGTTAGGCCATGTTCTCTCCTTCTCTCGGTGATATGCTGAACCAACAGGCACAGAAGCTGGGCTGCGCCTACCGGCCTCCACTCCCAACCTTTGGACACTGAGAGGTCTTGTGAAAAGGGGCATTCAGGGTACACACAGCTATGTGCATGAAGGATCCCTACTCAGTGCAGAGATGTTGGAGCCAGACCATCAGGCAACATTTTGCCTCCCCTGAAATACGTTCAGTGATGGGGGTCATTTCAGCAGGGCTTTTGAGAGGGGGCGATGCTTCCCAGCCAGGTGGCTTCAGCAGGCCCTCTCAGCCAGGAAGGAAGATGCACTTGAAAGGGGAGAGGAAGGAAGCAGCCCTGCCTCATCACAGAGGTGTTTCTCTGCTCCTCTGTTCCTCATTTGCCTACAGGAGATGGCACAAAGCGATAAGGGGTGCCCTTGAATGAGGACGCAAAGTGGCCGCCTGTCCCCTTTTACAGAGGGCGATCCTCCGAAGGCTATCAAAAGTCTGCCCTCTGTTTTGAAGGCATCCTTGGTCTCTATGGCTGTCCAGCCCACATCTGGTTTAAAGATAATGAGCCACCAGAAGGAAGGAAAAAGGAGCTTGAAGTTGTCTAGCAGCTGCTCCTGGAAAGCAGACTGAGCAAGGCACCCAGGTCAAAATCATGCATGCTATGAAGGGATAAACTATATTTCTAGTTAAGTTGTAATCATGTCTTCTAAATGTGTATTTTTGCATATAAAGTAGCACGGGCACACACACACCCGCACGTATGTGCACACACATACATAAAAATGGGGGTGCCCTCTTTTTTCTTTTGTTTAGAGAGGTATTTCCTCTTTTAGGGGACTCATCTGGCCATCCTACTAGAAAGTGGGGTTCCCTCCCCCCCCACCAGGAAGGGACCCTCCTCCTTTTTTGCAGTACCAAAGAGGCTCATGAAAATACACACTCACAAATGTTTTGGCTGAGACCTGCTCAGGATTAACTAGCATGTCCAGGTGCAAACACAATGCCACGATTAAACTGTATGAGAAGTGTAAAGTGCTCACTTCAGCTACCTTTTGGAAGGCAGCCACCTTGTTTCCACAGTAAAAAGTAAAAAGGAAACAGAGGCGAATAGGGCACCTATCCAACCCCCTCGGAACAGCAAGTGACAGTGTATGTAACCCGGAAACCAATTACTCAGCCTAGTGTTCAGTGAGGGTGAAAAACATTGCTAAAAACAGCAAAAGCGATCTGCTTACATTCAGAAATAACCTGACCGTTTGCTGAAGATATGCTGACTATGCGTTTAAGTTCAAGAGGGTAATCGCTCATTGCACTGTGTCAACCGGCTTCCAATGTATATGGGCAAATGAAGGGAAATCCTGGCAGGCTGATGCAGAGACTTTCCAGACTGAGGGCTCCCCGTGCTACCAGTGAGCAGACACTGCATAAGCTATTCCCTCTTTTCTTTAAGAGATTTTCTTGGATAAGTGAAAAGATGGAAGAAGCTGTGAAAAAACACAGGAAGGTTACAAGTTGAAGACAATGACGACCCACAGCACAAACTTCCATGAATGGGGAAGAGAAATGACGCCACAGAAAGCTACAGATGTAGGGCTGGCTACCCACGGCAGAACACACACATGGCAGATTGTGTGATGCCAAGGAAACAGTGGGAGGCCAGGCATATCCCGCACTGCTTAATATGCTTGCACATGTACCGGATACTCTCATTCTGCTAACAGATACTTGGAGATGATCACTACTGTTTAATATTTGTAGGCACCAAGAGCCGTTTCTGTGCCAAGGCATCCATTAGCTCTGCAGATTGACAATCTGAGTTAATTGAAATCCAAGTGATCTATCTAAGCTACTCCATGAATACCAATCAATACCACCAGGGACGAAATGGAACAGTTTATACTGGCTGCCAATATCAGCCTGCTGTGACAATAGAATCCAAGTGTCTTTAGGGAAATTCACACAGAGGTTCTGCTAATGCCTCCAAAGCCATACCACTAAAACACAAGCAGCAGAAATAGCATGGGAGGAAGAGAGGTGGAGCAAATGGGTGGGAAGCAAGGGGACAGGGCATCAGCAGGGACGAGAAGCAGCTGCAGGTGCAGCGCTCCCTACTCCCACTGCAGGCAGAACATGGATTGGGTCGAGGAAGAAGCATGGCCCAGGTAAGACCCTACATGCACCTGGTGGGATGCTATGGTAGCAAGCTTTTAAGTCTGGGGAAGGGGAAGGGGTCTGCAGCTCAGGAGGACCAATGATGGTGCATACAAGACTCCAAAAGAGCTGATGCACAGGTGTTGGATCACCCCATGAAGCACTCCAGGCTCTGAAATCTCCCGACTGGAGGGGAGAGGAAGGTCCCACAGCAAGATTTTTACATGGGCTAGATTTCACACGGGGCGAGGGAGACATCCAAACAAACAACCGCTCATTCGTGCACAGAAATCTGAAGATGGAAAAGATCCCTCCTGGGGATCGTTGTTATCTGCCTCTCCTACCCCCACGACTGCCCACATTTGTTTTAGCTCTTCAAGGCAGATTTCTCCGACAAATAGAAAATACTCGCCTCGCTGTCCAGTGCAGGTGCGACATTTGCTTCCACTGCGAAAAAGACCTACTGGAGCAGCAGAAGAGCAGAATTCCCCTCAGGCTGTAAATGACCCATCCCTTAAGTGTTCTCTCGGAGCCACTCCCTGACTTGAAGTAAACTTAGGAGGCAGGAAAGTGGGGCACTGCTAGGTTTTTCCATTCCACACAGAACGAGGACTGCTTTCCATGGCTTTATCCACCTTTGAGCTTTAGATGTCTGTCAGCAGCCAACACTTTCCTGAACCAACTGCCACCATTGATGTAAACACCTTGCTTTTCCAGCAAGAGATCTGCATGTCTATTTGCTAGTGCTCTGAGGGGCGGTTGGTGTTCAAAGAAAAGAAGTTTAAGTTTTATTGCTGCACAGGGCACCATTTTCATAAGGGACAGCACCTAATGAGAGAAAGGTTAATACTCCTCTCCCAGGATTCGGCAACACCTCTGAAAAGCATCTCCCCCTGCAAGGCAATAAAGTTTAGAAAACTAGTTTGACATGATCTGGGGTGTGATGCAAATTAATTGAAGGATGCATTTCACGGAGATATTTGGATGAAAAAAACCACAGTCTGGCCAGAAAAAAATGCATATACAAATATTACATTAGCATATATGCAGAACTCATATCCTACAGGCACAGGACCAAAGTCTTTTAAGTGCTTAGAAACAGAAGACACCTTCGTTGCATGACCTTAGGCAAAGCAAGCCTTATCAAATGGCTGGGATTGGCACCAAGAGACAGCCCCGCTATTTTCCCCGGCATTTTCAGAATGCACTTCATCCTCAGTGCTAATTTCCACAGTGTTCCTCTGGGTGATAATCTAAACTTTGAGAACATGCTTTTATTAGCTTTTTTTTTTTTTTTTTTATGGTTGGCAACTTTGCATGATGCCACCTTGCAAAATTTTGTTTCTATTGTACAAAATAAACAAGCATAAGGAAAAGCGATAATGCTTGTTAAGCTTTATGAATTCTGCAAACGCACTAAATAAATTGGAGGATTCCATATATTTATCCCACTTCAAATAGCCTGCAGTGAATCCTTCAAGAAAACTTGCAAAGTTAGACACGCAGCAGCCTCTGCCCTTCATCTAGCTGAAGCCAAACCCAGTGGAGCTTCTACCATAGGAGACCCCTGTAAGTCCTTGTTGGGGGTCTGTCCATTCCATTACCTGAGGGGAGAGCTGCCCCACAGCAGGGCAGGTGAAATAGGTATCCAGCTCTGGCCCTCAGCCTGCTGATCTCCCCTGGTGTCAGACTATAAGCTCTGCAAAACAAAGAACCAGCCAGGCAACACAGGATTTACAATTTAAAGAAACATGGTAGATGGAGATGATAATATTTCTCAAAAGCCATTAAAAGGGAAATTCCAGGGCAGCGATAAAAACAAAATACAACAGCATATATGTATATATTGAGGTGGACATACTTTTACAGGAAGATGACTTTACTGTACATAGAAAATTAACACAGAAACAGAATATTCAGGGCTGAGAAGTAATGACAAAAGGTATGTACGCTTGAACAGACAGAGAAGCTAGAAAGGTGTGTGTGTGTGTGTGTGTGTGTGTGTGTGTGTGTGAGGGAAGAGTTACTTGCTTGTCATTCTCACCTTTAAACATTTTGCCATCATACCTTTCAACCTTTCCAGGTAGTGTTCAACTTTTCCTCCTGTATTTGCCCAAGTTCCACTCCTCAAATGGGTGTGAATAAATACAGAGTTGCAGAATTTCTTCCTCCCCCTTTTTTAACCTGAATAAATGTTCAGTGTAACTCAAAAGCTTCCTGTCTCAACACAGCGTGGGCCCAGTAGAAAGTGCATTCGAAGCATTTGGAGTCCCTTGCATTACTACATCCCAAATGATGAATAACACTTTCAGAGTTTAACAAGAGGTCCACTTTCAGCTAATGCGTGAATGCCAGCGCTCCGGGCTGTACTGTACTAACAAGATCGCTGTCTTCATACATGACATATTTAGGTGCACGTATGAAGTGTTGCCTCAGTTGCTTTCGATGGTATACTTTTGTGGAAAACTGTAGAAGCTGCAAGTTTCTTGGCCGATTGGCTCACAAGCCTGCTTAAAGGTATGCAGAAGTGTTCCCATGAAGTGAAAATTCTGCAAATCAAATACCAAGGGAGGCTTTCTGAAATTGATGTCATGTCTAAAAGCAGTTGGATTTTGCTTTGATTTCTAAGAAAGACAAGCACGGAGAGTGGTGGTGAAGCGTAGATGTCTCCCTTTTCCCACAACGTGCAAAGAGAAGCAGGAAGCAATAGCCAAGCAGAGAAGACTCGGTTCTCACCTCTCACCCCTGCAAAAATTCACAAGGGAGGATGAAGGCGCTTACCTGGCCGATACCAAATGCCTCCTGTACCTGTTACAAGAGGTGCTTTGTCTACTTGCATTCCACAAGGCTGCCAGTCTGGCGCAACACTGACTTACGTCAGGCAAAGCCACCTGACTGCATTTCTAATCTTTCCCCTAAACCCATGGGCTCAAAAGAAGGCATTCAGGAATGCTCAGAGCAAAATGGAATCCGGCATCCTTCTGAGGAAGCAGCAGCACAAAGAACAAGGCACGCCATTTTTTCAGTCCGCATTCACACTGGGTTGCTGTAAACTTTTGCTGGGTTACCCGCAGAAAAACCAGTCTTTCAAGGTTCAATTAAGCATACTTCTGAAGAAAAAAAATCAGAACCGGGAGATATCTGAAATCTGAAAACCGTGAATGCAGAAGACAATGTATCATGTGCATTCATGCAGAGAGAGGGGAGAAAGGAAAAGACTAAAACGTTTTTAAAACTAAAGCTCTAATTCTCCTAAGTTCATATTCTGGCACACAGTAGTAGATTCTTCACAACTAAGAACAGAACCACATCTTCTTGATCTAGGCAAATTCTACACAGCAGGTTTCTCCTTGAGAGGAGCCAGTAGTGACTAGAGATTGCTCCCAAGTAGCAAATCCCAATCTTGAATAAATAAATACTGTTATTTCTGTCTTTGAAGCACAAACTGACCTGTTGACCAATTATCAAAATGAGAATATTTTGAGAGCCAGATTGGTGTGGGGGTTCAAAAGTTGGCCTGGGAACCTGGGAGATCCACACCATGGTCCCCACTTGGCCATGGAGCTCGTTGGGTGACTTTGGGCCAGGCAAGCTCTCTCAGTCTAGCCTACCTCACAGGGTTGTTGTTACGAGGATAAGACTGATAGCAGCAGAGTTTGCCATTTGTCAACCTATTTGGGCCCAGCTGTGCCAGAAATCAAATAATAATCTAAATTATTGTTTTTTACATTTACATCCCAAGTGAGGATTAGAACCAAGAGCTCCTAGGTCTCCAGTTCAACACTCTTAACCTCCACACCACACTGGCTCTAACCTATGTATCACTGTTTTCCCCAAAGTGTCTTGGTTTTAATTCACCAGCTGCTTTAAAAAAACCCCTGCAGCTTTAACAATTGATGCTATATTGATGCATCAATTGCTCTATACAATTGATGCTCACTCAAAGCTCTTTTAGGCAAAAGTCTTCAGAAGGCTGGGCCCAGCTAAACAAGAAGGCGTACAAGTCCATGAAATCCAATTTGCCTGCAGAAAACAGAGAGCCAAGCCAACGCATTCCCCTGCCAAGTGCCACCACAATTAACGACTGATTCATTATCATCGGAGCTGTCCTTGCCAGAGGGCGCTTCAAGCTTCCAAATTTGGGCTTCTACCACAGGGGAAAGCGGGGAAAAAATGTTTGCCCAAAAGCTAAGCGTGGGCAGCCTTTCTGGCATCTCTCCTCAGTCAAGATCTTGTGGATATCGACTGAGTGGATTAATCTCCAAGCACTCGTGCTGTAAATAAAACGTCTGGGCAAACCGGTTTAGGCGAAGAGAGCACCAGCCAGCTCGATCCACCCGAGACATCAGCCTTCTACTGCCCCCTACCGGTTGGAGCCCGCACCTTCTGTGCACTTGCGGTTGCATGGAGGATGGGAGCTGGCTTGCAGAATGAGCGGAGGGCTTCCTTGCCCCAGCTTCAGTTCCAGCTCAAAGGCGTGGCATACCTGACAGACTGTCCCTCTGGAGAGATGCCACAGCACATGAACAGCAGGGGGGCAGCAGGAAAGTGGTACTGCTGGTTGCACAGAGACAAGTGACTGAAAGAGCTAAAACCAAGCCTGCAGTCAGATGTCTCCTTCCCAGGTGGGATCAGCCAAGCCGCTGGCTTTCCTTTTTTTTTTTCCAGGTTATATTTTCTCATGCTTTATGTCATGCCTTTCATTGTTGGCTGTTGCCCAGAGAGCATTGGTGACTGGGTGGCCCTGGAATGTAATATATATAAAAGTAAAATACAATGGAGTGACCAAAGGGTTCAGCTTTTGGACAAATCTTCAGTCATGGATGAAAGGGTCAAGTAGGTCCCTGCACACCCCTGTCTGGTCCAGATCAAGGAAAGGAACCACAGTCTGCAAGCAAACCCAAAACAAAAGGCTCAGAGAAAGCCCAGACCAGGCGATTCTTCCCAAAGCTTTATAAAAATCCTTCACTGGTCCAAGCAGCTGGAGTGGGAAGGAGTCTCTGTCGCTTGTCCTCCTGCCGCTTTCCAGCTGGTGCTGCCTCAGCCCTGCACCGAGCGCCAGAAGATATGCTTTTGTTATGCAGCAATTCAGAAACGCGCCAGATCGTGGTGACATCGCCATTGTCGCTAAACATTATCTTCCTCGGGCCTGCATCTGTACAAAGCTAAAATATCGCCACCAATTGCTTTACAAAGAAGCGAACGGCACCTAGCAGAGGTAATGTCCTCCCATTACAGCCTGCTCCTGGCTCTAGCAGATAGCGGTCGCTTTGCGGTTGGCTTTTATTTTATTTTATTTGTTTCTTTTTAAGGAGCCGCCTGTCCATCTCCGGAGGTCAAAGACTGCGGGGGTGGGGGCACTTCTAAAAGAAAATGAGCGCTCCCACTGACCAGCCTGGCCAGACTCACACTGGCCACTGTTAATTAAGAAGATGCACTGTCCCCGCAGAGTTATGGAGGGGGCTCTGCAGGTTGTTTAGAAGAGGAGGCAGGCAGACACCCGCGGCTGCTGCCCGGCAGGAGCAGAGATGCCGAGCTTGAGCTGGGCAGGAGAAGAAGCCGCAAGGCTCCGTCCAGACACACTGCTGATGAATTGACCCTCTTTTGTTCCTCTGCAGCGCCTTCAGCTTGTTTTGCTGCCCAGCATTTCCAGACTTTCTCAGTGACAAAACTCTGAGTATCTTTCCTGAAGAGCAAAACATCCCTTCAGGCATCCCTTGCCTTACAATACAGGCAAGTTGTATTAACTTTTATTCTTGTCTCTCCAGATCTTCGTAATCTCCTGTTTTAGCGCTCTGTTTCCTCGCCCTTCCTCTCCTGCATCCCTCTCATAAACTGGCAGTACCTGCAAAAAGAGAGGTTTTCCCCAGTCGGAGGCTGGAAAGACAAACAGTGTACCCAGAGTAACGAACCTCTCAGGGACAAAATTCAATTGAAGCGACTCTCGGGAAGTTGCATTCAAAAGGGGCTGGGCCAAAAGTGAAGGGGTGGAGCCAAACTAAAGAAAATAGCTGCATGTTGCAACTTCAAGCTCTTGCTGCCAGCAAGAAAGCCTGAAGAACAATTCAGCATTTGCAAGGGGCAAGCTGGGACACCATCAAACGGGTGGCTGGGAGAGGCAGTGGTGCCTGGAGAGGGGGCATGGCCATCTGCACTGCAACCCCCCAGGGGTGGGGCTGAATTTGGCCTTTGTGCCCTTGGTCCTCTATCATGATATGCACCATTGTGGGCAGAAAGACAGAACCCAGTTCTACTTAGTCTCCACCTGGCCATGGAGTTCACTGAATCTTGGCTAAACATTGACTCATGATCCTTCTCCATTTTATCCTCACAACAACCCAGTAAGGTAGGCTAGTCTGAGAGTCATGGACTGGCCCCGAATCATCCAGTAAACTTCACAACTAAGTGGCGACCAGAGTCGACACATCTCAAGTCCCCTTCCAACACTCTCATCACTATACCATGCTGGATCCCAAGGATGCATGTTGCCCACCCATGCCCTAAAATCCATCCTCCTTTGCAGGGATCTACCAGGAGATCCCATTCAACCTTCTGCCCACCCCTGCATTAGGAAGACATAAAATGGATTTTCTCAAGCACATGTGTTAAAACAACAAGAAATCATCTATCTCACAATTTGCAAATGCCACGGGGTTAATCTAACACCAATATTCCCAGGAAGGAAAGAGCAAGCTATCTTTGGTAGATAAATTACTGCTGGATACGGAAAACCTGTGAAACCCTATGATGGTACTAAGAAGAAGGCAAAGGATAAGTTTTGCAACCATTAAACATATCTAATGTTGCAAATATTATAAAGAAATCCTAATGATTTATACTTCACAGCATCTCTTAAGAACTCCAGACATTTTTCTAAAGATGAAATTACTTTGCACTTTGAGGATGAGGGATGAAGATCAGCTTGACTGGATTTCACTCTGAAAGGTAAGTCGAATGGAACAGGCAGCCTGCTCAAGGGTGACACCTGCTTTTATTTCTCGACACTTCCCCTTTCCAAGAGCAAGGATGACCTCTAGAACCAAGTACTGTACAAGCAAAGCTCTGCAGAGTTCAGAGGAGCTGCTCAGTTGCAGGCAGGCCCAACCTTTTGGCTACTGGGCAGCTCAGAAACAAAATAATAAACAATAAAAGCACGACACCCCAGATGCTGTTGGATACAACTCCTGTCATCTTTGCCTACTGGATTCTTGGGTACCCAACACTGGAAGCCATAAGTTTAGCGCCTCAAATGCCAAAGAACAAGGAAAGCCTCAACCTTCTGCGAAGTTAAGTTTGTTACCTCGCTTGTTTTGCTTATTGCTCCTGCCATCCCCCTTGCAGGCCTTTTTGCCTAGAATTACCTTCCTGGAACCCCTACATAAAGTCCCCTCACTCTCTTCTGTCAACTCCCTGCACAAAACCAACTCTCACTAAGCCTACTCAGTTCCCCCCCATATCTAAACAGTGTATGTATCAAGGCAATTGTATTCATGTCTCCCAGGTTCAAAATAAGGCAGGAAGAGAAGCTGTTCCTAGGAAGCTGGACAGAAACGGTTCACATTCCTGACCCTTCTCCCTGCCCACCATTCTTCCTCTGCACCAGCCTCAGGAGAAACCAGGCTCCAAGCTCAGGCTGGCAGCAACAAACCAGTAAAGGGGGCATGAGAGACCAAAGAGCAAGAGGAATGGGCAGGGGCACAAGTAAGCCCACCCAAACATTCACTGCTTTTCCCTTGCACATATCACTACCACCTCTGCACTGGATTGAAGAACCCAAACATATTGTAGGCTGCAAAGGCCAGGTCCTTGCCCCACGTCGGATGGTTTCTGGGCTTCTGTGCAGTCCCCCTGCCCTTTCGGAAAGGCTGAACAGTCTCTCCAAAGGCTTCCTCTCGGCCAGTTAAGAGCTCTAGGCTAAAATAGGCTCTCACTATTGCATTCAGCCATGCCCCTGTCTGTCCTTTTCTTTCTGTTACTACATCCCCCCTTTCAGAAGCCCCTCTGAAATGGAATTTGGCCTTCAGGCTAAAACACATTCTGCTCCCCAATCTACTCCTATCCTACAAGTTGTGCTTTCCTGGATCAGGTGTGATCCCACCCCAGGGTGGAATGCCTTTTCCAAGGATGCCTGGCAGAACCCTTTGCCACACACCTTCCACAGGTGCTAAACAGCAGCTTTTCCCACCCTGGTCCCACCCAAGTCTCCTGCTGAGGATGCTTTCGAATACAGTTCCTGGCATTCCTGGCCATTGGCCATGCTGGCTGGGCTGCTGGGGGGCACCGGGCTGTGGAAGGCTGCAAAAGAGCAATTCCATTCAGGCAGGCGCATCAACAGGCCCATTCTGTGGTTCGGCTTCAGATGGGTTTGCTTCCACAGTTCGTCTTGGTGGCTGACACGCTGGCTACTCTGTATGGACTTGGACAGCAAAAGCAGGGTGCAAGAAGCAAAACGTGGCGGTGCCTTTGTCCATTCAGCTACCTTTATTCATTCATTCATTCATTCATTCATTCATTCATTCATTCATAGGCTGGGACAAAAGGATCCAGAAATATGATTCTCTGCTACCCCTCCTTGAGGACATCCCTGCAACACTGCTTAACCTCAGAGATGTGGAATGAAGGGACAAAAGAACAGAGGCCCCCTGCTGACTCCATGCCTCAAGCACTGGCACATCCTCTGCTTTCATCCCTTGTGACAGACCTGCCCTGCCCGGGAGTGCAGCACGTGGGGCGGCGACAGGGTCAGCGTGGCACCAAGCGGCCACTGTGCGGAACGGAAGCGGCGCTTCGGCACTGCCGGCCCGGAGAGAACGGCCTCCCCTCCGAGCCAGACCTGCCTCTTGCTTCAAGAGACGTGCTCTCCCCTTCCGGCCCTCGGCCGTCTCCTGCAGACCTGAGGGAGGCCTCCACAGCCGCCCCCTTTCCCCATCACTCTCGCCAGGGAAGCTGAGCACATAGAAGGCAGAGGAGCCCTGCCAGGGCGAGGAAGAGGGCTGCAGAAATGCTGGGTGATGCGCAACGGCGGTGGCAGCGCAATGTGTTCGTCAGTGAGGAACTGCAGTGCGCAGCCTGCCACTGTCGCCACGGGTGTCCTCGCCTTTGGGGCCCCGTTCCCACAATCACTTCATCCTGCTGCTGCTTTTTAGTACTACTTTGCTACTCAGTCTGCTTTTGGTCGTGCTGTTGCCACTGTGAGTCATCCTTAGGAGCCCTCTTAGGCTCTCTCAAGGGAAAGGCAGTATTTTTTAAAAAATCCAATGAACTCATTAGAAATAAAGAAATATTTGAAGCACTGGAGCGGGACAAGCCAATAGACTAGTGGGGAAAAGTTATGGGTCAAGACCAGCCTCCCCAACCCGGTGCCCTCCAGATGCTCTGGACTGCAAATCTCACCGTTTCCAGCAGCATCCTGGCCAGGAGTGATGAGCGACACCATCCATCTGGAGGGAACCACATTGGGGATGCTGGGCAAAACAGTCCACCGCCGCTGGCCTGGCCTGGCCTGGCATCGATGGGAGGCAGGGCTGGTGTCGTGAGCCAGGGTTCCCCCCTTTGCACATTCAGAGCCACAAACCTTTCCTGCAACATGTTGCTTATTGACCAAGCACAAACATTCAGAAAGGATCTCTGAGCATGCACAGAGTGGTTCTTTGAACCCAATCTAGCATTAACTTCTATGAGTTCTCCGTATGAGTATGTTTGGCCCCATCCTTTTGGGAGGGGCCTTCTGGAAATGAGTGGTCCTCTGAGTGGGTTGCCCTTCCCTGCTGATGTCACGCCACGGGGCCAAGAGCCGTACCCACCTTGCCTCTCTCTGAGAAACTCCCCTGTTCCAAGCCCCCTCTGCTCACTGTGTACCCTGGTCATTCCCAGAGGCTGCCTGCAAACCTGGAGAGTCTGGCCGTGAGATAGGCGCCTCCGCTTCCCTCATCTCAGTGTCTGGAATCGGCCCACTTTTCAAGTCTCCCACCGCTGCTGCTGCTGCAGCTCCTCCTCTTCCTCTGCAGTCCAGCCAGGTGGCCTTGAGCAACCTGTGCCAAGAGCAACTCTCTTTCCATCTCCCGCCTCTGGGAACCTGCCGAAGTCCCACCACTGACAGGGCCCACTGGCCCGAGGCCTGGAGTCACTCCCCCTCTGCAGTGCAGCAGCCTGCTGGCTCTCTCGCCTCTCCCTCTGGCCCGAGCTGCAGTGGGGGTGAGAAAGAGCACCCCCCCTCCTCCTGTCTCTGCCTCTCTGCCTGCTAAGCCAGCACGCGGGAGTCATGCTGCGAAAGAGGAAGACGAGGGAGAGCAGCTGAGGGTGACGGGGTGAAAAGTGGTCCCGCTGAGGGGCCGGGCCCACTGAGGCTGCCTTGCGAGGGGCCCCGGACCCGGAGCAGGCACCTGCAGGGAGGGCATGCCTCCCACTGCCGCCAAGATTTCAGAACAGGGATAGAGATTGCCTTGGACAACACCTGCTGGGGCCAAACCTGGGCAGGGTTCCAGAGGTGACTGCTTTCAGTGCACCTCAGCAGCGGGGAAGAGGAAGGCCAATCTTTTCAACGGAGCGTGGCGGGATCTGGGATCCCCCAGTCTGCCGCCTGACAGCCCAAGCAGGCTGGGGCCATTTCACTTCCTGTTTCTCTTCCCAGCTACGCCTTCGAGTCTGTCCTGCAGATGAGCGAGCTCCAGCCTCCCTTGATTTGTTCTGACTCTGCCTTCTTCCCCAGCATGTTAAAGTATCTAGTCAAAATCTAAATCCTTTAATACTCTGCTCGGGCTCAGCCCTGCAGGGACTCAGTGGCATTAGTGCTCACCACCTACGCGCTGCGGACACGCTGGCCCAGCTCCTCACCAGAGGTGCCTTGATTGCTCCAGACAGCTCAGCAGCAGAAGTGCCCACGTTGCAAGCGGAAGGTCTCAGGTATAATCCCCAGCATCTCCAGCTCAAGAGGGAGCAAGTGACATTCAAACCCTGCATCCGTACCGTGGAGAGCCACAAACTGGAGAGACATGGAAAAGAAGGAGGATTTGTGATGTATACATGCAGCCATGGCAGAAGCAGGCTGAAGGCAGATGAGCAGGGGCCGGGGGATCTCAGGGCGATTCATAATAGTTTGGCAAAGGTTTCTGTCTCCCAATTGTTTAACAATACCAAGGATAAAAATAGAGAGGATGATGATGGGAAACTGCCTTGGTTCTTTGCAAGAGGAAAAAATGATATATATTTTTTAGAAAGTTAATATCCTGCAGCAAGCACTTCAAAAAAGTTGCTAATGCACAAGCAAGAACAGCCACCAGCTTCATGGCTGATGGCTCTAGACTGGCTAGAGGATACACTGACTTTGAAACTGGTGCTCCGCTATGGAATTGTGCCCCATCACCAGTCCAAGTCTGTTGCTCTCAGACCTTCCCGATCTGCTTCCCAGTCTCTGTTCCATTCAAGGCCAGCAGCTGTCAATACAATGGAGTTTGCAGTATGGTGAAGAAAGTTGAGCATGGCAAACAGAGAGCCCCTCCGCGAGTCAGCCCCATTTCCCCAAAAGGACTCCTGCTGACTCACTCAGAATCATTCTTCGCATTGTGGCACATTGTTCTGTATTTCATGCTGCTCCTACCCTTCTCGTTCGCTGTGGAAGGAGAGAAAATGAACCTGAAAAGCCCTTGAAGTGTTCAGTCTTCCCCTTTGCCACATGTTACTTTTAGAAATCTTAAACAGATCATCTCATTTTTAAAAATCTGCCTTTTTAATGGAAGGCTGACTTTAGCTCAGAGCAAAGGAAAAAGCCCACCTGGTGAAGTTGTGTGTATGCTTATGCCTCGCTTCAGAAGGGGTTTTTTGCAAATCCCAAAATAGCACGAAGCCCAGGGGTTTAAAGCTGCTTGGGGTTTAAACAGCAGGTGTACCAGCTGCGTTTAATGGGAAAGTCTCATGTCCAAGGAAGGCAATCACTGATTGAGCTAGCAGGAAATGAAAAAGACAGACACTGTACCCATAAATATCACTGAGATGGGCAGAGGGAAAAAAACTTAGTGTCAAAAACCAAATGTCCAGGTGCATTGAACTACAAGTGCCATCAAGTCTAGCAAACACATCTGGAAGGCACCAAATTGGGAAGGATTGATCAGGCCATCCTTCCCTCCATTTTTTGGACCATTTCGCAGCTGGCTACAACCATGATGCAGAGATGCTCATGGCTAGAAATGATGGGAATTGTAGTCTAACACATCTGCAGTGCACCAGGTGGAGAAAGACTTGCAGAATTATGTGCCTGAGGAGCAATCGCTTTGTAATCCCTCTCCAGCCAAGACCATGATATGGCATGCCTCAGAGATTCTTCCTGCCACCCAGCGTGTCTCCATATTTTACTCTGCACTGGGGCAGTGCCCTGCCCGTCTCCAGCAGCATGCTGCACCATTCCCCACCGCCAGCAGAGAAGGAAAGGCTGCCTTGCCGGACAACACAAAAAGGGCCGCTTTGTCTCTTCCAGCCTGCCTTGTCCTCAGCATGGCCCTGGCCCCCAATCTGGATGGCCTCCAGTTATTCATTCTTTTCTGCCTTGAGGATTTAACCTTTTCCCCTAAACAGGCATTGGCTAGCAGAGAGAATTCTGGCTAGCTCCACGGCCACAAAGGGCTGTGGACAGTCAAGGCCTCCATCAAGGCTCTGAGGTTGGGAAGACTCAATTTGAAAAGCAGCCTTGGGGCTGATCTACATGCTTTGGGGCTGATCTACATGCTTTGGGGCTGATCTACATGCTTCCTCAGAGGCATTCAGCTCACCACTTCTGCTTCCAGATTCCTTCTAGGATTAAGCTCAGTGCCTCGACATAGGTTTTTCCATGGGTTTTCTTCCTCTGCCTTTCTGTATGCTCCATCATACAGACACTCTCTGGATGGCTTTAAGGCAAATTCATGGAGGAGAAGGTTCTCAGTGGTCACTAGCCTCGATGGCTATGTGCTGCCCATGCACACCAGTTGCTGGAGAACTTGGGCAGGAGAGGTCTCATGTACTTGCTCCTTTCTGGTGCATCCTCTGGGCAGCTGGGGCTTTTTAGGCCATGAGTCACCAAACACTCTGTTGGTTCTAGAGGGGTAACTGTGCAGCCACAAAAACAGGCCCTCATGCCTTTTCTCCTCACCACAGTCCCCAGCAAAGAGGCAAGGGAACCTCCTCAAGTAAACCTTGCTCTTAGGCTTGGATTTTTCTCAAACCACCTCCATCCAATTCCACCTGCTAGGAAATAACAAATGGCAAAACTGCCCCCAAAATGTCCTTGCATGGACACACATCCCAGTCATGAAGGCTTCCGCCGGATCCCACGGAGGGTGTCTGATGCTCTCTGCTGCCTCTCAAAGAGTGGGATTAGCCTGCCGGCCAGTAAGCACCATTAAGACATTGTAAGCCTGAGGGCTGAGAGGCTGTGCAAAGGAGTGGCTTGGTGCCATTTCTGCTTCACTGTTTCCCCGGGGCCTTCACACACATGCACACAAATTCTCCAACATGTAGGTCTTTTTGCAATGGAGGTTGCATTGGGATACTCTGGGCATCAGTGTGGAAAGGGAATGAGCAGCCAGGGACGCTTCAGCATGCATGTGGCAAGGCAAAAAGATCCCAGCAATTGATCGAAGTAACCTGGACAGACAGCCTTTTATTGCCCTCTCAGTCACACCGCGCAGGCTACCCCAGCCAGACTGATTCGGTTGAAGTGCCTCCTCCCGCGTCTCTTTGCCTTTCCGCTCTCGCCCGACCAATAGGTGAGCTTTGGACTAGCCACCTACTCATTCTACCTGCCCCGCAGCCCCAGGCCAGCTCACACATCACAGGCCCACTGATTTTCTCCATGAACCTGTTTAAAAAGGGATGCATGAGCCCATGAGGAAATACCAGGGTATTCCAGACATTACATCAAGGCCGCCACAGCGATTCCATCTGCTGAGGGAGGTGCGCGGATGGAGGAAACGGAACTTGCTTTCATGAGCCACTCTCCTGCTTTTTCTGAGAACTGTAACTTTAGAGGAAAGTGAGGTTAAGTGAGGCATTCAAGCAGGGCTGGGCAGAAACTCCCTGCGTTCCTGACCATCGGCCATGCTGGCAGCGGCTTCCAGGAGCTGAAGTCCAAAATACCTGGAGATCTGCCTTCTTCCTGCTCCTGGTGCACAGACCAGAAGATAAACTCTCCAGCCCCCAAGGCAGCTGAGTTCAAAAACAAAGGACCCCCAAGAGCAGTTGCGGCCTGAAGATTCCAGTCTCCGCAATGCCGGCAAGGGACACCAAGCCCAGAACGTAGATCAGCCTGAGCTGTGGTGGCACGTGGAGGATGAGGACCCATTTCTGGGACCCTGCAGCACAGGCAGTACTGGGCAGTCAGACGAGGAACAAGGCTACTTTCCTTCCTAGCTGCTAACTCAGTGGCCCTGTTGTTTTAAATGCATGTGGTTCTATCAGTAGTAGGGGAAGTGTGGAATTCCAGATGTCACTGGATGCAATTTGTATCAGCCAGCATAGCCAATGGTGAGGGACAATGCGAGCTGCAATCCAACATCTGGATAACATGTTCTGTATCCTGGGCGATCCATAAGGGAGAAGAAAAAAGAGAACAGCTACATGCCCTGACATCAAGTAAGGCTAGCAAGCTACTTTATCTCACTCACTTACTCGCCCAGCCTCAAGAGATGTGATCAGTTCTAACAACAAAGCAAGTGTACTTTGAATGGCTGAAGTGTTTGGCATGTAAAGGCGGCAATGATGGCTCCAAACAGAAAGGCTGATGAGGGAGGTGTGTGAGGGGGAGCCTTTTCGCAAGAGGAACATCTACGCAGAAGTTACAGATGTTAATAATTATGGCATAAGAGCCTCACCCATCCAGAGAGGAGAATTCCAATATGATGAGCTCAGGTTAAAATGACAGTTTTAGAAAGAAGAGAACAAGTCTTTAGAAGATTTAGAAGCTGGGGTGGGGATGGGGGGCAATCCTTCTGGATAAACTGAAAAGTTTGGTATAAAATTCAAAATTCTAAGAAGCTTACCCATAATGTGACTTTAGGAAAAGAAGAAAAGAGAAGAGAAGAAAAAAAGGGGAAGGGAAGGGAAGGGAAGGGAAGGGAAGGGAAGGGAAGGGAAGGGAAGGGAAGGGAAGGGAAGGGAAGGGAAGGG
>JAIXND010000621.1:11719706-11762673 GCA_023646645.1 Varanus salvator macromaculatus
GGAAGGGAAGGGAAGGGAAGGGAAGGGAAGGGAAGGGAAGGGAAGGGGGGTTAACTGCAGCAATAGCAACTCAGATTTATTTTGTTTTGGAGCTAAATTTATAGTATTTTGCATCTCCGGCCAAATAATGACTGAACAGGGTTGGCAAGATACTTCCCACTATTAAGGGAAGCACTAGACCACGATTGCCAAATTGGGTTTGCAACTTTGCCACACACATGCAGTTACACTGAAACAAGGAAAAGGGCGGGGCGGGGGTATATTATATGTATATTCAGTTCATTTATACCCCCATGGAAATCAGGGCAGGATAGAATCTTCTTGTACCTAACCCGTATGTTTTCTGATGTGGGAGGCTAGGCTGATCTCTGCCTCAGAGTCACCAGTGACTTTCGTGCCTGGCTAAGTGTTGAGATGATCCTGGGTTTTAGTCCAGTACCCTAAGAGCAATTCCATGGTCATATTAGGAAATACTGGCCTAATAATATTAGGAAATACTGGCCTAATATTCGGTGGGCTATTCGGTGAGGACCACCGAATAGCTGCTTTCAGCCTCTTCTCCAAAGCTTTCCCTTTGTAATAGAGACTGCAGCTAAGTCTGTGTACAGGACTGGCAACCCCTGAAAACTTGAATTCCAGACTGCCTCTACACTGGCACCCCCGTGGGCTTTCGTTACTATACCCACCCCTGCCCTTGACATTGAAATAGTAAACTCATAATGGAAGATTAAAAATTAGCTGTTGCAAGCAAGAAACAAAGATTTGTCCCCTGTGCTCCAGAAGTTCCAGGATGCTGACCCTTTCCATGTCCACTAGAACCACCCTGAACTCATCTTGCTTTCCATACAAAATGAGTTTGGACCCTCCGTGCATGTCTTGGCTGGAAAGAGGGACTCTTAACCTTTCAAAAATCCCTCAATGGCAAATGCTGAAGGGGTGCTGCATGCAGACTTAGCTGCTTTGCACCTGACATTCACTACATTCCAGCATCAGAGCAGGTGAATCATTTAAGGACCATTCCACCCACTGATTCCCGCCCCAAGAGGCCGAACTGCCGCACATGTCAGAAAAGTAACAAATTCAAGTGCGGTATGGTAGTCTGACCAGTGAACTAGGACTTGGGGAATCCAGATTCCAATCCCCACCTGTCTGTAACACTTACAAGGTGACCTTTTCAGATTCTGAACACGCTGAGGACAGGTGTGCCAAAATATGGGTATCCTCCCCAGTTCCTTGGGAAAGCAGTTTCCTAAAAATCCACATTCTTTCAGTTTGAAGTCTAGATGCAGCCACCTTATTGAATCTCTCTCTCGAGGGTACATCATGGATGACCTCATTGTGTCAGTATCAAAACTAACCTTATTAGCAGCAACACAACTGTTCAGCCTCACTGGTTGGAAATACTGCTGAACAGGGAAGCTACCACTTGGGAGATGTCACAGCTGCTTGTCCCATTGTCTCAATCCAGTCTACCATACAGAATACTAATAGTGTCTTGTAATCAGTCGAACCTCAGAAACAGACAGTAATGGCAACAGCACTCCATTAAATAGGAGTTTCCAATCAGTGGGCCTTAGACTTTTGTGGTGTAAAACAATCACAAACACACAACCCCTCAAGGAAAAGGGCTCTTTGAGCAGCAGGTATCGTTTCACCTACTGAGATCAACATTTCTGCAAAAGAGGGATGATGGGGAAAACAGCATCTGAAACAGAATTTTCTGGTCATGCCCGTATTATGATTCTATTACCTTTCCACCTTGCCTTTCTTTCTCTTGCAAGGAATCCAAGGCAGCTTGCAAATTTTTAACTTCACAACCACCACCATCCTGTCGGGCCGAGAGTTTGTGACTGGCCCAAAGTCACTCAGTGAATTTCATAGAAACATAGAAACAGAGCGAGTCAGAAGGGGCCTCCCGGGCCATCTAGTCCGACCTCCGGCCCCAGCCAGCTCCGCTCTTTCATGGCTGAGTGGGGACTAGAACCCAGAACTCCTGAGTCCCACTCCAACATTTAACCACTGTTCCACAATGGCACTCACTGGAATGGTGATTCCAGCTATACAAAATCTGAGCTTGTAGTATCAAGTCTATATGACTGCTTCAACCTACAGCAAATGAACATTGCCAAAACTTGCCACGGGCTTTTGCCAAGATTCCTCCTCGCTGGGCAGTTAAAACAAATAGTGCAGAACCTTCACATTTGTGGTACTGAAGCTCCCATGGCAGACCACCATGAATTCCTAGCCAGATACCTAACGTTCTGTTCCTCCTGCACAAGGCAGGCAAGCGTCTGATGGTGCCGCAAGCTACGCCGCTCTCTTTTCCCTCCGAAGGCAAGAATGCCTGCAACTGGATGCTGATGAGTGGGAGCAGCAGGACTTCACGAAGAAGGCGGCAATCAGGGACCGCTGGTCCTGATGACTCTAAGTAACCTCCATTCCCAGATGCTGCATTGCACACACGACTTCCGAGGAGCTTGGCTGGCAGAGTTCTTGTATCCATCCTGCTTGAGGGAGCCTAAGGGCGGCTGGTTTGCCAGCATGTGAATGGAGTGCTGGATGGGACGCGACATTGGCTTTCCTTGTGTTCTTGTGTCTTGAGAGGGAACAGAGCAGGAAGATATTCCTGTGGGATGGCGCTCGAGGGACTGGGCAAACACTCTCGCAGAACTCTTCGAGCAGCTGCACAGAAGTTCAGCTGATGGTAAGGGAAATGGGCCTCTTCGTCTATAACAGAAAGAAGAGCCCCCCCCAAGAAGAGCTCTTTGCGCATAGCCATGTCGCCTCGCTGGCGCTCTCTGAAGCACATGCACGGGAGCACAAGTGGGAGCACAACTCCCCAAGACTGACAGGTCCAGCGTGACTCCCACACGAGACCTCCCTCCTGGCCCGAGACAGTCGGCATGCAGAAGTTGCCTCCTTTTATGCCCCTGATCCAGCCCCTTCTGACCACATCCAAAGCCTACGCAATGACAGTGCCGGTAAGTCGGCTGATCTCAGGCTGGGTCCCAGGAACCAATGCCTCCTGAGTCCAGGGCTTTGAGGGCCCTTGGACAAGACAGTGGGCCCTCCCTCAGCAAGATCCGACCTGCTCACCCCATCGTCACCAGCTGGCTCTTGCTCCTCATCCTCAGCACCACTTGCTTGCTCAGCAGGCACAGAGCCGGTAAGCAAGTTGATGGTGGCATCTACTGCTCCTCCTACTCCTCTTCACCACCAGAGCCAGTAAGAAGCTGTTGGACATGGAGGTTGCCATGATGGGAGGAGAAACAAGTCCAGGGGGTTCTTGCCATTGGACTC
This sequence comes from Varanus salvator macromaculatus, assembly GCA_023646645.1. Taxonomy (NCBI): domain Eukaryota; kingdom Metazoa; phylum Chordata; class Lepidosauria; order Squamata; family Varanidae; genus Varanus; species Varanus salvator. The sequence continues at coordinate 11,723,007 of JAIXND010000621.1, forward strand.
CTGCTGGGCATGATGTCGGTCATGATAGGAGCCTCCCAATGAGTGCCACAGGGCAGCATGCACTTAGCATGCCTAACATGCGGGGTTCAGTCCTTCAGAAACCAAACCAGCAGCAATAAAATTATCTTTAGGGCCAACAAGAGGAAGCAGGATGTATTTCCTTGCAGAGGGTATTTCACCAAGAAGTCCTTGCTGATGGTCAAGCCAGCAGGCCCTCACAGGCCAATATTAACGCTTGCGCAAGCAACTATGAGTAGAGGCAGTCCTTCCATAAAGACAAAGAGTAAACCAGTTTAGCATTTAGATACCAAGCAGAGAAGCAGCTGGCAGCTATTTATGAAGCTGTGGCACGATGATGGTTGCAACCGCATGCATTGCTGTATGCCGCATACCAGGCAGTTGGGCATGCCAAGTATTTTGTGGATCTGAACTGCTTAAACTGTAACTTCCCCCACCAGCTAATCAGCTGAAGAATTGGTTAGCCAGGGCTTGTGACACGTTCACATATTCCGAGGCTCTGTCTTCATTCCCACAGACAGAGCCTGGATGGAGGAAAAACTATCCTGGACATTTGAAGGATGTAGGAAAGGAGGCAAATATTTCCTTAATTCAAAATATTAAACTATACCTTTTACTAGGGCAATTCCAACAAAGGTATTATGAATTTCTGTACTGCCCAATAGCAGAAGCTCTCTGGGTGGTTCCCAGCTCTTTAGACCTTGGAGAACACTGTCCATTAGAAGCAGCAGCACTGTGTGGATGAACCAATGCTCTAAGCCAGGAATTCAGAGCCTCAGGCTATAGAACTATCTCCAGCTCTGGGATTTCCCGGAAAACTACTCCACTCCCCTTGCTCTCATGCCCTTTCTCCAACTTCCCATCATTTGCACTCATCCTTTGTACAGTTTTCCTCATTCCAAAAGGCTGCGGTGTTTCTCCCAACGATTATACTGCCAGCAAGAGCATTAAGCTGCAATAAACATGTTGGTATTTTGGTCCTGCCTTCTGCCTTCAGCTTGTCCCTTTCCTGTAGCCCCACCCACCATGGGAACAGGGGCCCCACAGTTCTCCAATGCAGCCATCAGCAGTGGCCACAACTGAGCACAACCAAGCAAACACCAGAGGGGAGGCACCCAAACAAGCAAAATTCAACAGGAGAATGTGTGGTGAAAGATGTCACAGGGAAACATCTTTCTTCGATGAAAAAGAAATGTCAAAGATGAAAAGGACCTTCATCGGGGGCAATCTTATGATACAAGTGCCAAAAGCAGCCTCAGCCAGAATACGAAACAGTGGTGATCCCCATCATCATACATCATGATCTTCAGACATCATCAAGGCCTGGGTATAAGTCGGCAGGATATGCCTGCAGGTCATAATTGTTATCAGGAGTGGGCTGGGAGATGCAGACTTCAAGCTGGTACTTAATAGCAGTAATTTATTATATGAAGATACACTCTGTGTTTCTGGGTGAGTTGCTTTTAACTGATGCAGGAGAACGGGACACCTGAGATTGCGCCTATGGAAGACCGCTATGGAAGCCCAAAACATGTCAGGCTGTACTGTAATGAATCGCGTCTGTTGAGAACTAGCGTGAGCCTGCTGCTCACTTTTCCCCCAGTGCTGCTCCTCTCTTTCTCTCCATGCTCGACACCCTCATTTTGCCTCTGAGTGGCTTGCCCAGGCTACCAAGCTCACAGCAGATGTCATAGCTGAAAGGTGGTGTTCCTGGTGCTCCGAGGTGTCGCCTGGACATCACAAAACTGCCCTGCGAGCTGATCATCATCAACAACACATCAGTTGCTAGTTTGCTAAGCAGCCTCTGCCAACTGGGCGAAATAGCTCATACTCCACCAGTAGAAAAGTAAGCATATTAGGCAACACAAGTGTCAGGATTGCAGGTAAAAGTAGGTTTATTCAGCTTTCCCAGCCTCCCCACCCCCTGCATGGAAGAGAGAAGAGGAACAGGCACAGTTTTAAATATCACAATTATCATGGATGGGGGAGAGTAAAAGCACAGCTTTTCTACACCAAGACAAGGGCAGGAGCACAGAAGAGTTTTCAGACACCAAGACTGGGCACACTGATGAATCACACGGGACACTGGGCACATTGATGAATCAATGTGCATTCCATTTCAGAACTAACTGCAAGACAGAAGCAGTTAAAGCTCAAATGGCCCAAAAGCCTTCAAACAAACAAACAAACAACACTGTTGATGACCAGGTCGTTTAAAAGCAATCTTGGATGAGGTCACTTTGAATGAAGAGTACTTTGTGGTCAGGAGTATTAGACAGGAAACACTTCCCAGGCTTGGCCTCCTGGGAATCTGGGCAACTCGGTCATTTGTTCTTCAAACAGCACTTTCTGTCTAAGTACTTCAAATGCATTGCAAGCCTCACAAGCCCCTGGTGGCAGATAAATCTTACAGGCCTGGAAACAGCAGGACAATCTGATACTAGTTACACCAGGGGTGGGCGACTTGTGGCTCTCAGGATGTTTTAACTGGCAATCCCCAGCAGCCCGAGCCAGTGCAGTCCCGGTGAGGGGCTTTCACTCTTCCTCTAGGACATGCTTGTCCCGCTCCCCTGCCAAAAGGCTCCCAAGGCAGCCTATACATAATCAACGAGAAAAGACAGTCCCTGCCCAGCGGCTTATGATCTAAAAGACGTGACATGGAAAAGGAGAGGTGGTGAAAAGGGAGGAAGGATGAGCTGCCATGGGAGAAGCCTCCAGCAGGGCCAGTGAGATGATGGGAGATGTCAGACAATACATCCGGGGGTAGGGGGGGCACAAGTAGTCTGCTCCCGATTTAGACAGGTGCACGCCCATAGAAACACAGAAACAGAGCAAGTCAGGAGGGTCCTCCTGGGCCATCTAGTCTGACCCCCGGCTCCAGCCAGCTCCACTCATGACATGCCTACCAAGCCTCATGAGAGAAGGTTTTCAAAACATTTCCAAACTCCCAGTTCCCTTCTACAAGAAAGGCAAAGAATCTGTAAATGAACCTCCCCCCCCCCACCCCTCAGTTTTCTACTTTCAGAAATTCCTTCTCACATTGGCCCAGATCAAATTAAATTAACCTGATTCCACAAACCATATTTTCTTGGTCTGAGAATGAACATTGTGTCTACACACTTCCTGCTCCCTTTTCTCACATACTGTAATGGGGTGGGAGGCAGGGAGAAAACCTTATCTATCAACCCAAATTCCCATTATATGCATGATTTCATTTCCAGCTACAAACTAGGGCCAAAGCTATTCTCTGATATCATCTGGCTATGGCTGGACCAGGCTCAGCTCTGGGGCCAGGATGCAGCAAATCCATTTCGCAAAGTAAGCAGGCAGACCAAAGGTTAGGAGCACAGTATTACCAGTCCAAAAGGAGGCCCCTCTTGGGGTCCAGTGGTCAGCTAGGTAAGAGATCAGCTGAAGAAGCAAAAGGCAAAGTAAGAGGAGTGGAAACAAGATGTACCAGCAGCTGAAACAGCTAAACTGAGTGCCCATATAGTCAGGTCTCCTAGCCCGTACCCAGCTGCAAGTTGTTAGTTAGGCTTCAGAGCCTTCCTTCTTCTAAGGAGACCTTTGCTCATGAAGAACCTGGTTGTTTTGGCCTGGAGGCATGTGCTTTCCCTCCCAGTAACAGCCTGTGCCTGCCACTTTGGCTCTGGCACTCTCTCAGGCTGGGGTGTTGCTCAGTTTCCTCTTCTAACGCCATGGGTGAGCCACATTCCTTAAGGCTTCGGGCCATGGGTCCCTCAGGGTCCACCACTGTTGCAGGGCCCAGTATAATGTCTCTACCATCACTGGATCAACCTAAGGTTGCACTAGCATCAAGGGGATCCTCACTCTCAGCAATGCCAGATTACATCTCTGCAGCGAAGTCCTGGACTCAGCCTGACCCAAGCATGACAGATATCCTGGCTTGCAGTCAGTGATTCATGTATCAAACAGCAGCTTCCCAGTTCTGATATAATGGGAGATGATGATTGAATAAGCCTCAAACATTTTCCATTACAGCATACAAAAGAAGAGGCAGTTATGTCTGGGCATAATTTCCTGGAAACATGTTTTGACACTGAAGGCTGGGTATTGAGTTATCTGCTAGAGAACCCTGCTGATCTGTGCATTGCAAAGGATTTGGAGGCATGTTTAGCCCATTTGATAGTTCAAACTGTTTGAGAATATGCCTTGTAAGGACCCCTCCTAAGTTGCTCATTGCAGGAGAAGTCCAGAACTAGCTGTAGAATGCAAGTGATGTGTTGTCTAATCACTGATCTTTCCCATTAGACCCTTCTGCCTACAATCCTGGGTTAAGATCTTTTTTTTTAAAGATTTTTATTAAAATTTTAAACTAAAAACTAAAAAACATCAATCATCAAATACTTCAGACGAGCTGGGTCAGCCCCCTATAGCATATCTTTTAACATTCTATGATCATATTCAAATCAATTTATAAAAACTTAAAGACATCTCTAAATCTAAGCCAAGTCCCATTTCTCCAGCCAATCATAAAAAAAGTCCCAAGTTTGATAGAAGTCAGTATCCTCTTTCTCTTTCAGTAATAGAGTCAGTCTGTCCATTTCTGCACAGTCCAAAATCTTTTTCAAAATCAGTTCAATACTGGGTTAAGATCTTTCCCCTTCCTTAGCTGCTGTTTTCACAGTACCAGCAGAGTCTTTAGATTTTAGCACCAGCTCTAAAAATGCATCAAGACCACAAAGTCAAGGAACCACTCAGGTACCCATAAGAAATAAGCCACGGATAGCACTCTATGCACCAATATTATAAAGCATTATTTGCCATGTATTCTATTCATGCTAAGGAAGCAAAGGTGCATAGGGTTATACTTTAATAGTTGCTCTGACTATCTTTGTTGTGTTCAGCAAAAGATTTTCAATCTCCCCAAAAACAGCAGCATCATGGAGACTACACGCAACCTTGAGGAATAGGATATTTTTCTGCCCTGCCAAGACATGACTACAAGAAGAAGAGCTGCTAGAACTATAAAGCAGTCCTAGCTTTGGTCCCTGGAACCTCCAGGCAAGGCTGGGAAGGACTCCTTTCTGAAACCCTAGAAAATTGCTACCCATCTTTGAACAGCAGCATGCTAGAAGGACCTGATGGCTTGACTCCATATAGGACAAATTTTCCAACGACTGGCTAACCTGACCAAACTGACTCCTTTCCAAGCTTATGGCCAGCTCTGCTCATTTAAAAAAGTGCCTGTTCTGCATTACTCATAAAGGGTGCTGGGCTGACATTGTAGATGAAAAGTACCTTGAAATGTATAATTTCCTCGTTGAATTTTGCCCTACATCTTGGTTTGGTTTGGTCTAGTTCGGTTTGATTTTTGCTGATCCGTTTCTGGAAGGTGTGCAAAGCATCTGAGTAGTTGAACAACATACCATTTAGTTAACCAAACTCTTGCTTAGTTAACCTTTCTGATTTTTACAAGGTGACTACTTCTGAGCTGGAGCTCCTTTTCTTCCTTACTGGGTGGGTGGGTTCGCACAGCATGCTTAGCCATTCTGTGAGCGTTGGTTATTTGTTGAACAACCCACGGTGCACCTACGGATGATAAGGCTCACAATGTGTTGCTCTTACTCTCCTTTCCCCTCTGTCCTCCAACCAGTACCCCAATGTCCTTCACAACAGAACCCATCTTGTCTCCCTCTTCCCACTTCAGTTGCTAAGCCTTTACTTTTGTTACCGGCTTTCTTGGAGAGCCTCAAAAATGCAGCTATTTTCTTTATCATAATAATAATTGTTATCAGGCCACAGAATTATCTTTCTGTTAACACTGTTGCTGGTGATGGAAGTGCAAAAGTGCGCAGTTATGGTTAACGATTGTATGTATTGTTGCCCAGCTGAGATGTTTCAGCAGTCAAAATGAGCAAAATGCAGTTAGATGGGTATGAATGAAGCATTTTTATCTTTCCAGCAATCTGGAAGAGGCCACCATATGTAATAAAGGTAAAGGTTTCCCCTTGACGTTAAGTCCAGTCATGCCTGACTCGAGGGGGCGGTGCTCATCTCCGTTTCCTGGCCGAGGGAGCCAGCGTTTGTCCGCAGACAGTCTCCGTGGTCATGTGGCTGGCATGACTAAACACCGAAGTGCACGGAACGCTGTTACCTGCCCACTGGAGTGGTACCTTTTCATCTACTTGCATTTGCATGCTTTCGAACTGCAAGGTTGGCAGGAGCTGGGACGGAGCACGGGAGCTCACCCCATGTGCAGATTCGAACCGGCGACCTTTTGATCAACCAGCCCAGCAGCACAGCGGTTTAAACCACTGCGCCACCTGCAGTCCCACCATATGTAATAATTGGCATTTATTTAAGCCACCCAGAGGCATTTTTAGTAATGGGACGGCATAGAAAAATTTTAAATAAAAACTTTAAATAAATTTATTTTCTTGAAGAAATTCCCATCCTGTTAGAAAAGGTTTCCATTTCACACCACAGTACATTCCAGCCACTTGCTGGATTCTGCATTACTATAGAATCGTGAAATATAATTTTTGAATCACATATGAATTTGGAAATTCTGAGATTCAAAAATAATGTAAAAGCTGTAGGTTGTTATTATTATTGGGTTTGTGGTTTTGGAATCATTCAACCAGAAGCCTCTCAAACTCTCTTAAGCCAAGGAAAAACTACAATTTATTTCCCCACTAATGACAAAAGATTTTCAAATGCCTAGGCCACGAGCCACTGAAAAGTGCTCCAGAAAATTAGTTTGCCCATCACCCAAATGTTGTACTGAACCAGGGAAGGCAGCTATGCAATTCACCACATCCTGTAGGAATGAGTATTTTCCATAGGAATTTAAATAAAATGGAAAATATACTTTTTTGCAAATGCCTGGTTGGCTTGCACATAACCAGTTTAGCAATATGTAGATCTCTGGTCTGCACATAACGAAAAGCCAGCTTTTGCTGAAAGTGAAACTAAACTCTGTTGAAGTGCTTCTCCTAGCCTTGTGGGAGGAGAGCAAAGGGGGGAGTGTGGCAAGCTGGACACTTTGCTTGAGCCTGTTGTGGCACATCCATGCAGCGCGAGCTCATGGCTCGGCATTCCATGGGAACCTGCTTGCTACCATCAGTCATGCTACTTCATTGAGCAAAACTTGAGGAATGCTGCAGAGAGCAGTTCAAGTTCTCCCTGAAGAAAATACTTCTAGAGGAAATGAAGCCTGCCGAGAGGATGGGTGAGGAAAAGGAACCAGAAGCAGCCCATTCATCTGCAGTCTTTATCAGAACATGGTTACTGAACTGTGCACAGAAATGAGCCCAACACATGTTTATGCCAAGTGTGCTGTGCACTTCCAGAGAATGGGAGGGGATGCTTGGAATTATTCTTAAGCAGGAACCACTGCAATCAATTGCTGGAAATGTTCCAGGTCAGGAACTTTTTTAAACATCCTTGCAAATAATCAGTGCCCAGCCTAAAAGCTGAAAGAGCCGCTCAGTTCCTGAACCTTTGGCCATGTTGAATATTGTAAAATTGACAAGGAAAAGTATTCTCATTGCAAAATAAAACACATTTCCAATCACAGAGAGAATAAATTGGGGTGGGGTGGGGTGGGGTGGGGGACAAAGGAACACAACACTGAGATAAAATCAACAAGTTAAAGAACCTATATAGTTGTCTACAAACCCCAACATTACATGCTCGGTAGAATTCATACCCTTGTGACTGGGAAAGCTTATTCCCTAATTAAGTGGACTCCAGGGGATGGTGGAGGACAGGAAGGCCTGGAGGAATGTTGTCATGGGGCCACAATGGGTCATGGGGCCTGGTTACCCGAAGGAGCGCTTGCGCCCATATATGCCCGCCCGCCCCTTGAGATCAGCGGGAGAGGCCCTTCTCCGGGAACCCTCCGTGAAGGATATTAGCAGGATAAGTACTCGGAGGAGGGCTTTCTCTGCGGCAGCGCCCAATGTGTGGAATGTGCTCCCCAGAGAGGTCCGCCTGGCACCGTCATTATTTGCTTTTCAGTGCCAGGTGAAGACCTTTTTATTCAAATGTTATTTTAACTGTCAATGTTATTTATTTTATGTTTTGGCCAGGGCGACTTAAATTTATATTATATTGTTTTATATTGGTTATATTATTTATTTGGTTGTAAGCTGCCCCGAGGCTTCGGCAAATGGGGCAGCATAAAAGTTCCCTAAATAAATAAATAAATAAATAAATCGAGGCTTCACAACTAACAACAACAATAACAATTCAGTGTTACTGGAATTGGCTTCACAACTAACAACAACAATAACAATTCAGTGTTACTGGAATTGTACTGGAACTACAATTCAGTGTTACCGGTCAGTCACTGATCATGGAAATCCTAAGGCTTACCTTGAGAGTAGCTTCCTTTGTACCTGTCAGGTCTGTTCCGGGGCTCAGCCTGCAGAGAAGCCTGGCTCAAGTTAAACCCCACTTGTGGGAGAGAACTCTTTCAGCCCAATGACAAACACCATTTTGCTGCAGTACCTGGGAGCCACACTTTCATGGTGGGTAGGACAGAAGGCAAAAGGAAGAGGGCCAAAATACTCCAAATGCCAGCTTATTTTTGTTTAAAACAGTCATGAAGCCTTCAGAAAGGCTTTCTGAATGTAGTAAGGGTGAGCGGGGTTCCTGGTTTCTTGGACGTGCTGCGGGGATGTGGGTGTGCTTTCGTGTGCATTTTATTGGATAGGAAACAGTGAGAAATTATGCTTTGAGTGCTTAGATTAGGAGCGAGAAAGAGAGCTTTTCTCTACTGGGTTTGAGTGGTGCTCTTTCTGGCTTTGAATTTATGGCATGGTGACCCGCATGAAACTTTGAAGAGAGAGAATACTTATTGTACATTGTGGGGAAAAGGAATAATTTCTTTTTGTGAGAGGGAAGGGGGGGGTAGCCCTTGTGAACAACTTGAGTTTCTACCTGCCTCAACTTAGAGCATTGTTTCTTTATCAGATCATTTGCTTGTCTATAAAATGGGTAGTTACTTCTGAAAAGGAAGTACATATTGCACACAGGAAGGAAGCAAAGATGTTGCATTACTTTGTCTGCCGGAAAGGCTTGTCAAAGTAAGAATGTTTGAACATCCTGCACTGGAATTCTTGGTGCACTATGGAGCCTAAGCCAGCTTTCCCAACCTGGGCCTTCCAGATGTTTTGGACTTCAGTTCCCATTGGCCCCTGCCAACACTGCAGGGCTAACCATCAGGAATCCTAGGGCTTGAAGTCTACAGTTAGTGGAGAGCACCAGATTGGAGAAGGCTACTCTACCTGATTGCAAATTTACAGGACCTATATTAGCAGTGGGTCAGGGATAGGAATGACCAAGGAACATAGTTTTGGTAAGATGGGGAGTTGTCATTTACTGAATCGGCCCCTGGGTCCATCTAGCCCAGTATTGTCAATACTGAATGGCAGCAGCAGCTCTCCAGGGTGTCAAGGCCAGAGATCAAACCTGGGGCCTTCTGAAGCTCTGCTGCTTCCCAGTCTTTCAAGTTCTAACAACAAATTGGTCTGGTTTATATCACCAAAACTAAAGTGCCGGGTGGAATTTAGTTATCCACTGGCTTCCACATTTCTTGAATGCTCTGCCACAGTTTTCAGCTCATTTTTCAGTATGCAAATGCATTTTAAAATGTGTGTTCCTTATACATTTGTCCTAAGCCCTTAGCAAGAACTGGGATGGGAGAACAACAGAGGCTTTTCTAGGCTCTTCAACCTCTCTTGCATTTTGAGCTGCTTCTGTTTTAACTAAACCTTTTTAGGCTGATGGACAGAAGCCTAATCACCTCAGATAGCTTGTGTTATTAATAAACCCTGTCAATTCACATAAATAAGATTTGAAACTTGTTAAATGTGGATGTCACTAGGCATTCATCAGCTGGTCAATTTTATTGCCTATAACCACAGATTCTTCCCATTTTACTGGAAAGAAACAGCTACAAAAGAAGAAATAATTCAGTTCAACAAGAAACATCAGTTTGATTCCTTTTGTACACATCTTACAATGATTGCATTTAGCAACTTTGTACTAATATTTTTAGCACTCACAGTGAATAAAGCTACTCGGTCCGGTGCATGAAGTTCTGTATCAGCCGGCAGCTTACAGGTTAGCTCAGCCAATGTTTTATCTAACACTTCTTGCAACAAAGTTGCATGAAATCTTTTTCTGGGACTGATGTACAATTCAGAGGAGAATAGGTGATGAATCATATCCTCTGTTTGAGGCCCCACATCTACAAAGAGGTTGAAATATGGCAACATTTGCACCTGCCTCAGCCAAATACAAAGAAGGCACAGCATGGAAGAATAATGATGTCATTGTACTGGCGCTAAAAGTCCAATGAGCCAACTCAAGAAAGCATGATCAGAACAGATCAGATCAGGTGCAATACAGGTTGTTGGAAGGAAGATCCAAAACATCATTGCTTGCCTACCCTGATCATCCTTCCCAAAATATCTTGACTGCCAAATGCAGCACAGCAGCAGGATAGGCTGGACGTGCACATGGTGGGCATGTCGTGAGCAGAGCTGGCTGGAGCCAGGGTTCAGACTAGATGGCCTGGGAGGCCCCTTCTGGCTCGCTCTGTTTCCATGTTTTGCATGGAGAAGGTGGCAGGATCAACCTCCAGGTAGGCTGGGAAAGAGTGTTGCCTTAAACCCCAGAAAGTCATTGCTGCCAGTCAGTGTGAACAGTGCTCAGCTTCCTGCATTCCTGTTCTGAGGATGCTGAATGAAGGTTAGGGCTACCAAGGACTACTAGTCATGATGGCTATATATTACCTCCAGCATGAGAGGCAGAGACTGGGTTTAGTCAACCCAAGAGTTGAATGGGAGTTGGGGATGGGTTGCTCTTGACCCATGGCTAGTTATTGAGATGTGGGTCATTTTGTCATCTGAACCCAGCTGAAATAACAAAACATGGTGAACAATCCACAGTTCTCAACCCAGCAACAAACCATGAGTTCTCTTAAGCCATAGGTTGTTAGTGCAGCTGGGTTCAGACAACCCAATAACCCATACTTCAACAACAATCCACACTTAACCAATACTGAACTCTTGAAGGTGGCTTAGCAGGTTCTCTGAATGTTACAGTTGCCTGTAACATGAGCGGAAAGGTTCTGTCACATTCCTGTCTTATCTGAAGGGTGCTCATAGGCACCTGATTTTCATTCCACAGCTTTGGAGAAAGTGCTTTTTTCTTTCAAGGTCTGAAAGAGTAAAAAACTGGCAAGTGGTGGTACAGGCACACTTGATGACACATTGGGCCAAACTCATGTAAAGTATATTAGGCAATTACCCCCAAAACAGGAGTGAAGCTACAATGAGATACCCAATTTGTGATAGGCTGATTACCTGTGACAGTGATGGAAATACTAACTCCAGAGGAAAAAGATTGCCCTTATTTTTAAGTGAGCCAAGGACTCTCGATATTGAAACAAGTGACAAAAATGGCTTGTTTAATTCCATCTGCCAAGTCTGAATCCTGGACTTGATTACAGTGAAGCGAGGGTAGCTCTTCTCTCCAAAGATCTCCTCAAAGCCATCCTCATGACAGACCAATTTATGGCTGCAGTGCAATCAGGCTGTGATAAGGTTATCGCCTCCCAGCTTGGCTCCGGTGACCAGATAATTTCCTAACATGGAAGGATCAATGGTGCATGATCACCAAAAGTCACCTGAATGTATAAAATCATGGATGATAATAGAACATAGCAAATGTATAATCTACACTCGTGGATGCCCAAAATACAAGTCAAAGAGAAGTAATCTAGGTAAGTGAAACTCCGTGTCAGTTTCTGTCCCAAATAACCCATCTGGAAAGATACAGCCCACTGTTCGGTCTGCTACCTGGATGTCAACTGGTGGCAAGCCACAGCTCTTTGGGTCATCTTCAAACTGCGATTGCACAGGACAGCCTTTCGAGCAGTGAGTGTCCACCATTGAGCAAAGGACCTTCAAATAGTGGAGTGTCCTTTCTCAAAGAGGATGCATGTGGCCACCCGGGGTGAAGGTCATCTTGGACACTGTCCCTGAAAACACTCCCTAGGCACATGGAATGCAAAAAGCATGTGATAAATCACTTCTTGCAACGAGCTGCCCAGAGCACAGATCTGTTAACGAGACATAAATCCTATCCTTATCACCAGCTAAACAAAGCCACCAAGACGTCAGCTCCCTCGCTCGTACATTCATTTTCTTTCATGACCCTAACCACCCAAAAGCCACCAGCGTAGCCTTTATTTATTTATTTATTTCATTTCATTTCATTTCATTTCATTTCATTTCATTTACCTACCACCAATAGATGAATCTTTCTGGGAAGTTCACAACAATTAATCAAATACAAAAAAACGTTGCCCTCACCAGCCCTAGATGAATCACAGGCTCTCCCATATGCCTCTCCAAAAGTGCCAAATTAAAATCTATGCCGGGCACGGAATGAGCAGAGAATGTTGGACTGCACCAGCTTGGAAGGCAGAGTAGGAGAGAGGAGTATCTTGTGGTGCACAGTAAGTCCACCATAGCTGGGGACGTGAGCTCAGGAAAGAGCATATCACAGGAGCATAGGAATCCACTTGATGCTGAGTCAGAATTTTGGTCTATCGAGCCCACGATTGGGGGTGTTGGTTCTCCAGGCATTCAGACAAGTAACTTTTGCCCTACCTGGAAATGCTTGGGACCATCTGAATGCAAAGCCAGGCTGCTACTACTCACTTCGACCCCTAGCGCAGAATTTTGCCACCCTGCTCCATGACCTCTGCAACCTGTACATCTGGTCTTTGATTCTCTGGGACAACTTGCCCATGGCTTGGAATTCAGCGTTCTGGGTAATATGCAGTACAGCTGAGGCCAGTGCCTGGATGCAGGTGGCCCCAAGCCACCCCAACTCCTAGCCCCCCCCCACCTGGTTCCCCTCAAGTGTTCTGGACTGTAACTCCCAGCACTCCCGGCTGAGGCTAGTGGAACCTGAAGACCAAAACATCTGGAGGGCACCTGGCTGGGGAACGCTCATCTGCACCATCCTGCTTCCTGGGTATTCCAGTGGGGAACTCTCTGGTCCTAACACCAGCCAGAAATCAAACCTGGGACATTTTGCATTACGTCATGCCCCCACCCCGAAGCTAGGATGCCCATTTAGGCTTTCCCAAACAAGGCAGAGAAAGGCAACACATAATTGCATGTGCTAATTTACACAGACAGGTGCCCATTGAAAAATTATAGCTATAGTGTACCAGAATTTGTCTCACCAGAACGGGGGGAACTGTGGCCAGGTGAACTGCTCAGTCTGCTGTCCAGGTGCCAAATACTGAACGAGGGTCCCTGCTGCCCAGTCCCTCATGAGTCTTTATCTTTAAAATGTACATGCACTGGACAGCCCTTCAAACAGAGGATACCTTCAAAACAGAGCCCTCAAGTGAAGGACCAGTTCTGTAAAGCAGAACACGTGGCTACCCTTGCTGAGCCCTGCTATTCTTATCCATCTGTACACTTCACATGAAGTTCTCCCTGCACCCCTGAAACTCTCACCATCCCACAGAAGAGAAGTCAGAAGAAAGCGAGGGTTGTAATGGTGCAGATCAGCCTGAAGTGCCAGACCAAGAAAGGATGCTGGCCCTCAAGCCGTCCTCCTTTCCCTTTCCCTAACATGCTCATTTAACTTAATATTATTTTGCCAATTCAAAAAGCAAATTAGAACATGTTAAAATGGTGTTCAACTATCTGTTGCCATCTGGACTGTTTTTTTTTTTTAAGTTGCTCTACCCAAGGTGTAAGAAAAACAAAGGACTGCCCATCTGTTTCTCTTCTGACTTTTCTAAAGCAGTGATTCCAACGCATAAGACTACCTACCCCATATAATTAAGCCACTATTGCTCCTGTGGTTGATGTTATGCATTTATTTTGACAGGAGAAGAGGACAGTTTGAATAAAACCCTCTGAAAAGCCACTTCCTTCACCACACAAAGCCTGTAAAAGCATCTTCCCTCCTGTGGCCACAACCAGATTCAAGCAAGGGGACATGGAAGATTTGCTTTGGGATGGGCGATCAGGAAGAAAGGTGGCATCAACTCTTGCTTGCTATGGTTCCTGATCTGATTGTCTTCCCCACACAGCTGCAATTAAATAACAGCAATCAGACCCCTTCAGTGGGATCATGCGCGTAAAGTAATGTTTAGTGTGGCCCTCATTCATGAAGTGAAGGCTGTGGTTAGCTGCAGGTGAGCACAATGCGCTCATTAGATGCTGCAAGGCACCTTCAGAAGCTTCACAGCTCAGCATTGACAGTAAAAAGGGGTTCCAGGAGCCACCAAGCAGGCCAGGTTCTGCCCAAGTCTCCACTGCATGATCACTATAGCCATATGCATGCCCACCACAATCCTAATCCAATGCCATCCCTTCATTCTCCCTAACACAGACAAGACGGACCATAAAACTTCTGGGAAAAGAAAGCTTCAGTCCAGGGAAACGGGAACATAAGCTCCAATTCTAAGAGAAGGGATGGAAACAACTCTAAGGTGCCTGAGGTATGCATTAGGGAGGAATGATAACGATGGATTCCTCCCATGATCGCATAACCCATCTCAGCCCCCAGATGACAGGAATATATGTGCTATTGTATTAGGGATTCCTCCTCTCCACTGAATTCCCCTCCATGTTCAGCCTGTGTAGTCATCATTTCCCTTCCTTACATAAATACAACTGAAAATATTAATACTGTGTATAAAAGGGAAAAGAGAAATACACACGTTTTCCAGGATCGTACAGTCTTGGCTCAGCAATGAAATGATGACACACCACGCTGCCGACATGCAGAAAAGGGTTTTGCGTTGGGGCCGATTTGTCCAGTATGGCAAACGATGGCCATAGCTCTGGCTTCAGCACATGAGAATAACCTGTAAGCACACCAACCCAAAGCAAACTCGGAGAGCTCAAGGATCAGACATGTGCGGCATGATGGGAGTGCCACCTGGGAGAAGAACAAAGAAGCTGAAGGGCAATTCCCAGCCAGGATCAGATAACAAGAAACACCTGACATGGTAGGAAGCTCCCTTTCATGGAGCTGCACCATGGCTCCATCTAGCTCTGCATTGTCCAGACTGACTGGATTCAGACAATGCACTATCTCACCCTCGAGGGCTGAGTGTGGGTTGTCACTGGACTATGAACTGTCATGTTGTCTGCATTGTTAACCATGAAAAACCCATGAAGAAAGCCCATGGTTTGTTACTGTGTTGTGAACTGTGGGTTGCTCACCGAGGTCTGTTCTCTGATCTGGGTTCAGACCACAGTAAAAGGCAAGGCAACTTGCCTACTTCCAAGGCAACCCAGAGTTCCACAAAATCCATACCCAACCCATACTCAACCCTTGAGTGTGGGCTATTGTGCTGTCTGAACTTACGCTTTAGGGCATGGATGCCTGCCTGGAGTTGTGGGGTGTTCAACTGGCATTCCCTTTGCATGGATCCTTATGCCCTTCCTTGTCAAAAGCCTCAAGGCACCAATCAGAAGGGAAGGCTTCTTCCTCCAAGCTCCAGTAAGAAACATGCACTATAACTTGTCTCCCAGCTAATTATTGGAGCTGGTTTATTAATCCTTTTAGTTTACCAGAAGGTGACCTACTTTGAAAACAAATGCACAAAAAGCTTTTGATGTATTTGAACAAACCAGGGCGGCTTCAGCAATTTTAACCTGTTGACTCCCTGTGACCCTTGGTCAAAGCACCACAATTTTGTTCTGTTTTGCAAATTATTATATCCATATATTTTTACAAATAAATAAATACATTTGTTTGAACATATTTATACTGAAGCCCATCCTTGCAATTCAAAAGCCAACAAGCTATAGTCGCCGCAAGCACTTCAGGTAATCCAGGGTACTTCAGCTCTCACTTTGTGATTGCTTGAAGTTTGTTTGTTTGTTTGTTTGCTTGTTTGTTTATTTATTTAAAACATTTCTGTGCCGCCCCCATTGCAACAAAGCCTCGGGGCGGCTTACAACATATACAAGATAAAATACAATACAATATATAATACAATTAAAACTGGCCCATCTCAGTTATATATTAAAATAATATAAATACAATAATAATAAATTAACAATTAAAATAACTTTTGAATAAAAAGGTCTTCACTTGGTGCCGAAAAGCAAATAACGATGGTGCCAGGCGGACCTCTCTGGGGAGCACATTCCATAGGTGGGGCGCCACGGCAGAGAAGGCCCTCCTCCAGGTACTCACCCTCCTAATCTCACTCACAGAGGGCTCCCAGAGAAGGGCATCTGCTGCCGATCGTAAGGGGCGGGATGGCGTATATGGGCGCAGACGTTCCTTTAGATAACCAGGTCCCAAGCCACCAGGTCCCAAGCCATTAAGTTCTTTCATCTGTGGCAGACAGCATACAGGCTGTGCAGCTCAAGTTAATCCTTGTGTTGGGAATTGTGCTGGGAAAGGCTCTCATCCAAAGCCCTGGTAAACTGACTCCTGGACCCAGTCTAGATGGACTCAGTAGATCCGTCTGGAGGGGCTACGGCACAGTGACTGAGTTTATGCTTTCCAGGTACAATGTCCCAGCCTTGATGCCTGGAAGCTCCAAGCAGGGTTGAAATTATTCCTGCCCAAAACTCTGGAGAGCCACAGCTGCCAGTCCATGCCAACAGCAGCGGGCTAGATGGGCCCACGGTCTGGTTCAGCACAGGACAGTTTTCTGTGTCCAGTGGTTGGATCTGACAAAAGGCAGCTTCTGGCGTTCCCCATCCCAACCTAGAAAACAAGTTATGCCGCACACGTGGAAATTACGAAGATGCAGCCGCCGCCGCCTCCTCTCTGTCTCAAAGCGATGCCAAGCGTGAAGCTTTTTGTTCCATATTTTCCTTCTGCTGAGCTCGTTTGCCTTGAGAAAGAGAGAACGAACGGCAAGAACGTACCACCTGCCCTATCGGGTGGCATCAGAAAGCTCCTCTCACCAGGTCTATTTCTAATCGAGACGGTAAAACCTGAGTGCAGTCAGGCAGATGGACCCAGAGAAGAACGCCAGAGAAAGGCGGGCAGAGCTGCAAGTCGAAACACATTGACACACAACAGGCTGCTGGGTACAGATGTGCTCTACTAGAGGAGAATGGAGCGACCCAGAGAGGAGCCAAGCTCCCCACGCTTTTTACAGCCCCAACATCCACTTGTGTGTTTCATTGTTGCTATTATTATTAGCCCGGCGGTGAGCAAAGGATGAAACCAAAATAGAAAGAGGACCAGTTCCACACACACAGAACAATTCTGCAGCTGCCTGCCAGCTAAGCGGGTGGGAGAAAAGCAAGGCAGGCAACTTAATACCCGATCGGGGTGTGTGTGCGTGTGTGTGTCCCATCCCGCCACCCCGGTCCACGCACACGGGCGCACACACACACCTTCCCTCGCAGAACCGGCCAGCCCTGGAGAAGGGATCCATCCAGACGGCTCCGTGCAAATCCGTCCCGAGACACGCATCATGCCCCGAGCCAGGAGCCTCCAGGCTGAGCCGAGGGGGAGGGGGTGCGTGGGAACGGCCGGCCGGCCGGGCGGGCGGGGGGGGGCACCAAATCACTCACCATCAGCCGGCCATCTGCGCGTCAGGAAGGACGTCGTGTGCTCGTGCCGCCGACCTCGCACGGCCGAGCGCAGGGAGCGGCATACAATCCGAGCCGGGGGGCGCCTGGGGATGCCGGCGGCGGCGGCGGCGGCGGCGGCGGCGAGCGATGGGGATCCCGCGGGCGCCGCCGAGCCGGCGGGAGGCAGGGGCAGCGCGAGGGCTAGGCGGCTCGCTCGCCGCCGTCCTGCCGCGGAGGGGAAGAAGGGCAGCCTCGGCGAGCGCCCAGCCGGAGCGGCCCGGGCGCGCTGCTGCAGCGGCGACGCATCGGCGAGGGGCGGCCGCGAAAGTGCGCAGCGCTGGCGGGCGGGCTGAAGTTCGCCCGGGCTGGCGGAGGAGGCGCGCGTGCGGAGGGGGCGACCCGGCGGCGGGCGGCGGGCGGGGGGGCGGAGACGGCCCGCCCCTGCCCGGCCACGCACGCGCACACGGAGCGGGCCGGTCAGCTGGCGCGCCCGCGGTGCGGGGCGGGAGCGGGCAGGGGCGCTCCGCAGCCGGCCCCCTGCTCCCCACGCCCCGCTGCCCCGCTCCGGCGCGCCGTCCCTGCCGTGCCTGCGTCTGCTGCGTCTGCTGCGTCTGCTGCTGCTGGCCAGGCGCGGCTCTGCAACGCGTGTCTCCGCGCGCGTTCACACGACCGCCCTGTGGCAAGGGCTGATTGGGCACTGCACGGAGACAAAGGAGGTCGGTTGCTGGAGCGACAAGGGCTAGCATGACCCGGTCCCGGGAGCAGCCTCCTTCGTTCTGCTGCTCCTTAAAGCGTGGTTATTTCTTGTGTGATATGCCAACACAATAAAATCGAGGAAAAGGAAATGTGCATACATGTGAATATTTCCGGGCATGCCGATGAATATAAGCTCATCTAGCAACTCGCTCTTTCCTCGGTAGGAGTTTCACGTGTCAGAACTAAATGGCCACAGAAAGCCTGAAATGGACAAGAACGGTCAAGATGGGCATCCTCACCTGGCCAGGAAGCTCCAGTTGTCAGTCGATTTCCCCAGGTTTAGATGTCTGATGTGAAATTCTGGGTTGCTTTTGCTCCTTGTCTTCATCCATCCAACACTTCCGTTTCCATGCTCACCTGCCTCATTTAAAGGGCCTGCCTGATTCCCCCACCCTCCTCCAAACCACCTAGGTAACTACTAGCTTAGGCGAGCATCCTGTGCAGACCCCGTCTCTGTATTCCCTGTCCAGGCTATTATTTATTTATTTAGAAAGCTTCTATGCCGCCCCATTCACCAAAGCCTCGGGGCGGCTTACAACAATAAATAAATAATAACAATATAAAACAATGTAATATAATTGGAGACATCCTGGCCATATGCACCCACTGCATGTATTTCCTGTATGTCTGAATAAACTGCAATTTTATTTTGATTGTATACCCCCGGCGTACTTGCGTTCTCTCTTTCGTTCAAAATTAATGTCATCTCTCCCTTGTCCTGGTTTGATCACTGCAGTCTAGACCAGCCCAAGCAGCACAGCCGAAATCAGGACCTGCCTTTGGGGTCTTCAGCACACCCCAATGTGCATTTATGCAAAAGGAAGCCCCACTGTGTTAAGTGGCAGTTCTCCTAGGGAAGTGGGTGGCTGCCATGGCCTGAGAATGCCCCCCACCCCCATGCAGATCCCAATGGGGTTTCCTCTTTTCTGAATTTGCAAACAAGTTGCTAGAACCAATGGAGTCCGATTTCTGCTTGATTTGCCCATCCTAATGAGTTCGAAACAGAGTAAGGGGAACAACTGGGTTTGCCACAGTGCGTGCCTGGAAGAGAAGCCCTCTTTGCTCCTGTCCTGGAGCAGCAGGGATGGAATTCGGGCGAGGGAGGGATGAAAAAAATGATCCCCCCAGTGTGTGTGGGCATGTACATGTGTGTGCATGAATCGGTGCAGTGGTAACACATGAAAAACCCCCCAAGCCCAGACCTGAGTCTCTGATTATCGATATTGGAAGGGATGGAGATGGAGCCAATCCTGTTGAAAGGAAGGGAGAAACCTCAGGAATCCTCTCCTCCCTCATCCCTTACCAATCTCACAATCCAGGATATTGACTACAAACTGTCAGGGGCCGGAGCAGGTGAAGGCCGCTTCTGCCCTTGCTTGCTGGTTTGGATCAGAGAGGGTGTAATCTGCCCTTGCTCTGCTGCTCTCGACATAGAATGACCTGAGCAGACTCACTCACACGGCCTGGCTGTCCACCAACTTCCAGATGAGGGCTTTTGTCACGGCGTCACCTTGCCTTGCTCATGGAATTGTACAGGGGCCCAGAGAATGCTGCTGCCATCCACAGCCTTGCCGCTTGTGTTTTCCGACACTTCTGTCTTCTTTTCTTTCCACAGAAAATCAGTTGAGGAGGGAAAGATGCGCTAGGCATGCAAGGCCTTCTTAGGGGTGTCATGAGTCGCCTTCTGTCTGGAAGTACTCCTGGTTTCTTTATCCCCTTTTCTCTCCCCACTGCCCCGTGTTCATATGCTTGATTGCACCAATATGCTATGAACTAACCAATTCTTGATGAGGTTGGGATTTATTATAATTATCTTATTTCTTTTTGTTTCTTTTGCAAACATCTCTGTTTCTGGCTGCCTAGGCAGTCCCTGTGAGCATTTAGAATCCAGAGTCTTGTTTTTTGATGGCCCCATTTAACTTCCAAACTTGTATGCACTCAACTACCCCTGTTCACTAATAGAGGGAGTGGTTGGGTGATGTTGGATACAAGGAATGGAATGGATGCAAGTCCACTTTGCCATGCTAACTCAGCTCGCTGTCTACCCCCAAAGGTGCTATCATTGCCTCTTTCCCACTGCCCCAGTAATGCTTCTGCTCTTTCTTCCTCTGTTCCCCACAGTCTGGCTGCCTCCTTTTTGCATTTAGATTGTATGAAAGTCTCTAGTTTCAGAAGCTGCATTTGGGCTGGGGGTGCTAAGAGCCAGTCTGCAGCATCCCCCTTTCTGCCAGCTCTAGGGCTGGCATACATGTCTGTGAGAAGCCCCCCCTCTCAACCCCCTCATGTGGAATGGTCTAGGCCAGTGGCGGCGAACCTATGGCGTGCATGCCACAGCAGGCATGCAGAGCCCTCTGCTGGCACATGAGCCAAGTCGCCCCAACATCGCCCCAGCAGCTGAGCATCGGATAACAGCGCAAACAGGGGCCATGCACATGCTCTGAAAGGAGTAACGGCACCAGGCGATGATGCCATGAGCCACAACTCATTACCTGTGACCAATCTGAGATTTTGCAGGCCAGTCAGTGTGCTGCCGAGGCGGGGGGCGGGGAGAGAGAGAGAGAGAGAGAGAGAGAGAGAGAGAGAGAGAGATAGATTTGCTTGGACTGGCTGTGAGGTGTTTTTTCTAAACTAAAACCTCAGTTTTCAGGTTTTATTGCAGTGTTCGCACTTTGCGATAAATAAGTGGCTTTTGGGTTGCAATTTGGGCACTCGGTCTCTAAAAGGTTCACCATCACTGGTCTAGGCCAGTAGGGAGCTAAGATAATAGTGCAGGACTGTACTGCTTCAGGCTGCACATGTGTGTGTGGGGATGTCCCGTTTTAGAATGTGAATGCAAGCAGAAGGCTAGCACAGTGAGCTCGAGAGAGCAGTTCGAACTGAGCCTATTCCTGTCGTGCTTATCTTTACTTTCGGGGTAAAGATGTCTAGGGAGGCATGAAAAGAAAAAAAAACATTGAGTGTGATTTGCCTCTTTCATTCTGCTTTACCACCTAAAGGGCCTAAGAGTGCTCGTTGCCAGGGCATTCTGCTGTACGTATATGGAAACTGGACTTTTTGTATAAATTCCCCTTGTTGTCATGTCATGATTCGGCTGACCAAGAGCTGCATCACTGTAGAGAACCTTGAGCCCTGGAGCTCCCCACTCACAATGGGGGGGGGGGGGGTGTCAGGTTGACACTGCATCTGTTCTTTTGGTGGAAGTGGCTGCTTTCTACTGGTTCTTGGGCTCCTTAGAAATGCTCTGTCAGCAGCCCCTTCTGCATGGGGGAAAGCTATGGGGGTATATTTGGGGCAGTTGCTGAAAATTAGGCAGAAAGCCCTTCCGTGACGAAGCCCTTAGTCTCAAAGGAGGCAGATCCTGCATAGAACCCAAAATGACTTGCAAACCAGCCCTTCCCAACCTGGTACCAACCAGATGTGTAGGGACTACTTATTCCCATCATCCTTGATCTACATGGCTGCTAAGGGATATGATGCATATATATGTGGGTGTGAAATGGGCCACTGGGAAACCAGCCCTCAATTACAAGGTGAATTATTGCTGCTGCTGCTGCTATGACATTGCATTTATATCTCACCTTTCTTCCTGCAAGGAACTCAAGGTGGCTTACAAGGTTCTCCTTCTCATTGTATCCTCATAGCAACAAAGGACAGTGGGCCAGGGAGTCTGCGAAGGGCCCAAAATCATGCAGTGAGGTCCATGGCTGAGTGGGGCTAGAACCCGGATCTCCTGAGTCCCAGTCCCACACTCTTAGCCACTACACCACACCATCTCCCTAATGCGAATGTGAAGTATAAAACTGCTCCAGGAATTTTGCTTGAACGTGGAGATGGTCCTTTCCCATCTACAGCTGGTGATTTTACAGTAGTGCACACAATGTATTTTGCTATTCTGCTATTCTTTGTTGTAAGCTGCCCTGAGATGTCAAAGTGGTGGCTGGGGTATAACAGTTTTAAATAAATAAATAGTAAAATAAGTGGAACATGTTGTAATGCGGGGCCCTTCCCCTTAAACTCCATTTCACTCACTCTCCCATACAGCTTTCTGTTCCTACCCACCAACACCCACTGCAACCACCTCAGCATGATCACGCCTCAGTGTGTGTGTGTGTGTGGGTGTGTGTGTGTGTTGGAGTGGGGGGGGGGAATTCCAACCATTACTATTTTTGCTCCCCTTCCTCAAACTTTTATCACATTTCTACCAAACTCAGATTTCTCCCCAGGTCTCTCCTGATGCTTCTGTCTCGTGTTACTTGGTGCTGTTTGGGGTACCTATGCAAAGAGCCCTCCCACCCAAAGACAGGAAATGAGGGAAGGCTGTCACCACTAACCAAGCTGTTTGCCAGGCCACATAGCAAAACGCAGGCCAGAGGTGGTGGAGTGGCTTGCACTGCTTCAGCTTGAGGGTGGAGAATGGTTTGGAAACAGTCTCCTTCTGTGTTTCTAGCAAGTAAAAACAAAATGTGAGCCGCCCCGAGGCTTTGGCGAACGGGGCGGCATAGAAGTCTTCTAAACAAACAAACAAACCCACAAGAGCAAACCTAGCACAGCGGGGAGCAGGGTCTATGGCAGCCTTGCTCTGCGTTATGCTAGCTCACCCTTTGTGAATCTGGCACCCTCCGTAGGCTGCCTGGGGGATTCGGCGAGTTCAAGGGCTTTTCTGCTTGAGGTTCTCAATTCACTATACCAGAAGAAAAGCTGCACTGGATCACACCAAGCATCCAGCAAGTCTGCCATTCAGTCCCCACAGTGGCCAAACAGTGGCCTGTGGGGAGCCCACAAGCAAGACACACATGCAATACCATCCTCCCGCCTATGTTCTCCAGAAGCTGCTCTGCCTAGGCGCACTGCCTCTGATGCTGGAGGTATCATAGAGCCACTAGGCTAATGGCCACTGGCATTCGCCTTGTCCAGGAACTTGCCCAACCCCGCTTTGAAGCTATTCAAGTTGGTGCCTATCACTCCCTTTGCTTTCATCCCAGAACTGAGATCCAAGCACTACACCAGTCACTGTGTTTTAACAGCATAACCTCTAGGTGGCCCTGAAGAGCAATAGAAGAGCAATGCCATCTCACAAGTTACAAAAATGTTTTCTTTCACATTCTGAACTAATATGGCATTTTCCCTGCCCTAAAAATACTCACTGAAGTGCTCTTTAGGAACAAGAGAAAGCGGAGATTCATATAATCTAAAGAATCACTAAATAACTGTGAGCAGAGAATGCTGAGCACAGACTACAAGACTCATGCAGCAAAGTTCATGGTCTAGCACTTCTGAAGAGTACCATGTTGTGGGGGGGGGGGAGGGAAAGGTTTCCCCATGACATTAAAGTCCAGTCATGCCTGACTCTTGGGGGCTGTGCTCATCTGTTTCCTAGCCGAGGGAGCCAGTGTTTGTCCGCAGACAGTCTCCGTGGACATGTGGCCAGCATGACTAAACACCGAAGTGCACAGAACGCTGTTACCTGCCCACCGAAGTGGCACCTTTTTATCTACTTGCATTTGCATGCTTTCGAACTGCAAGGCTGGCAGGAGCTGGGGTGGAGTACGAGAGTGCCCTGTCTGCGAATTCGAACTGCCAACCTTTTGATCAACCAGCCCAGCAGCTCAGTGGTTTAAACCACTGCGCCACCACAGGCAGGTTCTTTTTGCATCTTAAAAGGCACCTCCCTGCTACACCCTGACATGGTGCAGTGCCACTGTAGGATCGACCCCCTACTCTGCAGGACATGTAGACCAACTTCTGCATGATCCTGCCAAATCATACATCTGCACTTCATCAGAAATCTCTGGCAACAGTACATTTAAAAAAAACCAAAACACTCTCTACTTGGCACAGTCCTTTGGACAAAAAAGTGTTTATGCCAAATGCTTACATATACAGCACCGTGAGAAAGTTATGACTTGATAAATGGACATTTATATTCACTCCACATCAGTTTGGAACACTGTTGTGTTATTTATGCATTCAAAGCATTTTTAGCCCACTCTGAAGTCAAGCGGCTCCCCACGCACAAGAAGCAAGAAGCAACACAACCCCTGCCCTCAAGACTAACCAACTACAAATGGCACAGGTGTTCATTCCAGCCACTGCACCCGAAAAGAGGACAGAAAAGGGGTAAACAACGTGATTAAAGGAGTGCAGCAACTCCCCTATGAGAAAAGGTTTTTACATGGCCTAGTTCAGAAAAAAGGCAGGAAAGGGGAGACATTACAGAAGTGAACAAAATTGTGTGTGGTGTGCAGAAAGCAGATCAGGAGACATATGTCTCCACCTGTCATACCACTTGAACCCAAAGGGGTCCTTGCATGAAGCTGACTGGTGGCAGGTTCAGGACAGACTTGCGGACTTCACATACCCTAAACTATGGAATCCACGTCCACAAGTGGCAGTGATGGCCACCAATTTGGAAGGCTTTAAAGGAGGTTGGGCAAATTCAGGGAGGAGAAGGTTGTCAGTGGTTACTAGTCCTGATGGCTAAATTCTCCCTGTGGTATCAGAGGCAGTGTTCCTATGTACACCCGATGCTGAGGTGCTTGTGCAGGAGGTGCTGTGGCACCCATGTCCTGCTTGTGGGATCCTGTGGACATCTGGCTGGCCACTCTGTAAACAGAATGCTGGCCTGGGTGGCCTCCTGGCCTGATCCAGTGGGGCATTTCTGATGCTCTTATAACCTGAGGCATAAGAGGGAGCAGAAAGCCGGCATGGCGGCGTTGCTTGATTCGTTTTCCAGATGGGTGGTGCAGGAAGCAGCTTTGTGCAGTTCTGAACTGCATGACTGACCTTCTGAGCGGTGTATGCTGTTCCTCTTTTCCTTTTTCTCTTCTGCAATTTCACTTCTCCTTTTGAGTTCTTCCCCAGTCCAGTAAAGGGACAACGTTCCTCAAAGCACCCTTCTCATGGCTGTTGTGGAGGGAGGGACCCCGCCCCCGGCAGTTGGATACCAGCGGGAAAATGGACGAGCATCGATTTGCAACCAAATGTACATTCCAGTCAATAAAGCTGCCCCTTAGAATTACAGATGCTGGAAATGAAAGCAGCAACGACAAAAGTGCCATCCTATGTGTGATGACAATTTCATTGTTTGTTCATCACCTACAAGTATTTATGCCTAATATTTTTGCACAGGTATCTATGTAGTTCAACTATTTTTTGACAAAATTGAAGCAACTCAGAATAATTCAGACACAGTCAGTAGCGAGCAACTAATATCATCTGTAATCGTGATTTGATCATTATCTAGCAGTGACAAAGAATGCTATTCAATGGTCATTCTTTAGTTGTCAGTGTGATGAAAGAGCCAGAAATATCCCAAACCTTCTTCTAGCTCCTTTTTGTTTTAATGACATCTGAAGATAATAAGGCTATCCAATGTGATTAATAATTGCTCACATAATGCAGCTGGAATGTCAACATTTGTTTATTATAAAACACTGACAAAAAACATGGTGCTGCTCAACTCATGTGACCTTTAGCAACAAAAGACAGCTGACATTTTGCTTTGTTAGGCTCAGGTACCAGGGGGGAAAAACCACAACCAAAATTCTGGCAAAATTTTATCTGGCAAAATAAATACATGCCCTGAGTGGACAATAATGGATGGCACGAACACACGGAAAGGGCTGGTTGCCTGGCGTAAACAAAGAAGCACACATGTGCGCACACAGCCGCTTCCCAGGAGAAATCAAGCTTGTGTGCGGAAGGCGATTTCTCAAGGGGCTGCATTCACAGGCCTTGCCTGAGCATTTTGTGGCACACGGGGCCAATGCCAGGCCTTCCTATGTGCCTGCGGGGTCTCGCTCCTGTTGGCACCGGGGCCTCACGTGGCATGAGAGCTGTTTGCCGCTGCTGCCCCAGGCAGGCCTTCAGCTGGCCCCCTTTCAGGCAGAAGGTCCCTCGTTCGATCCCCAGCCATGTCCAAGTCAGGCTCAGCAGGAATCCTGCTGGAAACTCTGGCAGCTGCTGCCAGTCCTTGTGGACCGTCCCAGGCTAGCCGGACCACGCTCTGGGTCAGCAGGAGGCATCCTCCCCTGCGCCAGACAGGCAGGGCCGGTGGGTCTGGGCATGGAAGCAGCCCTCAGCCTCCTTCTGCAGAAGGAGCTGCTGTGCCGGCCCTCCGCTGTCAACAGAGACAGCATCACGCAGAGGCTTTGGCGGCCACGGGTCCTCGACCTGGCCAAGGACAGGACCTTCGGATGGTGATGCTGATGCTCAGCTGACAGATCGAGAAAGAAAGGCCAGTGGCCTTCCAATTCACAGGTGAAAGTGGGAACGGAGTTCCAAAAGTAACAGCTTATATTTTCTGGGTCTAAAACCTGTATGATTTCTTAAGGGGCAGGACATAATTTGTGCATGCTTAAAGCTGGGAAAATTAAAAACCCAACCACAGAAAAATGAATACACTTTCCAGAAAATATCACACACATTGTGTGGAATGTGTGGTGAGTTACGACATTTATTTATCTCCGTTATGCAGAAAGTTAAGTCAGCGCTGAGATTATGGAGAGGATGGACTGTGACTTCAGTCATGCATTTAACACGGTTTACTTAGATGGGGTTTGTGAAAGAGGTTGGGTTCCTTTTTGCTTTTTTTTGTGGTTCGCAACATACACGTGCCACCCTTCATTTTCACTGAGTGTGGAGGATATGTAGAGTTGGCTTTAGCGATGGGAAATGTCTTTATTCGTGCAAAATCATTTTGCTTGTATCATCTTACAGAAGAGAAATGTTAATAATCAAGTTGTGAAAACAAACGAATTTTTATTTTGGCATGTTTTGTAGTGTTTCCCTTTCAAAAGAGAAAACCTAATACTTTCACTTTGCTTTGCATAACTTGGCTTGGATCTTTAATATATGTCAAAATTCTTTTTTCCATCCCTTTTCTCTTGTCAGACTGAAATTCATCTTATATTCAGAGGATCCTGGACAAATGCAAAACATTTCTATGGACTCGCAGAGACTTCTGCATTGGGCTAATTGTTGTCATGGTCAGATAGAGAAGCAGGCTAGCCAGGAAATCTTACATGTCTGCTCTTAATAGGACTCGCTCCCATGTAAGTGGGTATAGCTCAGGGCGGCGATGTCACGCCGCACAGGGAGAAGTCCCTTTGAATTCAGTGGGACTTGCTTCTGAGTAGGCATATGTAGGACTCTGCATGGTTGCTACTGGGAGAAAGACACAGTGCTGTTCTCTCTTTTTAGTGGATTTACGTCAAACTGGCAGAAGATAAAGGCATGCATCATCCAGTGGTGTCTATGGATGACTCACTGCTTGCCTTCATTTATTCCTGGGATTTATATCCTTCCAGAAGCCCTTAAAATATGATTTTAAATATGACCCCCAACAACATAACACCACAGTAAAGCACATTCAAAAGCTGAGGATTAAAATCGACCTCTCCCTGTCCCCAAGACGACCACCATCAAACGTCTCCAGGTAATTAATAAACAAGCCCCTTCTTGATTTAAACCATTAGCAGTTCAAATTTAACTTCCCTCCCCAGTGCCTGCCGATAAATAAATGATAACTTTGGTGGCTAGACAGACAGAGAGACAATACGTATTTCACAATTCTTCCTTTCCCCTAAAAGTGAAAAAGGAGCCATGCTTCTCTTTTGGAGAGTTGTTCCACGAGGGAGCGACTACTGAAAAGCCTGCACTTCTCCTCCCCAGCTGCCCAACTTCAATTTTTTAAAAAAGTAGAAGTGCCATCCAACAATTAGCCTACAACCAGTGTGGGGAAGAGCAGTCCTACAAGAAAGAGCACTTCTGAGCATGTAAAGGAGCCCACATGTCTGAAGGTACACAAGATGTCAGAGCTATGCTAATGTTTCAACTGCACATCACTCCTTCGGGGGACCCCATAACTGCAGCAGAAGGGGCTCTGAAAAGGTGGGCGAGCCACTGGGAAGATTCTCGTGACCTGATTAACCATTTGCGCAACACAGAAAGTTCCCAGGGGGCCGGGAACAGCAGCATGAGGAGGGGCGAGGATGTAGGAACACCCACTGCTTCCTAGCCTGCCATCCCTCTCTGCCAGGATTGGAGCGGTACCTTGCCAGCCTCCTCAAAAGCCAGGGGATCACCTGCCTTTTGTCTGCAGCTGTAGCAGGACAGCACAAGAGAGTGAAGCTGGGCACTGCCCAATTTATTCCAGAGCAGGCCAAGCAGATAATGGCTCAGCCTGCATCACCATAATCACCATCCCTTTCAGCTGTCATTCATGTCTCTATCTTTCTTATATTTTTAACTTAAGTCAGACAGCTATTCTGCCACTTTACCCCCCACCCTCTCCCTTCCAGTTCTTGATATAGTCAAACATTGTACGCTGAAAAAATAGAGCAACTTAGGTTTCAACAAACACATGTACATCACGGTTTGATTTGTGGGCATCAGTTTTAAAGTGCTTAACTTGTATCAAGTGGAGTTGGATTTACTGAGAATCTTTGCTTCACCAGCATTGTTTCAGGCCCACTTCTACTACATGGGAACATGTGCAGTCTTGCCTCCAGGTCTGAATCTGTCAGAAGGGGAAGGGGAAGCAGCAGCTGCAAACTACACTATGCTTCCTTACCTGGGAGTAAGCCTCACTGAAATAAGTGCAACTCATACAAGTAAATAGGCAGAAGACTGGGCTGAGTTTTCCTGCAGACCTCCTTGAACTGAATTTGCTCATCCCTGAGTGGAGGACGAAGTCCATCCAGACGGATGGATTTGCGCATGATTGCCAAGCCTACTCAGAACCTGAGAAACCCAGATAAAGTCAGAAGCTGGCCCCATCTTCCGTGTTGTGCCCACATATTCACACACCCTTGCTACATCTCGTGCAATTTCTTTTAGCTGATCAACTGGTCCAGGCCCTGAATTTTTGAACACCTGGATATCCTGAGTTTTCCACATCTGTTCAAATACTCAGGCATGACCAGAGGCTAGATCAGTGTCTTGACATTCATTGCCGATACACAGAGAATATAACTAGCAGGGATGATCTCAAACTTCGCCATTCCATCTTAAGTAAACATTGAAGGTAGTCTTTACTCTTACAACCCTCAGCAAATTTCGACTTTTAACATGTGTAACCTGTGTTTCTGAGAGTGGCCAAGGGTCCACTGTTACAGAGGATGGTCCTCTATTCGAAGGGAACTCAGAGGGCTGTCTTCTATTTTGGGAGGGTCTTGTAATCGAAGAGCATCGGGTCCACGTCTAATAAAAACATCAAGAAGAAGGTCTTGAAACTGGGTGCCCATTAACAGCACCCAGACAGCAGACTGAGCAAGTCACAAAGGTCACCTGGCCACAGTCTTGGCGAGGTGGACTGTATCGCTATTTAAGTCGTAATGAGGATTTCTAAATTCATCTCTATAAGACAAAATTAGCATATGGCTACTATGCAAATTGGTGTCTTCTTTTGTCCTTTCTCTCACGGTGGAGGCCCTCTTTGTGGTAGCTCACAAGTGGCCAACCTAGTCACTTTTGGGAACACCTTCCAGTTGGAAATCATCTGATTGAATTGCTTAACAACTCCCAGTACAGGCGCAGAACAGGACTGCCTGTGGGGAGGCTGGGCCACTGCAAACCATCCTACAGCTGCCAACATCTGGAGCAGGATGGATGGATGGCTCCAAATGAATCCTACCGTGGTTCCCGAGGAGGCCCTGCCCCTTTCCCCAGCTGCTGGTCATCTGGGGGATTCCTGGCTTTCGGCCAGTAATTTCCCCCCTTCTAAGAGCCAAAGCCCTCAACTAATGTTAATTATGGAATTAAGAACTGTGAGATAAAACATGCCATTGTGCTTGGCCCTGTCCAGTCCTGGACGGTCATTCCCCAACGCTTCTCCGAAACGGGGCTTGGTGCTTGGGCTGAAAGAGGCTCCATGCCTCCAATGCAGGCACTATGAACAAAGTAGAAGCTGAGGGGCCTCCCTTTTTGCACTTTGACCCGTAAGGAACCAGAACACGGGCATGCCACGGTGGCCGACCTCGTCATTCAAGCAAGCTCCCCCATGTTCAACTGAAGTGGAAATAGGCGACAAACTAATCTGGTGCTGTAGCTCCCTGGTTCACCACATTACTCTGGCATGGAGGAAAGACAGCTCAGAAAAACACATGTAAAGGAGCCAAACGTGATCTCACAAAAAACCCAGAAGTAGAGTCATGCAGAGAAGTTCCCTGCCTCCCAATTCTGCCACCACATTTTGCTACCCTTGTGGAAGTGGCCCACCAAAGTCTGGGATGAGTTGTAGCAAAGCATCCTGGGTATTATGAGCCACCTCCTTCAAAGACAGGTCTGTTTGCTGCCTTTCTCTGCACTGAGAACACTGAACGATCCTGTTGCACCCAATGCAGAGAGGCAACAAAATTAATCACATATGTCGACACACAGCCGCTGCCCTTCCCTTGTGAATGGGAACGTTGGGGCCTACAGCAGCCTTTAATGATTTAATTATGTTATGTCTCGTGGCAAATATTTGGGAATGATTGGCTTAGCTTTGACAGACTCAGCAATGTTCTTTCCAAATCCCAGATTCCAGATACTAAGTTCTACTCTGCTCCATGCCCACTCTGTTGCTCTTTTACACAACACATCCTGGTTCTTCTCCCGCTGGCAACAGACAATAGCCCAAGAAACAGACACTTGGACAGACTTGGAAGCAGGTGTGCTTCATATACCCTTCATCGAAGACTCCATTGAAAGCCAATAAATACATTTCTTCTGGGCATAATCTGAGGTCTCTTGAAAGAAGGATCAATCATCTCTCAAGCGGAGAAATCACAATTGCTCCTAGGCAGAAGAATCACTTTTTTTAGTTTGATGCTTCTGAGGTTAAAAGAAACCTCAGTAGGATAGTTACTGGGACAGTGTATGGAATGTCCCCTCGTATACATTTTTCATGTGCCAATTCTTATGTAGCCAAAACTGTATCATCCATGGTGCAAGAAGAGGAATCAGAAAGTTTTCCGAAGCACAACAGCAAAAATGGGAAGCAGGGATTAAAAACTTGCCCATTTGGGGCAGAACATGCTCTGCGGCCACAGAACACAGAGAGTCCAGGTTGGGCAGAGGGAGAGAAGAGTATCCTGGGAAAAGGCGATCTTGGCTGGCTGGAACTTTCAGCTGGAGCACTCCTTGCACGACGCTTTGCCACCATCCCTTGCATCCTATCAAAATGGCAGTGGTGTTTTGTTTTGTTTTGTTTTTAAGGCAGAAGGAAGAAATGGCAGAAAGTATGACATGAATGATCAAACTTTAGTCCAGTCCTTCCTGTAATGAAAAGAGCATTTAGCAGGAAAGCTACTGTGGGCTGCATTATACCATCTACTTTCTGGTAAATTTCTGAGCATCTTCATTAGAAAAAGTAGGTTTTAACTGTTGCCCTGTTCAGGGCCTAGCAGTTTTGTTTTAATACAATCACTATGAATCCTGTTCATACCATGGAGTTTTCCTGTAAGTCTTCTAGCTTCTCCTAAATCACCCTTAACCATTAGTTGAACTGTGGTGTCAGGAAATGATTGCCGATGTTTGGGTCAGGGAAGAAAGAATGATAGCAAAGCCATGCTCGGCTTGCAAACCCAAATCTCCTGTAATCCACAACCAAGTCCTAGGGAATCCTCCTGTTATCTCCAAACTCTGATTTTCTCTTCACACTGCATTAGCATCGGGAGCACTGGCAGCATGCAAGGGAATCCCTTTATCTCCTCAGTCTCTAGCTGCTCAGTCTCAATCTCACCTCTCCGCAGTCCATTCATCTCCTCAGTCTCAATCTCTAGGATTTGAAAGAGGGGGTCCAACCCTCTGTAGGACAGGTTAAGGCCACGGGATGGAGTTTGCCTACACCACTCTAGACACTGGGATGCACTAGACAGACATATTTTTTTATTGGTGTCACTTCCCCGCCCCCCTCACACACACACACACACATACTCACATAGGGAGGGAGGGAGGTTGACCAGGGTTCAGCAACATCTGGACAGTCACAAACTCCTCACTCCTGTTTCAACTAGAGATGAGAGGGGTACCAAAACCTGTCCCCGTGAAAAAGGGAAAATGATACATCTGGTATATGGCCATTTATTGATAGATAAAAAACAAATGCTGTGCCAGCGATAGGAATGGAAATATAACACTCATCTTACAAACCGTAGACAAGCATCTAAACGCAATACAAAACCGTCTGCATGACAGGGACACACTCTTTGCTCGGCGATCCCCAAGGGCTCAGACTCGACCTGCTTCCTGGAATTTCTTCAGCAGGGCTTCATCTGCCCGAAGGGCGAAGGTCAGAGTGCACTTCTCATAGTACTGGGGGTCGAGCTCCAAGTTACCAATCACGTCTGAGAGGAGGTGGGCTCGCTCCACTGCACATCCTGGCGCCTCATAGCTCAGGGCAGTGAAATGTACGTGGAGGTGGTAGTAAGACGGCTGGTAATGCAGGAAGATCCGTAGCTGGGACCCAGCAATGCCGAAGCGCTTGGCTATGGCCTCCTAGGAGGGAACACAAATGGCGTAGTCATGCTTGCAACCAGGAGTGAGCGACTGCTTTGCAAGACAGGTAATTGCACCAGGCATTTATTCAAATTCCAGATTATTTCCATATGTACCCATTCTTTTGCCTGAAGGATTTTTCTTCTGCCAGGGTGGCTGGCAGAGTGACCAACCAGAAGCAACCATTAGACAGCCCCTGTTCACAGGCTGACAACTATAAAAGATGCAAGGAAAGGAATGAGAAGGATGGGGAGCACGGGTTTTGTGGCCCACGTGTACGGGAGCCAACAGGGTCAAGGTTTGCACCACATGGGTTCTCCTTCTGAGAAGGGCTGTTCCTCATTTCTGTCTTTTCTTCTGCAATTGCTTTTCCCTTTTCGAGTTTAAGCAATCTGTTCCTTCTTCCATTCCTCCAAGGAAAGACATTTTGCAGATTCCCTTTTGGCTGCAGATCGAGAAAGGAAGCAGCAGTGAGGGGGCCACCACGGGGAGTGAGATGGGGGCTGCTCACCAAATTGCATTCATGCCCCCAGCCTGGGAATACCCAAACGCTTGCAAGCTGACTAAATCAGAGAAGGCCATTGTTACAAAGGCAGAGACAAACACAGCCCTGGTGCTGCTATAGAAGCACAGACCTGGATGGGAAATGCATGGCCACGAGTCCAGAAATCCTGAAGAATTTAATGCCCCGGGGGGAAAGGGTCTTTGCCTGGGGCGGAAGGGCAGTGAGCCCAGGATTTGGCCCAGCTCTCTCTCCTGCCAGCATCCACCTTGAAGAGGAGCATCTGAGGATGCTCTGAGATGGCAAAGCGATACAGCTGGAAGAGATCCTAGAGGTTCTCTCATCCAATCCCTACGACTTTCAGCGTTGCCCAGCCAGGATGGGCTTTCTGCTCTCGAATCATGCAAAGAATTGTGTCCTAAATGCATTGAAAACCATGTGGGAGAAGGCAAACTTCACTCGCACCGGTCCAAAGCTGAGGACCAGCACTTAGGTCTGGTGGCCACTGGAATTATTGCACAAGAATCACATTACGTTTCATCCAACTGTTCTAACACTGCATTTTGAATCAGCTGATGCTTCTGAATACCATCTACATGTATCTGTACCTGTATCCGTATTGTATCTTGTATCTATTTAGAACTATAACTACCTATGCCCATTTTCTATCATCCCTTATATACCACTCATGTGGGTAATCTAAATACGGTGCTACAGATTAGATTTCTGCAACGCACTCTACGTGGGGCTGCCCTTGAAGACGGTCCGGATACTTCAATTGGTGCAAAACAGAGCTGCCAGGTTGCTGACAGGGACTGGGCATGGTTCTCACATAACCTCAGTCCTCCGTCAGCTTCACTGGCTTCCCATTGAAGTCCGGGCCCAATTCAAGGTGTTGGTTATCACCTATAAAGCCCTCAACGGCTTGGGACCTGGCTATCTAAAGGAACGTCTGCACCCATATATGCCCTCCTGCCCCTTATGATCGGCAGCAGATGCCCTTCTCCGGAACCCTCCATGAGGGAGATAAGGAAGGTAAGCACCCGGAGGAGGGCTTTCTCTGCAGTGGCGCCCCACCTATGGAATGCGCTCCCCAGAGAGGTCCGCCTGGCACCATCGTTATTTGCTTTTCGGCGTCAGGCAAAGACTTTTTTTATTTAAAAGTTATTTTAATTGTTAAATTATAAATTGTATTTATAGTATTTTAACTTGTAATCCGAGATGGGCCAGTTTTAAATAGCTTTAAATTGTTAATGTTTTTGTGTTTGTTATGTTGTGAGCCGCCCCGAGGCTTTGTTGCAATGGGGGCGGCATACAAATGGTTTAAATAAATAAATACATACATACATACATACATACCTGGGCATAGTTAATCATGCCTCAGGTAGTTTGTGGGAAATTCACCTCAGCTTGACTGAGGAAGATGCTAATGTCCTGATTACTCTGTCTCTTAAAATATTCCCTAAGCATGCCAGGAGAATGGTGAATCTAGCGTCTGCTCCCCATTCCAGCAATTTCGCACATGTGTGGTATAACTGATATGAGAACCACTGTCAACCATTTGCTGACATGTGCACGCATGTGCATGCATTTTCTCTCCCTCCCCAAACACACCCGCACTGCACTGCGACATGAAATGGATCAGGCCAGCCAAGGACTCAGGGTCTGTGGGGCTCCTGCTTATCTGTTCCAGCTCTTGTTTCCCTTTAGCGCCCTGGATAGCAAGGCTCACTGGGCTGAGGCTGTGGTAGGTGGAAGTAATACAGGTGCTGGCATGTTTCCCTAAAAGGGAGCCTTTCCTGGGTTTTACTGTTTTTCATTTCAACAGCATCTCTCCAGAGGGGTTGGCAAACTGCAGCCTCCCATCACCATAAACTTGTTAGAAACATTCAGAAATGCCTTTTTCTTACTTGGAAATTCAGTGAACCTCAGTCCAGTTTTGGACCTAATCTGTGTGTTGTGTGGCACTTGCAGAACAATTCTATGCCCCTCCATATTAAATATTATCTGAGTGGTTTAAACAATTGAAAATACCCAGTTAAGACAAAAACAGGAGCTTCAGTAAAACATCTGCTTTGGTCTTACTTCCCTCATCCCAGGGATGCCAAGACTGGGTTTAGTCCATATTTCTTCCATCACCACTGTCTAAAGGAAGGATGAATGCAGGGCAGAGTCTCCAGATGCTGGGATTTCAGCTCCCAGAACTGCCTGGCCCATGGTCAGGAAGTTGGAAGCCTAAAGCATCTGGAAATCTATTTTCGGGCCACCCCTGCCCTAAAGCAGCTCTGCCAGCATGGTCATCGGCCACACTGGTTGGGGAATCATGGGAGTTGCAGTTCAGCATATATGGCCAGGCTGGAACGGGCTGCAAGAAATACAGGTTCTGTTAGAACAGCCAAGGCAGACTGTTCACCACACAGTCACAAGCTGTGCATTAGCAGGCCGAAAGACAGCTGAACTGGAAGTGCTGGCGATTCAGTTGGGAATCATCTAAGTTACACCCTCGAAAAGCAGAGAAGGGGAGAGGGAACTGAGCAGCGCATTCCATAAATGAACTCTTTGTGAACAATATCTTTGGTTCTGGGAAGAGTGGGTGAAGCGTGTCTTTGGCTTCAGCTGATGGTCCCTGTTCCAGCTTATTCCCCAGAATTGGCCTGAGCCAAGAGGAAATGGGTGGTTGTTTTCTAAGAACTGTCATTTTGCTCTGCAGAATAACGCAATGCTGCAGCCTGCATAACCTTGACCATCTCTTTATGGCTGTTCTGCAGAGCGATCGGCAGCTCATGGGGTCACGAGAAAAGAGAAACACGGGAAGCAAAGCAAGGAGTCTGTGTACTGAGTTGTTTTCTTTGAACAGGCTCACGCTGAGATGATATGAGCAGACACATACAGGCAGTAGAGTCATGCATTTAGGGAACACTAGAAATAGCCTAAGATAAAAGAAAAGATGTCAAACAGGGCAATGGAATGGAAAAAGAAATCATTATGCATTTTAAGGGCAGGCTCCTATCCACTCTTACTGTGTGGGCCTAATTTCTAAGCAGACAGGACTGTCTGTAGGTCTTCCAATGTAAAGAATGATGGGGAGGAAGGAAGCCGAGCAGACTGTATCTCTGCTGCCTAACTGGATACATTTGCAGAAACGATCCTGCCTCTAATGTGAAGAACTCTCTGTCTAGACGCCTGCTATCATGATGCTTCATCATAGAACAAAGGTATCATCATAGAACAAAGGTGGGGAAACTATTTCGCCCCAGGGCCAAACTGGCTCTCAACAGATCTGCTGGGGGCATGTGCCAGAAGCAGGCAGGGTCACAGTGCAAAGTGTACGTCGTGTCATCCCCCCATTCTTACATGCTTTAGACCCACACATACAAACCCCCAAGATATATGGGCAGAAGTGCACCATGATCAGACTGCCCAACTCTTTAGTCTCGGGGGGCCTCATGTGATGCTGCGTTTAGGGCCAAACCCCCACGTGCACGTGCAAATACACATATACACACGGACACACATCCCAGCAATCCAGGCCACTCTTTCCTTGCTGGGGGGCGGCGGGATCCAGGCATATCAGGACCACTGGGAGGGGTGCAGGGAAGTCACAGTAGAATTGTGGGAATCCAGTGTGGAGAAAAGCTGTGGGACCACAGAGCTCTCGGGGCACCTATGGGGGCCGAGTGAAAGCCTAGGGGAGGGAGCAGAGCATGCGTCCCTCTTTCACGACACAGAAAACCTCCTCTCTGACTGCAGCATGCAGCGGATTGTGTCTGGGATGATCTTCTTGGGACGTTGGTCCTGTCTGCAATTGAGGTTTGCCTTAAAAAGTCAGACTGTACTGCTTGTGTTTCTTGGCAATTTGGACAATGTGTTTCCCACTTTCTCTAACCATATATAGATGTGAGCCTATCTGTGAACTGAGGCTAACATTTCACATATCCGATGAAGCAGGTCACACTCTGCAAAGGTTTGGGCGACACTAAGTGTGTTCACCTTAAGCCACAACAGTACTGCCCATGCTGCCCAGCCTGAGTCCTCTGGGATGCTGCTTTCCTGGGTAATTTGGTCTGGGCACCCGCTGCCTGTATGAAAAGCCAGAGGAAGGGCCAATCAAGTCATGAAAGGGTCAACCCATTAATGAAGTGGGGAGCCTGAACATCCGGGAAATCGCTCTGCTCCTGGAATGGGAGCCACGGGGTGGTCAATTCCCGTGCCCTCAGACAGCAGCTATTGTGCCGTTCAGAACAGGGTGTGAGAAGCTCTGCAGGCACAAATGGGCAAGAAAAGGAGACACATGCAATAAAGACTATTTTGGGAGATCTTTAAAAATAGCAAGAGCAGGATTTTAATCAGGTCATGGTCCTTACAGATCTGACATATTCTGTTCCTCAGAGAAGGTTTTGCAGCTGCTCCTCCACAAAATGTGAGAACTGCACTGGGCAAGGCTTCTGTTCACAGAAGGGTTCAGGACATCACACGGGGGCTCACTTGTGCTGCTCATACCAAGAGGCTGCTAGTGGGCGGGTGTTGTGGGGGTGGGGTCACTGGTTGCACGAATGTTTGCAGAAGTTATGAGTTTCTACCCATCGTGGTTCCAAAGCCAAGTCTGAAAGTATGATGGTAAAAAAGTATCCTATGGACGTGAAATGGCGACAGCGAGAAAACAAACACCAGCACGGGGCAGTGGTGAGGATGCAGGGCTGAGATTAAGGCGATCTGGGTTCTAGTCCCTGCTCAGTCATGAAGCTCACTGGGTGACCTTGGGCCAGTCTCAGACTCCCAGCCTAACCTACCTTACAGGGTTGTTGTGAGGATAAAATGGAGAGAAGGAGAAAGACTACGTAAGCCTTGAGCCCCTGCAGGAAAAGGAAGCCGCAAGACTAGAGCCAGAAGTCAGACCGGGACCACAAAACAAGCACCACAGAGACCCAGGTTGCTCTGGCAATACTAGGCATGGCCGAGCAGCCTTTTATAGCCCTCCTGTGCCTTCCAGCTGGCTTCCACGATCACAGGGGTTCTAATTCCTGCATCACCTACGGGCCCGAGAGCAGTCCTGCAAGTCCTCGCAAGGTGAGGCAGGTTGCCTGCTCTAACAAGCCACCGGGGGAGCCATGCTGCTCTGCAGAGCCTGACGGGAGCTTACTTCCTCAGTACCATTGTTTGGACCACAACAAGCGGAAGGTGAACAAGCAGGTTGTCACAGGGGAAAGGAGCAGCATGTCCGGGGTTCTTGACGGGATATGAGCCCTGGCCAGATGTTCAGACATCTCTACCCCTGATGCTGGCCCATCTAAACGCAGAAGAACCGGCCAATAACATGATGATAAAATTAGTCAGAGGCACCTCTGGCTCATGATTTCTGATGAGCCCAACCCTAGTTTCACAGCAAACAGCACACTGTTGAGCAAAGCCGCTGCCCTGGGTTCGAGGGCACACACAAAGTAGGCAAGCCAGAGCGGATCACTTTTCCCAAAGTGGACACGACCCGTGTTTGCCTCCAAATAAGCCTTGTTCATTTCAGTGGGGATTCCTCCCAAATAAAGAAGTGCAGGGTGGCAGCTTCAGACCTCCAGAAGGTGGTGTCAAATGGAAGTGGAAACGTCTCCATTTGAGCGCCAGCTGTTGGCGTCGGGCCACTTGGACTTGCAATGCCCTGGGCAACTTCTGGTCCCAGGGAGACACGTCGCATTTGGCCAGTTCTGCCGGGCAGCGGACAATTCATCACAGGGGAACTAATTGTCCCCAGAAGACCAAACAGCGGCGGCAGCGGAACTGGCAGAAGAAGTGGTTGTGGGGAGGCCGTCTTCCAGCAAGAGGAGCCATGAGTCCACACTGTGTGGCTAGGTGTAATATTCAAAATAAAAATAAAAATCCCACATGCGGTTCCAAAAAGAGAGCACAGCTTCTTCTTGATTGCCTGCCAGAATCTCACCAGAGTGGCCTAGTAACAAATTGCTCAGATGCTGACAAGGGCAATTTCCTCAGAACATCATAGGAAGTGACTGAGCAGCTACAGAAGACTATAATTCTCCCACATGCTGGAACTTCTTTTTGAATTAGCCCGGATCAGTTGCCTGCAGTGCAATTGCCACGTGAGCTGCACAAGTGGGGGATGTGTCTGTGCAAGCGCATACATAGTGGGGCATCGGCCGTAGCGGCAAAGCTATCTGTTCCAACAGGGATTCCCAAGAAAGTAATCTTGCTCTCCACATGAAGACTTGTTTTTGTGCCTCACTAGACATGCCTCCCTCCCCTCCCCTCCCCTCCCCTCCCCTCCCCTCCCCTCCGCCCGCCCTTCCTTCCTTTCCTTTCCTTTCCTTTCCTTTCCTTTCCTTTCCTTTCCTTT